>JAWWEE010000158.1:47939417-47982107 GCA_035221455.1 Xenops minutus | reverse complement strand
CAATATTCCAAGTAACAGTCCCCAGATCTGGCAGGTGTCCTTCTCATTTTGCTGACAGCTCGATCCACTTGTGAAAATCCTGGTGTTCGCTGGACTCCCCTCCTACAGTCTTGCTCTAAGTTTCTCAAGACATTTGCGTTTTCTTCTGCGAATGTCTCAAGTAATTTTGTTACTGCATAATTTCTCAGTTAATTACTGACTCAAAATTTCCCATTTGAATTAACAGATTTATGCTAATCTAGATATTTCCCCAACATTGTCTTAGGCATCTACTTTCCTTCTTCCCTTCTCCCCTCATTCTGTTTTTAGCTATTAACTTCCTTTTTCTGAAGAATTAAATTGGAAAATGCCACATTTTGTGTCTGGGTTTCAGTTGTATCAAAGCGCAATTGTATTAGGGCACTAGTAACCTTCAGCAGTAATCAGGGTGCTTTTATTTAAACATCTTTTGAATCTGGAGTTTCATCCTTGTTTTAAGTTTGGAAGGAAATGGAACTTGCCCTTTTTTCTGCACATTTACAAAATTAACTTGTTTCTTTGTTAAAATTAACCTTTTGTTTTTTTCAGTCTGAAAACTTATCTGAAAACAGATCCAGCTAAAAACTGTTCCTATTCATGGAGTGTGAATGGAGAGTTGAGTGGGAATTGTCATTATGTAGAGAGGGAAGTAAGATTGCCCCCTAAAAAAGTGAAGGTTTGGGGTTTTTTTCCTATATATTGATGAAATTCTCAAAGAATGGAAGACTCAAAGGAGGTTTGAGAAGTACAGTGCAGGCTAGCAAAGTATTCCCTTTCTGTATTTTGAACGTGAAGGAATAGTAGTATCAAGGAGCTGTGGATAAGAGAGAAAGATA
This sequence comes from Xenops minutus, assembly GCA_035221455.1. Taxonomy (NCBI): domain Eukaryota; kingdom Metazoa; phylum Chordata; class Aves; order Passeriformes; family Furnariidae; genus Xenops; species Xenops minutus. Next base: position 47,981,253 of record JAWWEE010000158.1, on the reverse strand, counting down.
AACAAAATTTTGTCTACAGTTACATTAGGAGCAATGGGTTGATTGTCTTAATGGAGTATCTCCTCTAATTAGTGCAAAACAACAGACCTTTTAGAAGGAAAGCAAACTTGTTTGATTTCTTTGAAAAAATCTTATTTTTTTCAATGTTATGGGACAACTGAAAAGCTTCAGATCTTGTGGGGGGAGAAGGAAGAGTTAAGGCATATCAACAGTCTGCTCAAAGGACAGATTTGCTTAGCAAATAGTTTAGAAATTATGCCTTAAGCTCTGCTAACGGTGAGCGTTTAAAAGTCTGTGTACATGAGGTATGTGTAGATATTGCTGAATTAATCAAATTAAATGTGTACATGATTGGTGCCTCTGTTTTCAGAAGCAACATGTTATGTCAACACATGTGATACTCTTTTGACTGTTCTTTAAAACTTGTGTGTTCGTGTTACAGGACAAAAAAATGCTTTGGAAATGCAGAGAGAGCTTGTTGCAGGAAATCTGGAAGACATAACTTCCTTTTCTTGCCAAGGGGAAAATGTAAACAAAGTTCCAACTTAATTGTAGGCTAAGTCTGGTTTTCTGACTAAGCCTTTCCTTCCTTAATTGATTGTTTTTATCATTGAGAAAGTACATTTTCTGTTTCATTTGAAATGACTTTCTGTAGTTTTGGGCAGGACGCGCCTCAGAGTTTGGGAGCACTTAGTTCTCCTGACTAAGCTGGGAGAGTCTCTCTCACTACACTTGCATGGAATCTAAGTGTGGGTATTAATGAACATAACTATTGAAGCTGAAGTTACTGGTGTAACTTTTGAGGGTTCTGATAGTTTGTGGAAGTATTCGAAGTTTACTTGAGAGGAGGCATTGCAATACTAGTGTATTTTGCTACTGTACATGTTCTCATGTGCATGTACTGAAATAGCCGTCTTCAAAATGTGTTAAATCCTTCAAGTGTATGGCATAGAAGGATTTCTTGGTGTCACATGTTGTGATATAAATGTTAGTTCATGAAGTCAGTGCGACTCTTAAAATTTTCTGCTGAAGTTAATGAATTTGATTTGATCTTACAGAACAGTTGAACCAAAGTAGAAATCTTTCAAATGTGCAAGCTTTTAAGTAACTTAAAATCTTTTATGCAGATATAATTTATTTATATGAATAGGTATAAGATCATCGTGCTAGTTATTGGGGATTTTTGTTTAGAAGTATCTAAATACAAGGAAAATGATGTGTGGCTTTGACCAGAAATTTCAGACTTGCTCAGGGAGGCAGCAGCCCATAACCAGTTTACAAGCTCTTGAATAAGTCAATTGTTGTACAAACACCATGTGCAATGAATTTAACAATTTGATTTTGTATTGCTGCCTGCTTCACTGAGCAGAATAGACTTGGGAGTGACTGTGGGTGTTAGGAGATGAGGGGGAAAAGGTGAGTGTCAACATTGAAACTGGAGCCTCAGAAACAGTGCCTGCAAAGGAGGACTGTACTGATGTGCCTGGGGCCAGACCAGGGTGACTTGTTGAGACTGAGCCCAAGCTCAGAGAGAACAAAAAGGATGACTAAAAGGGTATAGTTTTGTGGAATTGTGAGGCAGTTTAATAGGAATAGTCTGCTCTCTTCATATTGACAGCTGTTCCTGCTCCAGTTGTAGCTGCCTGTCAGACCAACCTGCAAGACCTCCCTTTCCCTATCTGTTACCTGTCACCCCCTTCAGCAGTGGGGTGATGGATCCACCATTGGAAATGACTTGTTCTGTGATCATATAATCTCTGTTTGTAGTGGCAGGGGATGCAGGAAAACCTCTTGGCTGGATGGAGCAGCAGAGTGAATATAGTTCCCTGTTAGTTTGACTTCGGTGGTAGTGTCAGATCACCCTGATGTACCTGTGAAGAGCTGACAGGCAGCAAGTCCTGCATGCACAGTTAACTTCTCCCCATCAGAGGAGGACTTCACTAGATTGAAGGCAATATATTAAAATACACATAGGCCTGGCTCTCTACTTTTTCCCTGTATGACTAATACCTAGATAAATATGTTCTGGCACTGCAGATTTTAAAGTCTTCCAAGCATTCAAAAAGGCACCAACCCTCTTGCAGCTCTTTAGTAGTGATGACTGCTACCTGAAGGGTTGTTAGCCAAGGCCTAGTTGAAGGGAGGAACAAACTGCACAAATACGGAGCAAAATAACTACAGGCCAAAGAAGAAGCAGCTGTCAGCTAGCTAGATACAGTGAACACCACCATGGTGGATCCTAGTGGTAGTTACTGCTGTCTCAGTGGCCTTTTTCTGCTAAGACTGCCCTTGCTTTGCTGATGATTTTTCCTACTGTTAATTTTTTAAGAGCTATGTAGAAGAAACAGTGTATTGCAAGAGTGGTCTTATAGCTGCCCACTTACATTAAGATGTTTACACTGAAAGTGGCTGAATAAAGATATAGTGTTGTACTTGGGGGAAGTGGCTGTTGCAGCCACACCAAAGGATCAGCTGAAAACAAAATATGGTGCAGTTAGGACTTATGTGGCTTCCCAAACATCTGCTACAATAAAAGGGGACAGCTCTACTGTAGGAATGAGTGCATGGGACTGGGAATGTTCATTTTTTGAAGACTCTGCCAACTGAGTATTAGTCAAACTTCACATGGCAAACTTCACCATTGATTGTGGAGAGCAAGTAACCTTTTCTTGCTGCTCTTCCTCCTTTGGTGACATCCTTTGGATTCCTTGAGTCATTTTGTAAACTGCTACAGGGCGCTAACTACACTGGAGAGGAAAAAATCCCAGAGAAGAGAATACCCTTGTTTTGTTGCTGGCGTGATGTGGAGGAGCTTTGGGATGATGGTGGTAGTAGCTGTGGTGAGCACTGCTGCCTAAGGAATGTGCATGGAACCACAGTGTTGGTGAACCAACTTAGTTTTGTGTACACTAAATAAAGCATTTTGAATCCAGACTGGAACTGTGTTTTGGTTGGATCCAAGACTTGCCATGGCATGTGACTTATTGTTGAAAGTATTTGAACTGTAGCTGTAATGAGTCAGTTTTATATCTATGACTTAATGTTTTCTTGAATAAAGAAGATTGGTGTTTCTTTAATAGAATTCCTGATGTGTCTTATGAAATAACTGTACTAGATTGTCTTTTGAGTTCTTTACCTTGCCTTTCCATGTTCCACCTTCAGGTTTTTGTATTGTAAATAGGTGAACTGATTAGTGTTAAATGTGTAAGAGGTGATGGTGGCAACCAGTACTTCGAACTTTTGTTATATCAAAGAGGAAAGGCCAAGTGGGTGAAATGTGCTGTTGTGTGATGGCAGAAGGATCCACGGAGAGAATGGTGTACAGAACAAAAAGAATAGCAGTGTATTAAGGCATGGAGTGTAAAGAAAATTGTTTTGAATATACGTCAATATCAGTAATAGCTTTTTTTAGCCACAGGCAGAGGTTTTCAGTTGAAGTCGATGAGATGTGAATTGTTCCACTGTGTATTATTGTCAAGCATCTTGGAAGCTTGTGCATAAAGGAAAAAGGTTGTATAGAAGCACTGTAGTAATGAGGAATGATGTTCCAAGCAATAGAAATACCACAAGATGTTGTTAGTGATACAATGGCTGGCTGGCAGGAGGATTGCAGCCAAATTAAGATTGAGGTGATTTTAAAACTGATTTATTAACAGAGGCTACCCATATGGGAAGACTGATCAATGTGTGGGTCCAAGACATTTTAGTCCAAGACATTTTAGTCTGCTTTGATGTTGGAGCTATTGTTGTGAAAACCTCAAGCAGCAGCATCACCAGAGATTACTAAGGCTGTGGAAATTAATAAGAGAACTAAAGCTGAGTGGTCAAAAGGATGCTTCTTTGAAGATAAATGAAAAATAATAAGTCATAAGATAGGTTGGGTGCTGCTTGCTTACTTATGTAGGTACAGAGCCCAGTGTCTCGGATTGTTTCATTAGTAACTAAGGTACTCTCAGAGGAAGCATGTTCTGAGGGGAAGTGTGATGAATGTAACTGCAGTGAATTTACAAGCACTATTGTGTACAGGAAGCTTCTGCATCCTCATTCAGAGTAAATGGCTTTCTGTGAAATAATTGAGCCTGGAGAAAAGGGAAAATGTCTGCAGTGCAAGAAGACTGTAGAGTGTATGGATCTTCTGTATGGTTGGACTTTGAGCCAAGATTTCCTCATCTTAGTAGACTTGGTAATTGAAAACAGCATATCATGTTGTGGTTGGGTCACAGCTTGAGCAAGAGGAGAAATTCCCTTTCTTAATGAGACGGGTTTTTGGGGGACACTCTCAGACTAAATAGAATAAAATCCCATGGGTGGGGAACACTGCAGAGAGGAAAGTCTGCCCTGCTCCATACAAAGCACCAAACCTGTTGACAGATAAGGGGTATTTGAATAGGAAGCCCATGAAATAAGCTGTAGAAAAGTGGGACAGCTTGATGTAGAAAGTTACTTTTACTTCACTTCTGACTTTTCCATGGTGGAAAAGGAGCAAATGACTCATGATATTGCTGCAATAAAAGACAGGCAGTGTCTGGAGACACTGAGGAGGGCAGTGGTCTTACCAGACTGCTATTTGACCCCAGTATCTAAAGCTGATTATAGCTAAAATTTTCCCGAGTTGGGTCAGTGCCTGACAAGACAATCAAGTGTTGGCCTGAACTTTGATAGGAAAAAAACGCACTAATTTAAGAAGAGGTCTGACCCTTTTTTTTTGTTGTACTTCTTGTGTAATTTGGAGGTTCTTTTTTCTGTCTTAACCTACTGATGTGTTCACATATATAAATCAAAGAATATTGGCTGTTCTTAAAAAACAAAAGCGTGTGAGTGATTTTCACTCAAAAGAGGCCTTTTGAAACACATTTATACTCCTCAAAATGTACCACAGTATGTCAGACTCTGTTGCAATTATACTAGATTGGCTAAAATTAATTATCCTCATTTCCCAGTAAAAGGACCTGCTTATACCTAATTATTCTGTTCAGTAATATTGATAAAGATTTGGTGGACAGAGTTTCTCTGATTTTTCTTACAAAGTGGATTTAATGATGTTTTGTGTCTAAATCAGATAATGTTCCTTTCAAGTTAACTTGTGATAAATGGAAAGTCATTGAAGAATACGTGCTGTCATTTTACTGCAAGAGAATCCTAGAGGGCAGTGAATGAGTTCTTGCTAATTTGGCTGGAAAGAAGTGTTTTGAATTCATCTTCAGGAACATTAGATATGTCTTTCATGTGAATATTATTATAATAGGTTTAGTAAATTAGTGTGTTTTTACAACCAGCTGGAAGGATCACTGATATACAAAGATCAAAATTTGTTTGCCACTGTGTAAAAACATTTAAGCTTCTGAGGAGGAACTGCCTATTCCGTGCAGGATTGTACTGCTGAAATTCAGTTAGTCTGTGTGTGCTTTGTGTGTTTGGATTTTTTTAGGTGCTGGAACTTTTTTATATTTAGAGGAATATAAATGTTGTTGTCCCATGCCTCCACGCTGCTGTGTTAGTGATTTGAGCCATCACTCCCTATTGATGTCATTAATTACTTCTAGAATGTGACATGTTCAGTCATACCGTGAAATGCTTTGCCGATAATCAGAAATCCTACTTTGAACACTATTTGCAAAGGCAGCATGGGAAAGAAATTTTTTTCCTGTATGTTCTGTGTTTTTTCAAGCGATGTAATGCTTTTTACTGTTTTCACTTTCTGAAGTGTACTTGTCTTCAAGACTACACACGTTTGTGTGCTGTCTGAATGTAGTTCTTTTAACTTTCACTCTGATTGCTCAGAGAATATGTTGAAAATCAGTATGGGCTTTTTGTTGGTGGGTTTCCCCCCTTGAAACTCAGTCCTATGAATCTCAACCAACCTCGAAATTAAAAACCAGGACTGCTGTGGTGGTTTTGCCACATCTATTTTGAAAGAACTTGTTAATGGAGAAGTATATACTTCATGAAAGAGAAAGTGCTGTAAATTTCATGCTTATCTTTAAGAAAGGGTTCTTTGTGATAGCTGGAACACATGATTCTCGGCAAAGCACTAACGCAGTCACTTTTGTAATCTTGTTTTATCTGCTTTTTCTTGCCCTCTTAAGCCTGTAACTGCTGATGTGGCTTAAGTTCTGGTATTTTGCTTACTGGATTTTCTTTCTTTCCAATGCAGTAAATCATGAAATAATACAGATTAATTAGCCCAAGTCATGAAGAACATTATCCATTCCTTGTTTTTGTGCAGAACTAATCCAAACCAGAACCTTTCAGCTGTATCAGCTGCATCTTACTATTGGATCATCCAGTTAATTTTGAATGATAAGGATTGATTACTTGACTGGATTCTAAAAAGAAGTCAAAATAGGCTTTGCATGGATTTGTGTCAGACTATATAATCAGCTGACCCTTCAGAATTTCAGCTGTTTCCTTTGGATAATGAATTACACAGTTTCTACTAGATACACTTTCCAATATTCATTCAGTCCTTCAGTGTTTACGGTTCCCAGATCAGAGACTCTGGCCTCTGCACAATCTGAGTATGCCAGTACCTCTCTTGAGTGCCTCATTCATGGAAAAAGAGGAAGGTCAGGACAGGTAATACTCAGTTCTTGTCAGCTCTTCCTCCTTGGAGAACCACTTTTCAGTAGCATAGTAAGAAAATGAGGTAGATAGTAAATGCACAGTCTGAACAAACAGTTGGCGCTGCAGCCACAAGCAACTTTGTCTTCATTTTTAAGTGTTTGTTCCTTTGGATGTTCCTGGCTTGTAAGTGCTGTAGTGATACTGTGTAACAACTGGCATTGCCAAGGTTGACTTTGGAGACTCCTCAGTGCTGGGGGCCTGTGGAACTATCTGAGCATGGAGATGGTTCCTGAATCCCTTTGTGCTGGCTCAGGGCTCTGCTGGAAGCAGGATCAGGATCTTAAGGCAAGCTGGTGGGATGTACCTTGGGGATGACAGAAGGGGGTCTGCTCTCACAAGTTCTTTCTGTTTTAGTTATTGATCTATCTAATCTCAGTAGAAATAGGCTTGTCCTTGCTAAAATTTAGTTGATGTGCTTTTTTACTGGGTTTGGCAGTTTTAAAAGCCGCTGTTTTTTTTTTTCTTTTTCCTTTAAAACACACATACATCCCCTCACACCCCCAGTTTATTCCTGAATCTGGTCATCTCATCTTGCATTACAGTTTTACTTCCCTGTTACTTGAAAGGAATTGTTGGGGCAAAATAGAATAGTATTTTTGGTCTAAATAAAAATCTAAGTAGACATGAATATGCTTGTGATGCTTGTGTTGCCGTTTACTCAGTAAATTTAAAATGTGTTAAGTAAAATGAAAACCTGAAATACCATGTTGGTACAAGTATGTGCATGTACTTGATATAATTTCCTACTTTTGTTTTAGTATTATGCTATTTCATAATCCTATGGCAGCAACTCTAAAAGAAATACAAAAGGTTTTAAAATTTTACAGGGGAAAAGCCAAATGGTTTTGGTTGTAAAATATGTTGTAGCACTCCCCACCTTGACCCTTATATTAATTGGATTCCAGTGGACTACAGGAAATTTTGTGAAATGTTTGTATTGAGTGATGACTATAAACAAAGTGTCACTGTTACCCGGAGTCCATTCTGTACACAGACTTTTTGTTAAATCAGAATTCCCAATCCAGGAATTCCTGGCTGTCAGCCCAGATACCTCAGATGCAAGTCTTCTTAAGTTCTTAGGATTTTATGGTCAATGTGACAAGTATTGAGAAGACTGAGAAACTTATTTCAGGTACTGAAACTTTTAACTAGATTTGTGTTTATTTTAAATTCTATTCTGAGTATCAGTAAAATCTGAAAGTCACTTCTGGGTTTTTGGGATTTGAGATGGTAATTTTAGCTTCTGAAGCTTCCTGGTTTCATATAACACACGTCATATACTCCTTCTGCAGTACAGGCTTTTTGAAACAAGCTTTGGCATTGTTTAACTTTTTCCCTGTGTATCTGTGTACATCCATAACACACATCTGTGTGTGCGTCACTGCTCTCAGCAAGAGATCTTCTTTCAGTAGGTTGGCAGATGTTGAAATTAGTTTTGTTTTGATAATGCATAGTGGATGCATGCAAGCTTTTAATAAAAAGGCTAGAAAAAGTTCACCTGATGGTAGTTTTTAAGACAAACAAAATTCCATGACTGTATTCTGAGGCTAAAATGTGATTAAAAAAACTCTTCAGATAAGCTGAAATAGGGAAACTTTTGATATGAAGGATAACTTCTGCAAGGAAAGATGAAACCTATCTTCCTTTTGCAGCTAAAGATCGAGTTATTTGTGATTTGGAGTTATTTCTTCATTTTTATTTTATCTTGTTTTACAACTGTCTTAGACTATGGGGAAACAGCATTCTTGACTTGGCATTTTTGCACTAACTGAAATGTATTGACATTCGTACTAAACTCAGCAGGTTATGTGCTAGACTGACTTCTGTTCAGATAGTCTAGGTTTAGTGTTGAGGTTGAAGTGGACCCTAGCAAAACAAACCAAACAAAATAAAAGGAACTAAATCCATGAGTGGTTCAAGTACACCCTGCTGTCAAAAGGTGCAGTCCTGCTCTACTAACTTGTTTTCATGTTCTTTATTTTTCCACCTGTGCTAGTGCAAGTAGTCATGCGATGTCATAACAAACAACCTAGGTGACTGGTAACTGTTCAAAGATTTTGTTTAGGTTGGTTTAATGTGGGTCATTTTATCTGGCTCACAAAATATTTGGGACAGAACAAACAATGTAGGAAAAGTAGGTGTGAGAATGAAGAGAGGAAGGCAAGACTTCCTTCAGAACTGAGTTCATCACTGATGCCAGTTTAAATTGTTTGAGAAACATAGTATACAATAGTGTCTTATAAAATTTAGTGATGCATTAAAAATACGAGCATTTTGCTTTCAGTTGATACAGGAGGTTAAGGACAGTAGTGGAACTCAAGCTGTGATCAGCTGTAGGGCTCAATCCACTGTTAGGAACTACAACACACTTGAATTCAAGATGCAAAATACTCTCAGGAAATCAGCCTGCATGTGCATGAGCAAGCAGTGTGTGGACATCATATATTTTAAACTTAGTGAGGGAATTTGTTCTGCATGATGTGCTAGAATGTTGTGGTCAAGCTCTGCATAAAATTATTTTCTATATCATGTATTTTAAGAACCTTTTATGATGTTCCTTTTTCAGGTAATTTAAATCCTGGTTTGCAAATTCAAGCATTGCCTGCTAATGGTATTGGAACAGTTGTAAATATTCCTCGATCACATTCCTTCCATCTTTTGGGGCATACTTGTTGCCAAGTGGAAGAAGGTCAAAGATATTAACTACAAACCTGAGACTTGGTTAGGTATATTCAGGGATTACTCAGGGATTCAAAAAAAAAACAACAACCCAACCCATTTGTTTTCCATCACCCCCCCTTCCATCTTTTACCTAGCTCCTGGACTCTTTCCTGTATCAGGAATAACTGAAAACTATTAGTAGACATCTAATAGACAAGTTATGATACGACAGCTGAATGCAGAAGAGGAAAATGGAATAACAGTGGCATTATTCCTGGACTCAAGTACAGATGAATGAAGTCCAATTTTACCTGAGAAAAGTTGTTGGGATATCTACTCAGATTGCTGGCTTTTATTCGTGAGAGTAGCATTTAAACTGAAAGATGACTCTTACCTCCAAAAAGTTTGTTCTGAATATAACTAATTCCATATGGCAATTGACACCACACTTAAGTAGCATACTCTGGATGCATACACAAATCACTTGGAGTGTCACTGTTGTAATGAAATTATTTTCTAAGTGTTTTTTCTTAAATCAATGGAGTTTTTCATGGATGAAGAAGAGATCTGCATCCACATGGATTCAGTTACCTTGAAATAGCTAGCTTGTTTCTGCAGAAGGAAGAAAATGAGTGCATGCGTTGGCTAAGACTGGTTCTACAGCTTGTGTTAGCTGAGATGATTTATTGGTGTTTGCTGGTGTGGTGATGCCCATTTTGCACATGCTTTGGGTCTGTCTTTACCCTGAGTAGTCTCCTATTCGTGTAGGATGTATTTTTTCTTTGTTTCCTGATGTGTAATGTAACAACTTGAATCTGTGTGGAGACAAGTTCAAGACTGTATGCAGTTGAAGTGACCTGGCCACCTTACTAAGGAGGGGAGGTGTGGGAGCTTCCCCTTTCTCACTTACAGGCCTGTAGGGTGGTGGCGTTACAGTTGTGTAAGCAGCAATTCTGACTGTACATCATGTCTAGTGTGACTTGATGTGTGGCTGCTTTTTGAAAACAGCTGATTTCATAGATCATAAATGCCAAAGGGTATGATTTTTAGGAACCTTGTTCTAAGGCATCAGATAGTTGGAAATCATGCACTCTTACTGTTGTTTTAGTCCCATGTCTGTGTTTCACCTCTGTGTGAATAATCACATCTGTAAGCCAGGTTTTCAAACCCTTCCCTTCCCTACTCTTCCTCCTCATGTAGCCAGCCCTCAAATCCTGGGGCTTTTGTTCCTCTCACCTCTGTACCTACAGCAATTTGCAGCCTTTTTCTTCCCGGACCGTCTCTCACTTTCTGGTCCCCAGGATCTGCCCTGCATCCTGCACTTCTTGTCTAAGAGGTCAGGTGTGCCTCTCCAGTGAGAATCACATCTCACCTCCCCAGCATCACAGTAATGCCCTCTTCTGAACTCCTCATGCCAGCAATAAAGAGAATATTAAAGCAGAGAGAGGAAACTGGAATAGTGCTGCAGCTTCCTCGGAACACATGGCTGTTGTGCATGTCATTTTTCTTAACATGCCAGAGATGTACCAAGAAAGGAGATAAATTTGGGAGCATATAGCAAATACACGTGCACCTGTGATAACCTAGAATTAATTACATGTTCACAATATTTAGTGGAGTCTAAAAAATTCTTAGTATAGAATTTACCTTTGTATCACTCACTCTTATCTGCGTGTTTGTGTTCAGTTGACAGTAGAACTTCTTGTGGTAACTTTCATTTTGCAGTGTTAATATTTTAGCACTACCAACACAGGAATAAATTAGAATGTGCTTGTTGTATGTTTAACAATAAACTTTGTTCAAATTACCTCAAAATTAACTTCCTAAAGTGTTTTTGAATGCCCAATAAAACATTCAAAGAATGCTTAAATGCCTTACTTTTACTATTATAAACCTACTTCTGGGTCTTTTCTAACCTAAATTTGAAAAGCAGTACTGAATGAAAACTATGTAAATGTTATGAAATAAAAGTGTAACTGAAAGCAGTAATAATGGTATAACCTGCAATGGAATTGGCTTATTTTGCTTTCTCAAGCAGTGTAATTCAATCTAGGATTTTTTAACATTGTGGGAATATAGATGAACATGAAAAGTGTGAATAAGTATGAAAAGTCTTTCTTGGTATAGTGAAAGGAGCATATCTAGTCTAGACCAACTTCTGCTTGAAGATTTCTTAGCTAAAAGTTTGATAGCTATCCTGTTCTGTGTTACAATTTATCATACTGATTTATGAATGGTTTGGAAAATTCCAGGTTATTGTGGGGGAAAAAGGTATTCTTGATTTTAGTTTTTGTTTGCAAGATTTTGAACCATCTTGGAAGCATTTGAGGTTTTGATTTAGGAAAGTGCTATGTGTTGGAAGCTTAGTTTATTTTATCTAAATCACATAATGCCTACTTGACAAACAAATAATGAAGTACCTAATTGGTGTTTTTGTTTTTCAGAAATGGAGGAGCAGAATGCTGGGCCTGGAATTGAAGATTTATAAAGGATTATGGGATTATATGCTGAAGAGCCAGCAGGCGGAATGCCTGAGTGACTGAAGAAAATGGGTGCTAATGCATCTAACTACCCTCACTCGTGTTCCCCAAGGGTAGGGGGAAACTCACAGGCACAACAGACATTCATAGGTAACTCTTTTCAGTTATCACTTGCATAAATGACTTGCTGGGTTGTGTATGCACTGGATTTGATTTGCTTGCAGAAGTGTTGTGTAGAGCTTTTATTTTCTAGGTCACCAGTTTGAATCCATTCAAGCTCAATCGCGCATGAAATTTGGTACTGTCCATCTGGTCAGCCTATGTATGCAATGAGTTGATCTGCCATTTGCTAGTAAACAGTTACCAGGTTACTTAAATAAAATAAGTGGAGGGGTTTTTTATAATTAAACCATGCATGCTAGGTTTCCCAGTTCAAGAGCAGTTGCTTTCTGTTACCATTTTCTCCTTCTCTTCCTCTGATTTTCTGTGAAACTCTGTTAGAGCATATAAAACTCTTGATCATCAGTATTCATTGTAGTATTGGCATTGTGTCCAAGTGAATGACTTCCTTATTGCTAGAAGGGATGTCTCTGATAATAAACCTGTTAAAGTAACAAACAATCTTGAAGACAGCTTTTCCTCCTTTTCCTGTGCTTTTAAAAGGGGAATGGGGGTACTTACTGTCCTAACAGTATTATTTACAAGCAAGGACCTTGCTTAACTAGTAACATGAGCTGAAGTGCCCTTAAGAAATTATTTTCTTATTCTAGTTATAACTGGGGCAGGCATTACCTTTATGTGTTTTCCAGTCTAGTACAAAAAGACCTCGGTGGAGATCTAAGCACTGTCGCACTATAAATAATAAATAGTTATGTTATGAATCTAAAAGAAGGCAGTATTTGAGAAGATAAATATTCCTCAAAAGAAACCCCCAATGCTGACAGCCTGAAGAATGATCTTAGCAGTAAATAACATCAATAGTTTATAAATGCTTTCTCCTTTATGCCTCAGCTTGCAACACTGAATAAGTAGTTATTGATATTCAGTGTTATTTCTGTTTTAATCACCATTGAAAGCACAGTGATATCTTTAGGAGAGGAAAAACTGACTTGCTTTGTAAATTTCTATTTTGTCTCAGCTTTTGTGGACTCCTTACTCAGATCTGTGTAGAGGACAGGACACAAACTTAGATTTAAGGACCGGTGTTCTGGGAAAAACAGTCCAAGTGTGCTGTCACAGCATGTCAAGGAAGAACTTTTGGTACTAACATGATGGATATCTGTGCTGCAAAGCTCCCCTTAGGGGTTTGCGTATTTTCATTATATCGTAGCTAGCAATAATAGAAGGTTTGCCCCAGTTTACATATATCCTTTCTAAAAATCACAGCTAAAATATTTTTCTTATATGTCTTGGTGTTTTTTAATCTCTCACTATACTGAATGAAGAGAAACCCTTACAGGCCTGGAAACAGGCAGATCTGCATGCTGAAACACCTTTCGAGCAGATTTGAAGAGATTTCCAAAGGCTTCATTAAATTCCCCAGAAACTTTCTACATGGTGTGTGGAAAGTTTAGTTGATACTCTCCATTATTAAACTCAAAACAGAAACCCATTAGGTAGTATGTCACAATAAATTTACTGAGCCTCGTTGCCTGTGGAAAACTGTGCTTAAGACTCTTTCTGAGGAAGGCATAGAAGCATGTTCTTGTCTCCTCTTAGGCAAGGCAGATGAGTGGTCTGGGTGAAATTCTTGCTGAAATCTTGCGATATTATGGGGTTGCATGAGTATGCTACCTACATCACACATGTACATCTCTTCTTTTTGCTTTGTGACACTTGCGTCTTTCTCATTTGATTTTTGCTTGGATGATTGGTTTGTGTAGCTGTCTCTGTAGAAAATAGGTGTCTCCTAAAATTGATAGCTGAGGTTTTCATGACTTGTCAGAATAATGATCTGTAATGTTATATCAACTTCTGCACATTTGTGTTTTTTGGTTTTGTGGGTTTTTTATCATATTATGGGGTGTTTTTTATGTAGATGGCATTAGAGCTATTTACTGCCCCAAGGTAAAACTGAAGGACAACAGCTGCTGTAAAATATGTGCTAGTTGCCTTATTCCTTGTAACTGGATTTAGGCCTATGGTTTTGCCTTAGACATGCTGCTTTACCATTAAAGTGCTGCACCGTATTATACTGTAAATGTAGGATGAATGCTAAAAGCTGAGAAATGATCTGGTAAAGCACAGTAGTTTCATAGTATGAGCTCTTATTGTTAGTTTACTTCCTGCTGAACTTGCTTACACTTTATGAAGAGAAGATAAATCAGTAAAAATCGTGTAGTGCACTTACTGTAAAAAAAATACTGTTTTAGCAAAAGCTTAACCAGTCATTTCCTTGCTGTTTTGTCTACAGCATTAGGGAGGAGGATTTCACACCATTTTCTAGGGTGGTATATCTGTTCAAGATGTTTGTTTTTAAATAGAGCTCTATAATTAGGTTTTAAAATGTGTGGGCATGCAAAGGACTAAACAGATCCCATTTTTCACTGTCAAGTGCCCAACTAGTTTCTCTTGGTCATCATCTGTTTCTGAAAATATTTACCTGTTCAAAGCTAGGTATGATCTAGGGGCGTGAAGTAGGTATTGCTTTTGAACAGCATTTAATAGATTGGTACCTTTTAGTGTAGAAGTGGGGAAAATTTTTTTCTCCCTGCTTCTAATGTTGCTGCCTTATGAAGGAATACAGACCAAATCCAAAAGGTTCTCTTCCAGATTCTTTCTTTGAGGAATATGGAGCCACCAGCTGTTGTGAACCCAGAGAGGCTGTGCTGCTATGTCTCTCCTTCTGCCTCTGACAAAGCAGTGCGGGGGTGGTGCTTTCGTGGCAGTGTTTTATGTATTTGTAAGGGTTAATAGCACTGTTTGCAGTTCTTCCAAAGCTAAATCTTGTAAGTAGCTCAGGGTTCACAAAGGTTTGAATGGTGTCTTAGTATTTTGTGGTGATTCATGTGCAAGTAATACCTCATGGCAGCCTTCAGGGAAGAAATTGAAACTTGTGGTGCCCTAGTTTTTCTTCAGTAGAATGTAAGAGAATGTTTTGCATGCTCAAATTTGCCGTTAGAATCCAAAATACTTCAAATAGAAATGAGCTGGCATTTTCTCTTGGAGCAGAATCTGTCATTATAGAGTGACCAAAGTGTAGTTACACTTTTATTGTGAAATGCAACTGAAACTCTTTAAATAAAGCAGAGATTCTAGACTAGTTTCTATCAGCGGGAGGCTGAATCTCTCCTTATCCATTGTTATATCCAGTGTAGCATGTGGAAGGAATTTTTATGGTGAATTTTGCAGCACAACATTGTTGAAGTTGTCTTGAGTTGCTGCTGTTCTTTCCGTTTAAATGGATATTTTTTCACATCCTGAAACTTCAATATAATTAATAACATATTGCATGATCAAG
The DNA here is from genome assembly GCA_035221455.1 of Xenops minutus. Classification (NCBI taxonomy): domain Eukaryota; kingdom Metazoa; phylum Chordata; class Aves; order Passeriformes; family Furnariidae; genus Xenops; species Xenops minutus. Next base: position 47,966,028 of record JAWWEE010000158.1, on the reverse strand, counting down.
CAAATTTTAATGTAGCTTAGATGTCTTTCCTCAAATAAAGCAAAGGTTCTTCCCAAAGTTTTTGGTAATAGATGAATTATATAACTGCTGTGTTGCATGGTTTGTAGGAGTTGTAATTAGCTTGGCATAAAAATAAATAATTATTTAAATAAAAATAAACTCACTGTATGAGTTTATCTAGAGTTATTGACGCTTAAACAATAAAACAATTTACAGAAATCTTAGGTTGCTGCAATTGCCATGCTCTCAAGTACAGCTTTGAATTACTCTGGTGTCTTTCAAAGTTCAAGAAATATTTATTTGAAATAACATGGTAACTGAAAGCACTGTGTTTTGACAGGCTGGCCCACAACATCACTGTCAAAGTAGCATAACAAAACAGCATCACAGCAAATCTACCTGAAAGAACTGGAACTGTGAGAATGAAATGAAAGAACAAGTTGTAAAAGGCCACAAACACTCAGTGTTGGATGTACTTTGAACTTAAAAGTTTAAAAAAAAGAAAAAAAAAGGCAACAAGTAGGGAAGCTACACAAGTGTACTAATGGAAACATGTTAACTATTCCTGACAAAAAAAGGACAAATATTATTTGAGATGAACCTGTGATTCTTACTGAGCTATGTGCCATTTGCAAATGTTTTCTTCTCATTTCTTCTTTGGGCGAGAAGTAGGAGTTGGGTTTGTGTGCTTTCTTTCTTCCTTTGTTGTCATGCCTGAGGTTCTTCATCACCTGGCTTTAAATGTAGAGTTCTGTAAATAAGCTTAAATTAGAAAATAACCCTTAAAAAGAAGTAGGACTCTGACATTAAAACTGATTTTAACTGCTGTTTTTACTAAAACATTACTTTAGTTTTCCATTACTTGCATTACTAAATTGCTGTCAGTGTATGTGTAGCTATGCTCAAACTGACAATCAGCAAGGGCTTCTTTAGCAGAACACATTAGGTATGTAACACGTAAGGTTGAGGGGAATCCATTTTCTTTTGTTTTGTAACATATTTGGTTCATAGCGTAACTTTCCTGTAAATGATTTTTGAGGAGAAAAAATAATTATGTGTATGCTTTAATTGTATAATGCTCTCTTCAAGTGGGAACCTCCATAATGCAATAAAACTTCCATTCTCCATATTCTTTCTGATGGTGCATATGCACAAATTAGCATCTGTAGTGGAAAAGAATCCATTTTATGTATTTGACTTAGACATTATTTGATTATCATATGACAGGATTTTTACTTTTTTGTTAAATTTGCACTGAAAATAATTAATTGTTCTCAGTTTCCCTGAATGTTTTTGTACTGTGTTCTTTCTTTTTTTCTTGTGATTGTAACTATCTGATGCCAGGTATGCTTTTATTGTTGAAATGACACTTAATCCCAGAACAGAATTTGGAAAAACCTTTGAAGGGGAGATTTGCTTCTATTTCACTGAGATCATACGAGTCTTAAAAAAGTTAATACTAGATGCTTTTAACATTATGACTACAGTATGACCAAACCAACCAAAAAAACCCCCCACCTGACCTCAAAAACCAGCAAGTGATAAACTTTGTAGATGGAAAAAAAAAGTTGTTCTTAATGATCAAAAAAGGCTTCAGTCAGATTTTCAACTTGTCGAATTATCTGATGGGAGGAGAAGGAAAAACTGTGTAACATGCAGAGACATTGATGAGTATTTAGGTGTTCTGGACCTTCCTTTTAAATTTAAAGAATAAATGTGTTCAATTTTCCTTTCTGCTTTCAGGGACATCATCCTATTCTCATCAAGGTTATGGCTGTGAATCAAAGCTGTACAGCCTTGACCATGGCCATGACAAGCCTCAAGACAAGAAAAAGAAAACCTCTGGCCTTGCCACCCTCAAAAAGAAATTCATTAAGCGTCGGAAATCAAGCCGGTCTGCTGATCATGCCAAGCAGATGCGCGAGCTCCTCTCGGGCTGGGATGTCAGAGATGTTAATGCATTAGTAGAAGAATACGAAGGAACATCAGCCTTAAAGGAACTTTATCTACAAGCTAATTTGGCAAGACCAGAAGCCAGGACGCTACAAAAAGACATGGCTGAACTTTATCAGTACAAATACTGTACTGATGTAGACTTAATATTTCAAGAAACTTGTTTTCCTGTGCATCGTGCGATATTGGCAGCAAGGTGTCCATTCTTTAAGACGCTGCTTTCTTCCTCACCAGAGTACGGGGCAGAAATAGTAATGGATATTAACACAGCAGGCATAGATATGCCTATGTTTTCTGCTTTGTTACACTACCTTTATACGGGCGAGTTTGGAATGGAGGATTCAAGATTCCAAAATGTTGATATTCTTGTTCAACTTAGTGAAGAATTTGGAACACCAAATTCCTTAGATGTTGACATGCGCACACTGTTCGATTATATGTGCTACTATGATGTGGTTCTTAGCTTTTCATCCAACTCTGACTTAGTTGAAACTTTTGGTGGAAGTCAGAACTGTCTAGATGAAGAGCTCAGAGCTCACAAAGCTATTATTTCATCACGATCTCCATTTTTTCGTCATTTGCTGCAGAGGAGGATACGAACTGGTGAAGAAATCACAGACCGAACTCTACGAACTCCAACCAGAATTATATTGGATGAGTCGATCATACCAAAAAAATATGCTAAAGTCATTTTGAACTGTATGTATACAGATGTGGTGGACCTCTCAGTTTTGCACTCTAGTCCTTCAGTGGGCAGTTTAAGCGAAGTTCAGGCTCTTGTAGCAGGAAAACTAAACATGACTAGGGCTGAAGAAGCTATGGAGCTTTATCACATAGCACTGTTCTTGGAGTTTAACATGCTTGCACAAGGTATGTAATACGGTCCTTGCTGTAGAACATATGACCTTACTAGAACAATTTTTAGCTGTTTTGCAGTATAAGTATACTTATTGTCAGGTATCAGTGGCTGACAGTTCTTTTAGAAAAGGAATTTGTTTTTTGTCTCTAAGTTGTCAATGCATCTCTTTTCCAGGGATGGAAGAAATGCCATGTAAGAGCTTCTAGTTGTATGACACATTGTTGAAGCATGCTATTTGTGTCAACTATGTATAATTGATCTTGGTGTCTGTTCCTTACCTACCTTCTGTAATTCGTTTATTGAGCATAAACTACAGGGATAGGATATTTACTAGAAATATTTAGACTCATTAGAAAGTGTTCCAATATGTTAACAAGGCTGTAAACTTGAATGATTATTTCTGTAGTTTAAGTCAAAGGGGATACACCAACCCTTCAATCTTGCTGTTGGAAGGTAAATTTAGACAGTTTAATTACACTATCCCAGGTCTTTAATATCTGCTTCTCTGTGTACTGAAGGCAGGGACAGTCAGTATTTTCAGACATAAAGTTTAGAAAGTTTTACTACTTGAAGGTATGAGTGATCCTCAAGAATAATGGATCACATACAACTTTCTCCACATGAGGGCTGGCCAAGGTTGTTGCAATCTCTAAGGTGTCAGAGCACTGATTGGTGTACTAATGGTACCTCTTGTGGTGGTGGCAGGAACTTTACCTGCAATTTCATCAGTTGGTGTTTGAACTATTTAGTAGCCGTATTATACATAATGCAGTATGGGAATTGCTTCAGGCCATGCTGGGGGGAATGAGAATTTTACTTTTGAGCTGAGAAAGGGAGAATGGAACTCACTGATACATCAGCAACATGATTTGTTTAAGCTTGTTTAATTTTTTTTTTTTTTTACAAAAGTAACTTTTTAGAATAGATCTGTACATCTGTAATTTTTAGTTGTCATATTAAGTTTGACAAGATTGAAACCTTATAAACTATTAAGTAGATTTTGGTAAAATAGGAAACTTCTTAAGGAGTAGACGGAAAGAGCAACTATAAGCACTGTGGAAAGAGATCATATTTGTGATGGTTCCTCCTAATAGTTACATGAAAGTGAGAGTGATAAATATACAGGAAACTAATAAAACTGCTGTAGCTTATGCAGAGTTGGGCATTAGAAAGCTGATTTTCAGACTGTGCTGAAAGTTGAAATAATTGTATTGCAATAAAATTGGCAGAAATTGAAGGTGACGTGTTTTCTGAGGTAACCCGCTACAGGATGCGATTGAGTTGTTCTTAGGTTCAGAATCATCGAGTCATAGAACAGCCCAGGTTGGAAGGGTCGTCAAAAGATTTTGTCCAACCTATTGTGAGAAAGGGAGCCAAGGTGAGATTATCTAGCATTTTGTCCAATCACAGCTTGAAAACCTCCAGTGGCACGGACTACACTGTGTCCCTGGGGAAGTTGTTCCAGTGAATGATTGTTCTCATTGCAAAAAATGTCTTGTATGGAGGTGTCTTTCAGTGCAACTTGTACCTGTTGTCTCTTGTTCCCTTCATGTGGCTGCTTGTGAAGAGAGAACCTCTGTCTTCTTTATACCTGCCCTACAGTACCTAAAGGTATTGGAATACTGTGATAAGGTCCCCTTGAGCCTTCTCCAGGGAGAAAAGACCTAACTTCTTCACTCTTTCCTCATAGGCTGAGTTCTCCAGCACTTGGATCATCCTCGTAGCACTGCTTTGGACCCTCTCTGGTCTATCTGCATCTTTCTTGTTGTTGTTTCCCTCTGAGTACACCTAGAAACTTAAAGTTGAATGGAATGCAGAAGGGGCAAGAAGTGTTACTGTAGTTGAACTGGTATTCATTTCTATGTGATATTTGTAAGTTAATAATACTTGAGAATGACTCAGTAGATCAGCTGAAAGCAAGAAAGGAAAATGGGTTGAAATTAAAAAGGTGATAGGAGTATACAGTTTCTCAGTTTCGGTGCATGCACATATACAAGTGCTAAAATGAGGGAATTCAACTGTGTATGAAACCCTCAGTGAGACACTGAATAACTATGCACTGTTTCATAAATGAAGAGGGTGCGATTCTTTCCCTCAGATTGAAAACCTGTACTGGAGCAACTGTGATCTGGAGGTGCTCTGATGAGTGTCAGTTATATCAAAGCAGATAAGCAATGACAGAGAATGTTGATGAGAAACTTAGGTAAACTTAGAGATAGAAAAATGCTGAAAAACAGAGATGATGTTTTATTTGATGCTGTTTCATTATTTATGCTCACTTTAAGTTGAGCATGCTTGGATCAGCGTGTCCTAAACCAGAACTCTTTTCAGTAATGTACTACAGAATGGTACTGCTCTGGAATATATATATTGTATGAGTCAGTGGTAACAAGATCTTAACTTTTCCCTGGAGGTTTTTCCCCAGCACTGCTTCGAGGAGAGTAAAAAAAGGGGCAGCAGCAGGAGCTGCTCTGGGCTTACAGCACCTCAGCAGCGTACTTGGATGGCTGGAACCAGTGAGTGCAGCAGAGCAGCCTCAGTCTTGCTGGCCTTCTGAATGAATCAGAGCTTAGTGTTTTGGGGGTGGTCATGGGGAGGAGGTAGAGTAATGTAGTAACCTACATAAGTATTCTTCTTTCCCTAGGAAGTCTCTCTCTGACCACAAAAATGGTGAGGTTGAGGACTGGGGCAGTTGTTATGCTAGGGAAGAAATGCAGTAAAATTCAGGAACTGTTGAAATCTATTATGTTGTCTAATACTAGTAAATATGAATGTGACACCCCTTCAGATACTGAAATTCTAGACATTAACTTGAACTAATTAAGGTTTTACAAATTGGTGCTGCATTCCCTAGCTACAGGAGAAAGTAGTAAGCACTCTGTAGAAGATCTCTATATGCCAGTGAAGCCAGAATTTAATCATTTTATACTTAATTTGCAGAGTTCATGTTTAGGTCATTGGTACTGTGCAGACACGGAAGAATTGTTCTGGTATAATCTCATAATCAAAATTAAAAGGAAGCGAATTTGATCAGGTAAAACTATATACCTACACTTGAATGAGATCACTTAACAGAGTATGTGCACCATTCTTGTTTCTGCACTTCATTGTAGCACCTTGTCCTCACTGATTATAATACTTAACATGGGGTAGATGAGACATCTTTGTTTCAGTAGTATCCCTCCCTTTCCTTGATTTCATAGCTAGCAGACTTCTCTGCTGCAAGCTGCCACTCAAACATCTGGCTTGTAGATGTTCTGAAGAGTGAAGCTGCAAGAGACAGCTTTGAGGTGGAGACCACTGAGCAGGCAGTTCTCCTGAAATCTCTACTCTTGGACCTTTGACAATGTTTTTCCATTCTGTGGTGCAGCAGATGTCCAGTTTTGCGCAAGTGCTGACTGATCCCATCAGCTGGCTTTTGCAGTAGCTAATGTCTTAAGTTTCTTCTCTAGATTTCCACACCTCCTGGCTAAAGTTTTTTGTTTCAGTTCACTTATGCTAGCCAATTGCAAACTTGTTAAAGCTTGTCTCCCTGGTTTCCTGGAAAATATTTTGGGCTCATTATATGTTAAAGTCTGGATACACTTTCCAATTTGTTTTACTCACTTTTACTGGGTTTTGGCTGGGTGTTTTTAACTGAGTGTCAAGTGAAGTTGATGTATTTTAAAGCTTCTGATCAACTGTTTTTATTTTCAACAGATTTTAATTTGATTTGTCTTCAGGGACCTTTCTAAGTCTCCAGATGTTGTAACTTTTCTTTAGTTTCAGCAGATGATTCAGCTTTGACTATTTCCATGGAAATTTTCCCTTTCCTAACACAGTGTTACTCTTTTTTTTTTTTTTAATACTATTGTAATTTAATAGATAGTTTCCCTATGATGAAGTCAGTGATAGTATGGGCATGTGCTATGAATCTTTACTGTCCAAGTAAAGCAGAATAGCTTTATTTAGAATTTGCTCTGCCTTCATCTTGATTTGTTTCAGCTGAGGTTTGTCACTTATTTTCCAGGAGAAACTGAAATGGATCTTTGAACAAACTAATTTGAATAAGGGAACTAATCAGCAAGCATATCTTGTCAATAGAGCTGATCATACTGAATGAAACCGGTTTGTACCTAACAGAGACTGCTATTGGGGTTCTGTGGTATTTGTTAACTGTCAAAAAGTGAAGCTCTTTGCTGCTTTCACAGAAGCTGTGAGGCTTAGAGCCCTCTCCAGGAGGTCCGAGTACATCCCTTACTGGAATGTTTATGTGCTCTGCCTGCCTGATTCTGTGCTCTGCTCTGGCTTTTGTGTCTTCATGCTACCTTGCTGCTCTCTGTCAAATCTACTGGTATGGTCTTTTTAACACACTGACTCACAAAGACAGTTTAAAAATCACTTGCTCCTTCCTCTTCTGTAGCGAAGTTATTAAAGCCAGATCGGTTCTGTATGTTCATCACATGTTAAAGTAATCCCTACTTCCGGTCTTGCTGCAGGGTCATATCCACTGCTTTTGCAGGGACATTTGACTTCAGGCATCTTATTAGATAGCCATATTAAATATGTGAATCCTCTGCTCATCTTGGCTCTGTTGCTCACCGTCATGAATAGCCTCACTGAAGTGATGGTACAGTATGTTTTTCTGTTACAGGCATTTGGATACTGGGACCTTATGAAATAGTTTTGCTGGGAATCTTTTCTGCCTGCTGATTACAAAAAGTTTTCTGAAGTAAAATTGACAAAAATGACTCTATTTCAGGCTTTTTGCTTTGCTTGTGTTTGTAGGTGTTGAGTTTACTCTTGACAAGTATAAAAACTTAAAAAATTTATTTTAAAGCCATATGCAGTAGCACAGCCTTTGAAGCAGATCCTGCCTGACATCAAAAGTACTCTTGATCTCAGGAGGACTGAAATACTGAAATGCCAGGAATCTCATGGTAGCAGTATTACGTACATGTGCTCAAAGGAACCAATGTGGCACTTATAACTTGGAAATAAATGGGGCAAGATTAAGTATATATTAATGTAAATTATAGAATCAAAGAATAGTTTGATTTGGAAGGGACCTTAAAGGTCATCTTGTTTCAGCCCCCCTACCATGGGCCTGGACACCTTCCACTAGTCTAGGTTGCTCAAAGCCCCATCCAGCCTGGCCTTGAACATTTCCAGGAATGAGGCATCCACAGCTTCTATGAGCAAGCCATTCCAGTGTCTCACCACCCTCACAGTAAAGAATTTCTTCCTGATAGCTAATCTAAAGCTTCGCTCTCTGTTTAAAGCCATTCTTCCTTGTCCTTATCCCTAATGCCCTTGAAAATAGCCTTTCTCCAATTTTCTTGAGCTCCTTTAGGTACTGGAAGGTGCTCTAATGTCTCCCCAGCGCCTTCTCTTTGTCAGGCTGAATAACCCCAACTCTCTCAGCCATCACAGTCTTCGTAGGAGAGGTTCTTCAGTGCTCTGATCATGGCCTTCCTCTCAACCTGCTCCAACACGTCTGTGTCCTCCTTATGCTGGAGAACACCAGAGCTGGACACAGCACTCCAGGTGTGGTCTCAGGAGTGGAGTAGAGGGGAGAATCCTGTCCCCAGACCTGCTGGCCCCACTCCTTTTCATTCAGCCCAAGACACAGTCAGCTTTGTATTTGAAAAAAGCAAAATACAATACTATACACATTAACAATGCCATAATAGATGTACTTTGAATTCAGCCTTTTAAGGATGGGAGTACATGAATGTTTTAAATTTTTGTGCTTGGAAAAATCTCCAAAGGGATTAAAAATAGCTCAAAAAACATACCTAACTTGGCCATAGACTCCAGCAGTGTTTGACCAATATGGCCCATTGAGCCCTTTATCTCCAGTGCTACTTAGGTCTTTTTTCCTTTTCTTTTCTGCAAAACATTGACATAGTTTTATACCTAGTTTGTAAACAGAATATGTATGTGTCAGAGTTCTAAAATGTGGGAAATAGTGCACTTGCAAATTGCAGTCTTGGCATCAGTTATCAATTAATTTAATCTGCTTTAAGGGTATTTTTTAAAAACAATTTCAAGAGGAGATAGAAAAGACAAGCCCTGAAACTTGGAAAAGCTAGGAACTTGTGGCATTCCTTGAAGATAGAGAATACAGTGCTGCCAGGAGGCAATAAATATTAATAGACTGGGAAACTGCCTGCAACCAGAAGGTGAAAGTTGAACAAGATCCCTTTTTCACAATACAGTTACAGGAAAGTAGACATTGTTGGAGTTGCTGATTACGTGATAACCAATTAAAAAGTTTTTGTTCCTGTTTGTACTATGTAAGTCTTATGATTTGCTCAGACTATTTTTGTACTGCTGTGGAGAACCTAAATTCCAATTGCCATGTGTCCCAAGTGTATGAGACCACTTGAATCTGCCACAGATTGTTTGCTACTGCTGTCCTTCCTCCTGCAGTAGTTTCTTTGCTTCTGTTCCCTGAGCTGTTGGGGATCTGATGTTGCTGGAAGCAGAATGGATGGATAGTTGACTAGCTTAGTGAGTGGCCACCCAAGCACCAGCATGACAGAAGAGAAGGAGGTATGGAGTGTAAGAAGATGATAATATTTTAATACCACTGTACAAGGGGTTTAACTTCCATGGCTGATTCCACAGCCTCTGAGCTTGGGCTGCCCTCTAAGGAGTCCTTGGCAAGTACAGGGCATATTTGCAACTTTTGATCTGTAAGACGTGGGAAAGAAGCTAGACAAATATTGTCTTTCGTTTTTCCTTCCTCTTCCTGGGGGAAGCTTGGTTAGAGCAGCAAGGGTGCTTGTGGATGTGTGAGACCAGCATCTCTGGATCTTTCAAATGTTGTAGTCCAGACTAGCTACAGGCCATGCGTCTGAACCATTCCCTACGTGCCAGCAAATTCAAGAAGTATGATTGTTAGAATGGTCTCTTCTAATGTGACAAACTTAAGAAAACATTGAATAGCTTCTAGATTCCAGGTCAGTCTTAAGATGAATTCTTAGTACTTTTTTTTTCTCCTTGTCTCCACTGGTTTGCACAAGTTTAGAGGGAAGTATTCACCATAGAATGAATTAAATCAAGCTAACAATTTTGTAGTAAAAACTTTGTTTAATGCCACTTTTGCTGATTGATGTCACTTAATTTTTCTTTAGCAGATCTGTCAACTGTCTTGATCCCAAGCTGCTAGCTAGAATGCTAAACATGAGCTCAAGCTATTTCTGTCTGGAAGGGCTGTGAAACTGCATTGGAGAGAGAACTGTGGAAGAAAGGACTTGTTTGTAGGCAGGTATCCAGCAAAAGGAGTGCATGGAATAGCCTAGCTTGTCCAAAACGAGGTAGTTATCTTTCATTTTCTTAGAGTCTGAGTTGAACCTCTGAGAGATGCAAATGGTCACAGAAGCTTGTGGGATGCTGTAGGACACTGCAGATGGGTCTTGGAAAGGCTGTTGCTGCCTGAATATTTAAAAAAATGGTATTCATAGGAGAAAAATGCTCTATTCCACTCTGAAGAACTTGTGGCTATTAGATGACTAGTTTTTTTGCCAAGTGGCTGATTGTTAAAGCAGAAAAACCTTCTGCCAAAGAAGAAAAGAAATTGGATTCCTTCCATAGCTAGAATCGGGTTGCCCCAGTTTATCTAGATGTTCAGAAAACACTTTAATTATTGCTTCATGCTTACTTTAGAAAAAATACTTTTAATAATTTTGCACTCCTGACCCATTGCAAAAATTACTTGGGAAAAGGGCTGTTTCAATTGCTAGTCATCCTTAATGAGCTTTTCACCTGATGTCATATCATTGGTAGTTGTGCAATAATTGGACTTGACAGAAGAATTGAGACTGAGCCAATACACTGTTTCTATAAATCCGCATTGCTCAGATCTTTGGAACTGCATTTCTCATGGAAATACCGCTTTCTGTCTTTGCAGGGGCAGGCATTCTTATTTTTTCGAAAATAAATGTCAGATGAAATACTAGGGATGGCATTCACTTTGAGATAAGTCTCTGCTCTTGCAGTTTGAGTTTCCTAGGACTGCCTTTGAAATGGAGCAGTCCCTACCCGTGATCTCTAGAGTACAGGGGGATGCACTCCTCTGCTGAAGTGAGCTTTCGTGCAAACAGAATAATTGCATTGCATTAGGATTTGGCAGGACAAGGCTTAGTGCAATGTGCAGATGACCCTAAAGAATTGTTTCAAACAACTGTGTTGCTTATTCGTGGGAGTCAAACTCCTCTTTTAAACAAATTGCTTCTAGCCACAGATAGCTTTCATTCATGATGACAGTTTTGTTGCTAATTTAACCTTTTCCTTTCTGGAGCCCCATAAGGGAAGATGAGGGACTCAGGTGACAGACAAATACAGTGGGAGTAAGCCCTTAACTATTTAAGTAAAAATGGATCCTGAAGTGGAAAGCTTCAGACTTCCTTTACTAATGTTTGACATATGCTAAAATATTTCGAGTTTTTTTGATTATGGGTTGGGTTTTGCATGGTTTAGTTGTTTTGTTGTTTAATGCTATTTCTCAGATTATTGACCAGAACTTTTTGAGATTTTAGACTTTATCCTTTAGGAATCTGGGAATTTCTCCCATCTAGAGGGGCCAGTTTCTCTAACCTGTGCCTCAACCCACTGAGTGTATTTGCATTTCAGAGTAGTTCTCATCCTCTACTCATATCTGTAGCAGTGATGCCTGGGGTAATATTCCAAGTGCCTCTAGCCCATCTTTGCTGCTTTTGCTGTTCACTCCTCACTTTAGGCTAGTGTGTGCCATACAGCTTAGAGATCAATAGCTATAAGGCATCTGTTCTTACTACTAATAGTAATGATAACAGGTAACCTAATAGGAATAGGTAGCTCTGAAAAGTGCCATATTAGTTCAGTAATGGTAAAGGACAAAGCAGGTGTGTTGAAACATGACTTGACACTCACCCCTTTGTCAAAAGCAAATGAAGAGTCTATCTGGGAATGCATTTCCGAAATGTGTGTGCTTTTTCTAGCCCTTCTGTCAGTGGCTGTATTGATATGTGGTCTTTCTTCTCTCAGGTGAATCAGGCATGTGAAAAACAAATCATCCAGCTGCTTGTTGAAGCAAGTTTGGTTTAAATATGAAATGGTGTAAAATTTATTATTGTTGGAGGGACAGATGTTATTCTCATAAATACATTCAGACGTATTCCTGAATAAGTTTAGTAAATTTTAATGGCAAAAATATTACTCTTATAATTATCATGTTGGGATTTTTTTATGGTATTAGGTACAAATATGTGTGTCTAATAGGACAGATAAATTCATAACCAGTCATATTTAAAGTGTTGTTTTCTAGTACCTTCTTACCTTACTGTTTAAGGTTTTCTTTTCAGTGACTTTGCTCTAAGTAGTAGTAGCTCCTTTGACAGATTCCCTTCTACTTGAAGTAGCTTGTTCAGTTGTTACTACTTACTCCTCAATAACATATCCTTCAGTTTATTAGTTGCAATGGAAATAGATCAAATGCTGTGTATTCTGTATGCTGGCCTATGTAAAAAAGCATGATTCTTCTTTTAATTCTATTAATTGTTGCTGCTGTGTCTTACCTGTATGCCACCAGTGTAAAAAATATGTAGCATCAGGAGAACCATCTGTGTCCTGACAAATGTTGACATTACTGTGCTAAACACTTTCGTATTCAGCTTAGTCCAAAACTCAGTAATGAGTTACAGATCTCTAAACAAAAAAGTTTAGTTTTTAAATACCCTTGAAATGGAGAGAAAAATGATGATGTATAAAAAGTAAAATTGCAGTGTAAGCATGCAGCTCTGAACTGTCTGGGGATCTCTCATGGGCATAAGCCCAGCTGTAATTTTGTGGCTGTAGTGAGTTGAGACTGGAATGTATAATTCTAGAATAGGTCTTTTTTTTTTCTTTAAATTGCTATCTTTGTACTAAACCAGATGTATAAAGGAAATTAACGAAGTGCTATTGGAGGCTTCAAGTTACAACATTGTGGTACCATCTGTCTTAACTGAGTAACCCCAAGTACCCATGTCTTCAGCCCTCTCACAATGTCTCCCCTCATTTCTTCCAAATCTTCTCTATCTCCCTTCAGGAGTTTTGACTATCCCCTGTCTCTTCTTCAGAAGACGTACCCTGTGAAAGAGTAAACCTTAATGTAGCAGTGGGCACAAAGCAAGTGTAGCAGGCTCACCACGAGTCTGCACGGTGGGTGCTTCCCTTGTGCTTCCCCGTCACAGGAGGTGCTCCCTGTCCTGGCACCCCATGTGCCTTGCTGGGTACCAGGCCGGGGTGGCCTAGAGCAGCCAGCCGCTGCTTCCTGCCTTCCCTGCCAGTCAGAAAGTGATGCTTTGCTGCCCTCACCCTGTGCCGAGCAGCTCAGTGCCAGCACTGTCACAGCTTGTTTCTGCTCCTCCGCATGGTCTGCCTTGGGAGGGTCCATGTGCCAGGTGATAGAGATGAAAATCCCACCTTTGTTACAGTTTTTAGGCTTCTGTGAATCTGCTGCAAACAATAGCGACTCAAATTCAAATTTGCAATGTTAAATTGTGTTAAACAGTCAGACAACCAGAGGAGGTTCTGGCTGGGCATGCCAGCAGACATGATGCTTCATGTGCCTTTAAAAGGTAAATGACTGTGTAGGTGGAATCCTAAACCACTATTAAAATTATTGTACTTTTAGTCAGAATTTAACCCTGTTTTCAACCTTGGTCTGTAGGGCACCTTTGGGATGCATATAATCTTTATATTACAGATTTAGCCATATGTACTATTCCCTCAGGATCAAAGTACCTCTGTAACAACATCATTGATATTTGCCTTTGTTTCCCAGGCTGTGAGGATATTATTGCAGAGAGCATCTCACTAGACACCTTAATTGCCATTCTGAAGTGGAGCTCTCAGCCATACGGTTCCAAGTGGGTCCATCGCCAAGCATTGCATTTCCTCTGTGAGGAGTTTACCCAGGTCATGACTTCGGAGGTCTTCTATGAACTCAGCAAGGACCACCTGCTCACAGCTATTCAGTCTGACTACTTACAGGTAACCTGCAATGCAAAATGCAGCTGGTCCTGCTTGAAGCAGAGGATGCTATACTATGACTAGAAATGTGTGGGAGCAGCTAATTTTAAATTGTACATGAGAGTGGGTTTGTACACACTAAGCACTGCTTTTATAATAGGTAAAAAATGAAATTGAAGTAGTGATTAGGAAATCTATTTTCTTCTTGGCTTGTAACACAACCCAACTGTGGTATATGCTATTACTTAGAAGTCTAATAATAGTTTATAAATGGGTGCAAATTATTCTAAACAAGGTATTTCTGAACCTAACATTTGCCTTGCATTTTTAAGAGTTTTTTATAAATCATGCGGTGGTAGTAGTTTTGCTGTAACAACATACGTACTAATTTGAGTCAGTGGGAGCTAATAAACTAGTAATCATTCAGAAGACTTTATTTTTGTGGAGAGACAGAAAAATACCTTTTCTGACAAGTATTGCAGAAATTATTTTTTTTGTGACTGTCCTTCAGTAATTGTGTGTTTTTAGGGAGAGAAAATCATACTGACAGAAAAAAAGCTTCTGGGTTTTTGCTGCCATTTCTCTTCAGGGGAGATATCTTTATAATGACAACCAGCCTTTTATAGCTTAGAGGGGTTTTTTGAAAAGGATTTTTTAAAACTGAATCCATTCAATCTTACCTTTTTCAACAAATAAAATCTTAGAGATTATTTAAAGTGGGGTTTTTGGTAAAGTTTTGTTTACTTTAAACATTTCAGAAATTACAGTTAATAGTACTGTTAATCATCTGTGCGAGTGTATGTTGTGACTACATTGACTACCCTAGTTGTTAAGAAATAACATGGATAAATTTACTTTTTTCAGTACTAGATTTTTTTCCCGTACGAATGTTGAGTGATTAGCACATGTATATAGGTGTGAGCAAAGGTGTTTTATTCATAGTATTACTGAAAATCTTTCTCTTCACATAGATTGTAATTTAGTGAGGTTAATTATTTTCATAGCTTTCCAGGCTGTGCGGATGCGGAATTTGTAATGTTAAACAAAAGATCCAAACACCCAGAGGTAGAACTGCCCCTTTTAATTAAATTCAGTAATTCAAATTTAATACCTCTAACTTTCCATAGTAAATAAAATTTCTCCTTCTGTAGAAAATTTCTTTCCTCTTCCTAGTGATTCAGTAAGTGACATGAATCTAGCAACTGCGGTGATGCTGTACGAGTAATAGTACCTTAAAAATATTAGGAGAACGTGCCAGGCAGGTCATAAGGTACAAATATTTCAGGTTTTGGTACAGTTGAGTTTCCTTAGAGCTGTAAAAGACCTGTGTATTTGATTTTTTTTTTATTTTTCTGTGTGTGACACTAAACTAAGCATATGCAGATGGCTGACTTTCTCTTTCTACCAGGCAAGTGAACAAGATATTCTTAAATACCTGATTAAATGGGGAGAACACCAGTTGATGAAGAGAATAGCAGATCGAGGTGAGGATCCTTTAAACCACACAGTACTAAATAAACCAAGAGTCATGGAAGTTTGATTTTTGTGGGTAATCTGTAACTTAAGGAAATTTAATTACTTTGTTCATAGTATAGTCAAAACTAAATAAATGCACTTGTTTTTTAAAAGTTTTTGTTCTGTAAAAAATGAGAACACAGGCATTCTGAGGGAGATCGTTTAGCCTCAAGAAGGGAAGGGAAGGGTTCAGGGGGGATATTAGCAAAGTCTATAAATATCTAATGGCAGGAAGCAAAGAAAATAGAGCTACACTCTTCTCTTGTCACCTGGAACAATGTGAGAGACATTAACTGAAATACAAGAAATTCTGTTTAAAGAGGAGAAACTGAAGATTGTCAGACACTGTAACAGGTTACCCAGAGAGTAGTTATGGGTTCTCCATCTTTGGAGGTATTCAAATCCCAGCTGGATGTAGTGAGGAGCAATGTGCTGTACTCTGCCTGGGGAGGTATGAGAAGAGAGTGGTGGTTGTGGCTGGACCAGACTTCTAGAGGTCCTTTCAACCTCTGTGATTGTCGGATTTTAAGTCTGATTGGTTTCCTGTTCTCTCAGAATTATTTTGCTTATAACTAATTCATCAAATTAAAAAAACCCTGCAGTATCTCTTACTTTTCTGTGCTTACGCAGGCTTCTCACAGTAGTCTTGCTCTTGTTTTACTTAGTGTCAACCTTTCACTTCAGTTTATGTCTCTCCCACAAAAATGTATGGTGCTGAGAAACAAGCCAAAAATGGCACCAGTGTTTTCCCTAAAGTAGATGTAAATGGATTTTTATGAGCCTAGATGCACATGGTTGCTACAGTGGTAACTTCAAGGGCAGTCCTACCTGTTGGATATGGGAAGTAGGTTAAACATATATTTCCTAAATAACAAATGCAAATAGCTTGTAATTCATTTAGACTACAAAGTATCAATCACATAATACAGCAAGAGGAGGAGAAAGGGAAGAATCTGCCTGGGTAAAGTGTGACTGCTGTCTTTGGAGGGCTGGCTGTGTTTTTGGAATCCACTGTTATCGCTTGCAATACAACTGCTTTGTCATGGACATGTTTTATGAAATGCAACAAAAAGTCAGTTAAAAGGTGTGATTCTGGTGGTCTGAATAAGTCTTAATATATTTTCAAAACAGTATTTTCTAAGTGTTCGTCTTAGGGCACATTGGAACATAATGGAGCCAGTTAAACATTAACAGACCTGGACTGGAGCAGAAGCTGCTCATTTGGAGTAACTGTGTAGCTTCCTGCTCTGTGGCATTTGTTAAGTAAACAGCACACTTCTCTGTCCCAGGATCATCAGATAACGTGATAAGCAAAAGCAGAAATAAGAGCTATATCAAGTTTTGTCAGATTAGGGCCAAATTTAGTCTAGTAATTTTGTCTAAATTCCTCAGTGGCACTCCTGAGTTTGCAGCTCTGAATATTGGGTGCCACAAAGCATTGTAGGGTGTAATGAGCTGTGGCTAAAACTCAAGCTGCCTGAGCTGGAGGAGGATGGATATGTTTGACAGGTTTCCTCAAAGAGTGAAGCTAGTCAAATTCAGGTTGGGCACAATGCCTAAAATACACGTGAAGGCAGTTAACTGGCAAGGGACCATGACCGGAACATGTCATACATTGTATCTTGCAATTTCTAGGAAGGTACCCTCTCCTGGCACAAATACATGTCTTGTGAGAGCAATTTGAGTGGGCTTGGCACACTTGTTACTGGGGTTGGTTACACGGAGAGGCTTCAGGCCTTAATTTGTAGAAAATAAGTCTTTGAAAACTGGGGAAAGGGAGAGGAGCTGCAGGAGGGAGTCCTTGGGACAACTGCTAGCAGGGAGGTGCAAATGTTTTCCTAGCATAGCTCTTCATAGAGCTTTACAAGCTTTACCCCAAACACTACGGTTTTATTGGCTGGCTTACACTTTGAAACTGGCAGCTGTGCAAATGACCTGTGCTCATATAAACCGAACCAGTCTCTATGGATGCTTCATAACCGATTTTGAGGCATGAAATAGAATCACAGAATCATCTAGACTGAAAAAGACCTCCAAGATCAAGCCCAACCTTTGACCGATCACCACCTTGTCAACTAGACCATTGCACTAAGTGCCACATCCCGTTGTTAGTTTTGTGGAAGAATGCTGATGAGCACTGTTGATTTAAAATGAGAATTGTGCTTTTCTATAACTTCCTGTAAGCACTGTAACTCCCACTATCCTATTGAAACTTTTTGATGTAAACCTAACATTTCTCATTTCTTCCCACAGAACCTAATTTACTCAGTGGTACTGCTCACAGTGTGAATAAAAGAGGTGTGAAGAGGAGAGATCTTGACATTGAGGAGCTGAGGGAGATCCTGTCTCCACTTTTACCTTTTGTCCGTATTGAGCACATCTTACCCATGAATAGTGAAGTACTGAGTGATGCAGTAAGTCAGTAGTCTCATACAAATACGATCTCTGGGTTCTTTGTACTTCAGATGCTACAGTGTTCAGGTGTGGGGTTTTTTTGCTTTAGTGGGTGTTGGTTTTGTTTGTTGTTTTTATGATTTACTTCTGAAATGTTATTGAGAGCAATACATGTATAACACACTTTTTCTGGTTAAATTTTCTGCTCTTTAAATCAGAAAGCTAAAGAAAAATCAGTGGTGCAAGAATTCAGTGTAAAAATGCATTTATTGCAAGTTTTTACCATATTTATATTTAAAACCCCATAAACCTCTTTCTTGATTCTTAAAGATGAAGAGAGGCCTGATTAGTACTCCTCCTTCAGACATGCTACCAACATCAGAAGGTGGAAAGTCAAATGCCTGGCTGCGGCAAAAAAATGCTGGAATATATGTGCGGCCAAGACTGTTCTCGCCATATGTGGAGGAGGCTAAGGTAATAGTCATCAGCAACACTTGGCTATTGTCAAATTAGAGTCATCAGGGGGTTCTGTAAACAGGGAAGGATTTTGGTATGTTTTGTGTCTTTTTACATGTACTGGCCTAAAATACTAACATTTTCAATTTAACAAGACTTACAAGATTGATCATCAGGCTCAAGTGTCTAGAACTGGTCAGAAAAATTTCAACAAAATTTTTTTTTGTCGAAATTGAAATGTTTGCGAGACAGATCTTGATGAAATTCCACCGGAAACAAAGCAGCGTTCTGAGGGAAACCTCCCTGGTTTCCAGCCAGTTTGCCGGCCCAGCTCCTCGGCAGCCCTCCTGGCAGGCGGATGGCAAGGTGAGAGCCTGAGAGTCCCAGTTTGCAGCTAGTCAGCAACTTTGAGGCCAGGTCTTTCAGGCTCCCCAGCTCCCACTAGAGCTGGGTGGAGAATTGCTGTTCCACTCGGCAGAGGACTCTGATGTTTCATCTTCGTGTTTGAATCGGAATATACCCAAAAATTTTGTGATCCTCTGCAATATGGAATAAATATCTCATGTCCAATTTGAGTGAAGGCTTTTGTGTCTGTCAGACAGTAGCTTCCCTACTTAATTTCTTGCATGAGCACTGTCAAACTGAAGATCTTGTAGCATCTCTGATGGTGATGTTTGGTGACCAGGTGGAGATGGTGCTGTGTGGGGCAGGAACATACCATGTTCTATTTGACAGAATGGGAGCCTGTTGTTTCACTGACTAATTCCACCACTTAAGGTAGCTCTGACTTAACTTGAGAGCTTGTGCAAGTGACTGCAGAACAAGGGGATTGGGTGAAGCTATGTACATCTACATCACCTACAGACTCTGTCCACTGCCCTGGTGAATTCAGAGCTTTTGCCTTGTGACTATGAAAGAAAATGTTTTCTAAGGGTATGAGTTACCAGTGTCCTCTTTGAGGGGAGGGATGAAATAAAGCTACTTTGCATTTTGGGCACAAAGGTTAGAGAGCACCAAGTGGCACAAAACAGCAAAGGAAGAGTAGCTAGTTAAAATGTTATCTTTGTATCTTTGATAAAACTAACAAAAATGTGTTAAAGAACACGTGATAAAAGCTTTGACTCTCAGTTTTCAGGTATAGGAGTGCTTTACTAGTTCTCTAAAGTAAAAGGTGCATCCTAACACATCCCCCACCTCCCACCCCCATCAGGATTCCTACTTGCTTCTGTTAGTTTCATATTATGCTGTTAATGTTTTCAAAAGCATTTTTGGCTCTTTAACCTTAGAGGGAATACTCTCATACTTAGTCTCTGGTAACTTTATTTAAACTATGAATAGGAGAGGAGTATTGTGAAATGCAAAAAATTGTGAATGATTACTTTTTTTAGTCCCCTGTTAGCCTCCCATATTTTGAAATAAATCAATTTAACATTAAATCAGAATATTAAATCTCTTTCTATTCTTTAAGATGTCTGAGGGAGATTTATTTCATTTTCAGACTTCTGCCTTCCACTCAGTGGCTCCGAGAGTTAAGACCCGCAGGCAGTTAATTGCCTGAAAAGAAAGTCCAGAGGGTCTGGCCTCGAGAAGGTCACTTCCAATCTGGGAGGTACAAAATAAATAAGGCAACCTTCACAAACCTTATTTGCCTGCCTGCTCTTAGGTCTGAAACTCAACTCTGACCGTGACTGGAAAAAAATGCTGAGGAAAAGCCAAACACTGTGACCCAGAAAATTTACTTTGGTGTAGCCATTGCTAGACTTGTGTCCTTGGGACTGTGCTTGCAGCAGGTGGGGGGGGGCTGTGTGAATGCAGTGCCTTCATGAGGGCTCTGGTGGCTGTCGTTACAGTCAGTGCTGGATGAGATGATGGTGGAACAAACGGATCTCGTTCGTTTGCGGATGGTCCGAATGTCCAATGTGCCCGACACCCTGTACATGGTGAACAATGCGGTGCCGCAGTGCTGCCATATGATTACCCACCAGCAAGTCAGCACTAACCAGACCAGTCCTCCCTCAGTCATAGCCAACGAGATCCCAGGTAAGGCCACTGATCGCTTCTGATGCCCATTGATCTCGTGTGAGTGTGGGGGGCTTGGGCCTGGGGGGAGTGAAGGTCAGTTATTGAACATTATTGGTTTCCTCGGGGAGTAGCACTGCATCAGTAATAGTTCCTTTGCTTTGGTCTGTTCTGAAGACATTAACTCGTGTTGGATGGACTAGTAACTAGTTGGAAAACAATCTGAAAAACCTTGGACTGGCTAAACACTGTAGAACAGTTGCTGGAGCCTGGCTCTTTGTTCTCAGAGTTTTCTACAGGGTTCTCAGTTTTCTACAACCAAGGTGTGTAAGACCCAGGAGGCTGAAAAATGGTAAAATACTGATTTCTGTTAAAAATTAAAAGCCAAGGAACATAATTTATTGGGAAATCAACTTAACTCCGTATGTTAGAAAAATATTGGAAGTAGGCACTCAAGATCAAAACACACTTGTTTCAGTTTACAAAATCCACTTCAGCTTTGAAGTCAAAGCAAATTCATTCCTTGTGTGGCAGAGTACATTTTTATAGACAAGTAGATAGGGCCTCTCTTGACTTCAGGGTACTTGATGTGACATTCCCCATAGGCAAGCCAGGAAAACGTGCACTAAATAAACTTAGCCACTTATGCATTTAATCTTTTAGCGTCAGACTGGAAGATATATCTGGGGGGATTCCCAAAGCACCTAGTTCTTCGTTACCCCTGTCCCATTAATACTCAGTGTGCATAGAGAGTACAGTGGCAAAACTTGCAACTGATGACAGGTTGGAAGTGTCAGTGAATGTTTTGGAGGGCAGGATTAGATAGCTAAATGACCAAGATTTAATTAAAATTCAGAGAAGAAAGTTGGAAACACTGTGCTCACATTGGTGTTGTCAGCTGTGTGCATGTGAGGTGGCTGAGGGAAGCTCTGTGGAGAACAGCTTCAAAGTCAACGTTATACAATTCTATAAGGAGCAACCATCATGCTAAAATACAAAAACAATCGTGCCACCAAACATGAGGTAATTTGGTCTTAGAGCATCATGTGTAGCCCTTTAAATGGCCATACTGCGTCAGGTCAAGAATTTGTCTGTCTAGCCTAATATCTTAATTCTAGCAGTCACTGGAAGTGAGTACATAGGAAAGCACAACACAGAAAGCATATAAAATAATTCCCTGTAAAATTCTGTGTGCTTTTCAACTGTGTACAACTTGGAGATGTCCTGTGGTAGGTGGTGTTTCTGTATAGTTAGTAATTTTAAATGCATTGTTAATCTGTGAGTTTATGCAGTCTCTGTTAAACTTGTGCATACTTTTGGTATCAGTTTTTAGATCAAAGTGTCACATTTCAGTAGATACGGATCAGTTTGGAAGTCTCTAGAAAAGCAATAAAGATGACATGCCACCAAGAAAAAAGTCATATTCCTCCCTCCACCACTCCTGATTCCCTGCTTTGTAAACTTTTTATGTATCAATTATGTCTTCCTGCAGTCAACTGTGTTGAAAGGAAGTAGTTAAACTATTCTTACAGATGTTAGAGCCAGGACAAAAATAATGGATTCAAATAGCTGCAAGAGAATTTGAGGTGTTGGAAGATTTGAAACACTGTTTTGTTTTAAGTTTTCTAAGAAACTTAGTGGAATCGTTTTGGTCTGCTTGCTTCTTGTGTTTGGGAAGAGACTTGATAAAGCTGTAAATGGAGCTTCTGAAAACTTGTTTGATAAGTTTGATAAAAGTACTAATTGTTTGTTTAGAAACTTAGAGCTGTTGCAACTCAGCAGTACATTACAGTACTTGGACTTCCTCCCACCCTCTACAGGAAAGCATAAATATACTCACCGTGAATTGAATATAAAAGATTTCATTATAAGATATGACTTTGATAACACTTTGCTGAATCATAGTTTCCAAAGAAGTTGAGAAAGGCAACAAGTTCTCAGAGGTCTCCAATATTTTGCCAAAGTTCTCATGTTCTGAAAAATACTGGCTCTGTTGCAGGCATGAGACATCTTTACCAGTCTGAAACTTCCCTGCAGCTTGCTTCTGTACAATTTAATAGGTAGGAATTATTGCCAGTCCTTTGGTTAGAGCATAGATAAGAGCTCTGAGCTTGGCCAAGAGCTGGAGCACAGGAATTGTGTCCTGGTAACTGTCTGCTTTGATTAGTTCTGTAATTAAGCAGAAGAATTGATTGTTTTGCCAAGGCCTCTTTGCTAGGATGGGCAGATGGATCCCGGTTAACTTGAGGAGATTAAAGCCTGTACTAAATGTGTAACTTGTACAGGAATACGTCCTAAAGCATAGATGGAGCACAGGAACTGCCAGGAGGAGAGCTGGGCAGTGTTGCTTCCGTGCCCCTTGGGCTGGGTTCAGAACAAGGGGTTCTTTACAGCTCGGCTGTTCTCCATCTGTCCCTGGCATCTCCTTATACCCACTGCCTGAGGACAATATTTGCATAAATGCTGTTGGCAGCGTGTCTTAGAGCTCTTCCTGCAGTGCTGTTGTAGAATGAGTTCAGCCTGTGCTGAAGCCTGTTCTAATTTGAGGCCAGGTTCTGCAAATGGTTGGGTTTCCTTACGTATTTTCCAGTTTCAGTTTGAATTAGAAATCCTGCAGCTGAGAGGATTGTACTTTTTATGTATGTAATCTTTCTTCCATGTATTTCATGTGAATAATAGTGAAAAAAACCAGAAACAAACCTGGGTTTGAGAAGATAGCACTTTTTAATAAAAAACTGATATAATTTTTATGTCTACTAGTTTTAAGAGAAGTCTGAAGCAGTGCTCCAATCTTCTTTTTTTTCAGTGTGAGCAAAATGCTGTGTATAACTGAACATCTGGCTGCTAAAACAGGATTTCTCAGAAGAGTTTAAGTGTGTGGAGGGTAGCATGGGGGACTTATTTCCAAGCCTTGAAGACTGATTAGAATGGGTTTCTTCCCCCTCCCAGTACAGGAATTCCGTTGATGGGGGAATATTTTGCACTACTTATTCTTCATGGACCAGTGTAAACTTTGTGAAATAAGGACCAGTTGTTGTTGTGTGGTGTTGGGTTTTCTCCTTCTCTGTAATGCAAATGTCTTTTTATGCTGTTCTGGCTGTATGATCTGTTTAATTTTTATGAGCTTTCATTACGGACGTCTGGTCATGGCAATATAAGCACTTGTAAAGCTGGTAAAGGATCAGACACCAGGACTTGTGTATCTGGATTTGTCTCCTCTGTGATATGCACATTTTCATGAGGACAGAAACACCACAGAGAAATATTATTCATTGTCAAACAGCAGTAAGAAGTGGCATGAGAAAGTTTTGCAACAGGATAAATACACCAAATTATACACAATTTTCTTTTGGAAAGGTTTTTTTAAAAATTATTTCAATATGGCTACATAAAACAACATAATTTTAACAGGTTTTTGTTGGCTTACAGTTTGTGTAACTTTTGTGAAATGCACTTTCTTTCATTACATAGTGGTGTTATAGTCTTGTGATTATAGAATTGCATTAGAAGTATGAAGTGTATGCCAAAAGAATCAGTGAATTCTTGGCCTGTACAATTCATGAGGGAACATTCAGTTGTTATTTAAGATATCCTGCCCACACCTCAAATCATGGAATTCCTGCATCACAAGGGCTTTACAAAAGAAAGCTCTATTTGTGGCTCATTCTAGCAGGAGCTGGAAAAGTGGTGTATGTTTTTACCATTTGTATGATGTGTGTTATCCCATGTGGCTTAATGATGCTCCACAGAGCATGTGTGAGTTGAGCAGTTCTTGGCAGAATGTTTCTTTTTTAAGAAAAAAACCCCAAAACCAATGCAGCCTGATATTAGATTTTTCCTTCAGAATTGCAATTAAGCTTACTATCTTACAATTCAGAAAGGAATCTCTATTATCACTACCCCATTCCCTGTTGTCCTTGCAGTTCCCAATCTGCTCGTTGTGAAAGAGATGATCAAGCGGCTGCAGGAGCTGCGTCACACAGAGCAGGTGCAGCGAGCGTACGCGCTCAACTGTGGAGAAGGCGCCACAGTCAGCTACGAGATTCAGATCCGTGTGCTGCGGGAGTTCGGGCTTTCTGATGCGGCTGCTGAACTTTTGCAGGTATGACAAATTGCTGTGTGAGACCACAAATTGACTTGATTGTGTAGCCTTCAATAGGAGCAATCTCTGTGTGTACATGCAGGTGCACAAGTGCTTTGAAGTGCCTGCGTAACTGTCCAGGTGCAGACACCAGCTGCACTTCACGTGTGTGATTTTATTAATGTGTAAATGCAGTGTATAAATACTTTTCTCAAGAGTTGTTGCCACTCGCTGCTTTACTGACACAGATTTTGGAGACAAAAAAAAAAAAAAATCTGCCAAAGAGGGAGTTGACAAGAACAGTTGAACCATAATTTGAAATCTAGATTATTGTTTATTCTTGAATCAGAGAGGAGAAAAAGTGGTAACTAACACTGTAGGTCTGCACGGTGTATATCAGAACTGGGAAGCCTGGAAGTCCCACTTGTGTTTATACGCTGCTGTTAAAGCAAATGCGTATGTTGGTCAACTTACACAGTGAATCTAATGCTTCTTTTCTTATTAAAAAAAAAATAAAAATCTATATTCTGTGATAGCTGTAGTTGCCTTGTGTGTTGGTGAGGTCGTAGGTGACACAACCAGGCAGTTACAGTGCTAGCACATTCCTAATTCAGAGTGTTAGTTTAGGAGATTTTTGCTATATGACTTCATACTTGGTCTTGTTACATGCTGAGTTTTTTCATTTGCAGAATCCTCACAAATTCTTTCCTGAGGAGCGATTTGGGGATGAAAGCCCACTCCTGACAATGAGACAGTCTGGACGATGTCGTGTTAACAGCACGCCCACTGCAGAAACCATGTTTACAGAACTGGACTCTTTTGTGGCCTTCCATCCACCATTGCCCCCTCCTCCGCCTCCATACCACCCACCAGCAACTCCTATTCATAACCAGTTCAAAGTGGGCTGGAAACAAAGGGTGCCAAGTCAACATCCCTCCCGTTCCTTCTCTTACCCATGTAATCACTCGCTGTTCCATTCCCGCACCGCCCCCAAAGCTGCACCACCTGTCTACTTGCCCGGGGTTAAGGCAGCACCTCCTGACTGCACTAACACCACGGGTCTGGGGCGACAAACAGTGGCAGCAGCAGCAGCAGTGATGGCAGCTGAGAAACAAGTGGTAAGTATTTTGGTTTCTGTTCTTCTCCCTATCTCTGGCCACTCAAAGTACCTTAGAGAAGGAGCTGGAGGGAGTTCTTATGGTGAAGTAAGTTGGCTTTGTTAAATGAGAGCATATTGGTTGATATGAGAAGATTTTCCTACCACACTGGCTGTCAGTGTTCTGCATTCCAAAGGTATCTCAATCTCTGGGAGAATAAATGTTCCAGGGGCAGGAGCATTTTTAGAGCGGCAAGTGACACTCATGAATCTTCTGAAATCATAGAATACCCTGAGCTGGAAGGAACCCAGAGGGATCATCAAAAGTCCTGGACAGCCTCAGGAATCACACCATGTGCCTGAAAGCATTGTAAGAAAGATCACTTCCCTGGGGAGTCTGTTCCAGTGCACAACCACCAGCTGGGTGAAGAACCTTTCCTAATATCCAGCCTAAACTTCCCCTAACTTGGCTTCATGCTTTTTCCTCTGGTCCTGCCACTGGTCATCAGAGAGAAGAGATTGGTACCTGCCCGTCTGCTTCCCCTCCTGAGGAAGCTGTAACTGCAAAGAGGTCTCCTCTCACTACCCTCTTCTCCAGGGTGAACAGACCAAGTGACCTCAGCTGCTCCTCATGCAGCTAATGTGGTTTGCTCTACACTGAAAGCATAAGCCAGCTTCAGTAGTGGACTGCATGCTGCAGTTCACAGGTAGAAGTAGTGATGGTATTGACTGTGCACAGGTAAATAGTCTGAAGTATACAGGTTCCCTTTATGCACTGTGAAGAATGTGAAAGCTTTGCACCTGTGAAATATTTGAAAAGAAATAGGAAAGCAGAAATTGGTAATTGCCAGTACAAAGGGATTTGTTACAGCATTTAAAAGCAATCATTATAGTTACTTAACTACAATATGATGCCATGAGAACAATGAAATATAAGGTACTGTGTAAAGACATAATTTTTTGACAGCAGAAATAAATCATCAAATTCTTTATTTAGCATTTCCTGTACTTCACAAAGGTGTCAGTACATAGTTGTGTCATACTGAAAACCTGCACAGTAGATGCAGATTTCATCCTTGAGTTTTGAATGGACACATGGATTTTATTTTTTTTCCCTTTAGCAGTTGTCTTAAATAAATTGCACTTCTTTTTATATTTTAGGTTAAAATATTTAACTTCACATTTGTGGAGGTTTGACCCTGAATAAACGCCTGGTGTCCAGCAAAGATCCTTCAAGGCCTTTCCCCCCTGCCCTTTT
>JAWWEE010000158.1:47921781-47939317 GCA_035221455.1 Xenops minutus | reverse complement strand
TTCTCCTCTTCTCCTCCTGCACTGACCTTGATGTCTGCGTTGTGATGTTGTTAACCCATGGCTGCCCTAATTCTAACCGCGCAACAACTTCTTAAATATGTTTTCACACAGGGGCGTAACTTAATGGTTCAAAAGCCGGAAGTTTTCCTCGGAGCTGGCCCTCATTGGCTCTGCTCTGTAGGATGGAGGGAAACTTCTAGAGGCTTTTCAACAGAAACCAATCTTAAATCCATGACAACATTAGAAATGTTTGCCATTGTTTGTTCAGGGGTGGATTTTGTTACGTCTCTCTCATTTGATCAATACTGACTTCCCCAAGGAAACCATATAGTGATCTTTCTCATATGAGAAATATTTCTGCTGGAATGTTTCCATAAATAATGCAAGGAGGAACATAGGCTTAATATGGGGGGTATTTTAGTTCCGTATTCTTTCTGCGATTTGTGAGTTACTCATAATCATTGATTAGTAAAATTCCTTTAATTAGAAATAAATGCAAGTAGAAAATTTAACTCATGTCTGGAAGGCTGCAGTATGAGCCATTCTGCACTGAGATAAGCATAGGGGTAGGCGAGAAGAAGGCCATGCAACAGCTCCCGTGTGCTCAGTGGATCCAGTGAGCACCATAACTGATGCTCCCCCAAGCCCTGACATTGTTGTGTGCACACATACACACACACACAGGTGTCTGCAGTTAACTTACTCTAAAATAAGGAATACAAGCTGAAGGGTTGTGTCTATAGTGATGACATGGCTGTTCTCTAGCTTCCCTGCATTGTAACTCTGTGCTGTAACAAACCATTTGTTAAGGTCTGCACAGAGTACCTTTTTAGTTTGATAATTGCAAGTGGCTTAAAGCAGGCCTGCCTTTAGGAAGTTTAACAGTTCAGTGTCCTTTATTCATACTCAAGGCAAGAGAAGCTATTGTTGTGGCACAACAGCTTCATGAAGGAAAGAAGCAGGAAGATGAAGCTTGTCAGATAATGTGTTCTTAAACAGGGCAGGAAGCTTGCAGGCTGAGGTTGGCTAGGGATTAAGAAAAAGCCATTTTGAATTATAAAAACTGTCTTATATACAGTTTGTGTTTCTTTTGTCTTTATTTCCATGGACCAATTTCTTTTCTTTTCTAGTGTACTCAGCCCTTGCTAAATGAACTGATGCCAGATATCGCCATGGGTGTGTCAGCAATGTCTTTGAAAGACAGAAGACTACCAGAACTCACGGTGGACACAGAGTTAAGCCAGGCAGTTACAGAGGTAGGGCCTGGCCCACCCCAGCACATTTCATGTATTCAGAACAGACACATGCCTACTGCTCGGAAAAAACATGCAATAGAACAAAAAATAGATGCTCGAGAAAATCCACAGGAATACCCTGACTTCTATGACTTCTCTAATGCTGCATGCAGACCCTCTACTCCAGCACCCAACAGGCACAGTCCTTCACCTTCACAAGGCATTTATTTTGGCCCAGATTTGTACAGCCACAATAAGGCATCACCAAGTGGCTTAAAGTCAGCCTATCTACCTTCCCAGATATCTCCTAAAAAGCAAGAGGACTCTAGGAGGGAATACCTGCTCTCACAAGATGGGCATCAACATAGGCAGAAGAATGAGCCAATACACCTCGATGTCTTAGAACAACCTCCCCAGCGACTGGACTTGGCATTGGCTAACCAGGAAAATGCTGGGAATGGCCCTGTTCACGTCAGGGGAAGAGCAAAAATGGAAACAGATTTAACCTACGGGCTAACCTCCAACAGACCTTCTCTCTCTGCCTACACCTCTGAAATGCCAGAAGAGAGACCCAGTAGGAGATTGGCAGATGATGAGCCTTTGGAACACGGAGCACAGAGAAATGCAGATTTGGAAAGGGAAGATGCAGTAAGCAGAGGAAGGAGGTCTCCGAACAAACCAGACTTCCTGTACAAAAAATCTGCCCTATGAAAGCAACCTCCACTATTTCTCTGTGCCTAAGAGTTGTAAACATCCCATTCCTTGCAACTTTTGGCCTGACTTCTGTCAGACAAAGTCCTTCATGCCAGCAGAAAAATTCAGCTTCACTCACTTCTTTTGTTCATACATTGCTTTATTAGAGACAGCATGTTGTCTTTTTGGTTTTAATGCTGCTTCTGGTTTTATGTTGTGGGAGGTTTTTTTTTTTTGAGCAGATTAATTAAGCCTTTTCAAAAAAAAAAAAAAAGCTGATACCTTTTTTCTACAACCTGGTAGCCTTTTGCACCTGTACATCTATTTTAGTGTATTAGTTTTGTACTAATATGTTAAACTTTAACGTCACATTTAAAGGACTGTATTTTCATACTTTTACATTTACCCTTTCACATGTCGATTCCCTACGTGCATTGGATTGCACATTATGAAATGTATTTTCTTATGAGATAGTAACAACGTGTTTATTTTTTAATTATAGGAATTCCAAAGAACAGCACATCAAAAAAACTACATTTTTAGTTAGACTTTTTTTTATTTAGATCTGAAATCTTCCTGATTTTTACGACTACGGCAAGAATCCAGTCTAATGTTTTGTTTGAAAAGTTCTGGCAGCTGGTCTTATCCTTATGTAGATAGGAAGCCCACTTCAAGAATTATATTTGGGTTTTTAAGAGTTCAGATTGAAATTCAGAAATCCAAATTCCAGTGAAATTCACTGGAATAGAACAGTTTGAGTCTGTTTGCTTCTGGTTCAGCTGTGCCCATGGAGAACTCCATGGTCACCTGGAAGCACTTCCTAGACAGACTAGAATTGTTGATCTGCCCATGCAGAAGTAAATCTAGAAATACTGCAAAAATGGTAATAATTACTTGTTCTTCCAGCTGCTCATACATGGGGTAAGCAAAGACCAGGTTTGCGGATTCCTGCTGACTCGTGGAGTGTCAGGAAGACAAGGCATAGTACCTTTGCTGTTGCCTGAACACGTGGGAGGGTGCTCTCTCCCCGGAGGTGCCGAGGTGACTGTCCATTGCCTTGCTTTCTCCTGCCTGTGGTTACAAAAGGGCTTCACTCTTGGTGACATCATTCAGTGTTCCTTGCCTGATCTCATGTGTTGCTGACTCTGTAATTGCAGCTGTTCCATGAGCAGAGTCCAAGTGAAGAGTCATTGCTTTACCATCATGGCACATGTGAAGCTTTAGCACTTAAATTACACCTCCATTTCCTGACTTTGCTTTTTGAAAGCACAGAAATGAGAATCCTTTGTTACAGGATGTGAGGAGGGAATGATTGTGATCTGGGCTAGCTCCTGCCACTGGGGTGGGTTCAGCAATGCACCAGGGGGAACAATTAATGAAGTGCATCCTTAATACTGTGCAGTTTTAACAACAGATTCATTGCATTCAGGATAGGGATCTGATATCACTGCAATGTAGTGATTGCTGGTAAAGGCCTGTTTGGGGCGTTTTAAATGCAGTTTCTATAATAAATTTCCCTGTAGTAGAACACTTTAGTCCCAGGTATGACCTAAGGACTTCTTTAAGGTTAGGTTGAGTTGATTCCTGCAGCTCAAAGTGCTTAATGCTATTTTAACAGAAATCTTGCTGCAACTTTACTGTTGGTTTTAGTTGATGGCAGATTCTTACCTAACATGCTTCATTGAAGTACGCCGTGTCCCCTGCATACACATCTATAGACCTTCCTGCTTCCATGGGAGCCCTGCAAATGCTCCTTTTGAGATGCAGCCGTGGAAAGCGTGGTCTAGGATTGGAGCAGAAACTCAGCTAAACTGCACAGGTGATGTGTCTTGTGGGTGAGGGGAGATCTTTTTTTCTTCCTCTTTCAGCCTTTTTAATCTGTTTTTTGCCCACAGTCAAAGCACTTGAGTGAGTGGGGAATGGTGGTGCTGCTGCTGGGCACTGAGGTGCAATGGGTGTCTTGTGAAGATCTGAGCGTGGTGCTGTCTGGCAGCACAGCTCTAACTGCACACGAGGGTCTCATCCTTGCCAGCATGAGACCACTTCACCAGAAGCATTAACTTTCATCACACACAAGAACCCTGATACCTCCTGCACTTGCATCATGTGTGTGTTGGCAGTTTACTAAGAAGTTATAGCTGTCCTCAGAAAACTGATTATTCTGAATAATTTAGTTTTACCTAAAACCAATAGATGTACTTGAAGAAAACTATTTTAGTTACCACAGTTTGATGTGGCACTGTGTACCTGGACAGAGGGGGGCTGAGAGCTACAGATACCAAGTTTGAAATTTTGGGGGGTGTGGCTGATGAAGATGAGAAGTTTTGACATTATAGTTTAATGAAAATCATGAAATGCTTTGACTTTGGAATAAGCTGGTGAGAAATGCCTCTGGGGAGGACGTGTCTGTGTTTTAGAATACAAAATTGCTTCTGAAGTCTCAGGAGCTGAGCAGTATTCAAAAAAGAATGAAGTGTTTAAAAGTAGGTGCAGAATGAAAGACAAGTCCTGAGGCCACAAAGACAATCAGGCCATGTAGACAATCTGTGTTTTCACTTGTATATTTTGAGTTGGGAAGAAGATGGCAGCTAACAGCAGCTGATCTGAAGTGGAAAAGAAGGATTTGTTGAATTCCTGGAACTGTATTATTTTACTCCAGTGTAGGATTTCCTTAGTTGGATGCGCAGAGGGAGGGGAGAAACCATCTTTTCATGGAAGCATTATTCAGACTCCAGTGTTCATACTACATCTCCCTCCCACAATGCACATACCCTGTGCTACCTGCTACTTCTTGTTCTCTGTCTCCTGAAACTGGTGCAGAAGCTCCTTGTTTACATGAAGCACTTTCTGATTAGGCTGGAAATGGACACCTTTTCCTCCTATAAATTTGATGGAGATGACAGATTACTGACTATTTTGCTTGGATAGAGGTATAAACATTAAATTTTCTTGAATGAGGGAGACTCGTGCTCCTTGTTCTGTTAGAGAGAGAGCTCAGACTTGCATTTAGTGAGCATCATGCAAAAACTTACTCCCTCTTCCCCAACTATCCTTCCTCTTTTCCTGAATATATGGATAAATAATTCCTGAAACATATTCTTCCTTTGAAATGTTTTGTTGTTCCATGGAATTACTGTAGTTGTGTATTAGTAACTGCTGTGTTGATTGGCAGTTCCTTGTTGTATTTTTCCTGTTCTTCAGGAGTTTCACTTATGAAATTTAAGGCTGTGGCCACCTGTAATTGTTAACCTTGGGGTTTGGTCCTGGAATGTCCCAAATGTTTGTCTTAGGGGTTTCTTTGGTCTGGGTTTGGTGGGGGGTGTTGGTTTAGTTTGTTTTTTTTTGTTTGGTTGGTTTGGTGTTGTTTTTTATTTAAAAGAAAGAACACTAAAGCTGTTTGAAGCACTCTTTGTTCTTCTAATAATTCTATGCTTCTGTGATAGAGATGGTGCTGAGCCCTGTCTGATGCAGGGAACAGCTGAGGGAAACTTGTAAAACCGCACTTGGGGTTTCTGTAATTACCTGTACTGCCAGAAGGCAGCCCTGCCTTTGGCAGCATAATGGATTTGTTTCTTGTTCTTGTGTTGTTACTGGTATAAAGTCAAGTGCCTTCAATGCTAAAGGCTCAGAAAACTTTCTTAAACTGACTTCATGTCCTATGCAAGTGTTTTTTTCTACAACCTGCATAACCAGTACTTTGTAAAACTTGTTTACGCTTCAATTGTACATAGTGTTTTTTAAAAAAAAATAGTATTTTTATTTAGGTACCTCCAAACTTGAATTCTAGTCTTGTGTGATGCATTGTAAAACAATACATTTCTCTTTTGAGTACCATTACAGTTGTAAAAAGGTTTTCACTGGTTCTATTTTTCTACTGTTGCTGAGAAGCATGTAACACTGACTTTATCCTACGTATAGTTGGCATTTCAAATAAATGGCTTGTATAGAACATGCTTGTGTGGCTGCTTCCCGTGACCTGTGCCCAAGGAAAGGAGTGGAGCAATACAGACAAAGGTGCCCTCTAACTGTAAAGGCTCCTCAGACTGACAAGGTTTGTTCCTGCTGGAGAAAAATGGT
Source organism: Xenops minutus (assembly GCA_035221455.1). NCBI lineage: Eukaryota > Metazoa > Chordata > Aves > Passeriformes > Furnariidae > Xenops > Xenops minutus. The sequence continues at coordinate 47,933,312 of JAWWEE010000158.1, read as the reverse complement.
TCACAATAATGCTTTGAACATCAAAGACATGATACAAACCAGTGTAAAAAGGGGGATTCAAAATTAGTGGCACTGACCAGGCAGTTATTAAAAAGTAAAAGCATTTCAGTAAAATAGCTCTGTGAGTTGTGGCTAGAGCCGAACTGCCGGAGGCCATTCCCTGTGAAAGGCCACAGTGCTGCTCAGAGCTGGGCCTGTGGGGTGCAGCCCCGGCTGCAGGGAGCGTGTGCTCAGCTGGACACACACGTTCAGTACCCAGCACTCCCAGGTTGCCGTGTTGCTGCAGTGACTGACTATTCATTCCATCTCGTTCACAGAAACAGGTGTCTCACTGCTCCAAAGCGATGACTGAAGTTCAGAAGTGTCATCCAGCCGCTTGACTAGTCTTGCTTTGATGTCCAAGAGCAAAACACTGAGTTACATCCTGACACAGAGCAGAGGTGGGTGTGGAGAGAGCACTGTATGGGCCTAAACGTGAACTAGTGGCACCTTCACTCCTATGCCCAGGAAGCTGAGTTTTAGGAGCCTCCTAAATTAGACAAATCTGAGGTACTTTGTTACAGGTTTTCTGTTCACTTTGCAACAGTCCTAAGCCTGGTGCAGTCATAGGAGAGGGGGTGCCTGATGCCTCTTTGCCAGGGGGAGCCTTTAGGCATTGAAAAGGGGGATTGTTGGGGCTGGGTCCCTTCAGGTGAAACCTGCTTTGGGACTGCAGCACGGGCCTGTGCCACGAATGGACGGTGCTCATGGTCAGTGCTGGCCCCCTGCTGTGCAACTGGAGCCAAAGTACTTCCTTTTTGGGGAAATTACATTGGTTCAAAATTAATGAAATCAAAAGACTTCCTGCACTTGAGCTCCTCGCTCCTTGCAGCACTGCTGTCCTTTCTCGAGCACAGCGGGGCTGGAGCTGGGCCTGGCTGCAGCATTTCTGTGTGCCCTGGGGCCCTTTGCTGTTTATTTATTGTGGAGGACAGCACAGCTTGGAAAAGCAAGGTGTTCAGTTCAGGGTGCTCTGAGCTCAGCTGGAACCCAGGACGTTTCCTCTGGGCACCCTCTGCCTTGCCCTTTCAGAGAATTACAAAAACAGCAATACAGAGCAAACATCACCCCATCCTTGTTTTTTATCCTGCTCTTAACTGTACTTGCTGGCAGGATGCAAGCCCTTGTTTCACACCTGGATCAGGTGCAGGCAGAGGTCTAGGCATCCTGGGTCAACTCAGCCCCTGCAATGTATCTTGGTGGCACAGCTAACTGATCATCACTGGGCTGCCTGTGTCTGCCTAGATCTTGGATGGAAACAAAACACTACAGCAGCACTGAGAATAAACGAGACAGTACAGATTGGACAGTTCTTTGTTTTATATTGTAGTTAGATGTGCAGTTACAACTTCTGTAACAGTTGCTACCAGAAAAAAGCATGTACAATACCTGGAGTTAAATTTAAAAGCAATTAAGGGACCTGAGGGTTCTGTTCAACGGCAAGTTGAATGTGAGTCAGCAGTGCCCTGGCAGCCGGGAGGGCCAACCCTGCCCTGGGGGGCATCAGGCAAAGCATCGCCAGCCGGGTGAGAGAGGGGATTGTCCCACTCTGCTCTGCACTGGGGCAGCCTCACCTGGAATATTGTGTGCAGTTTTGGGCACTGTAATATAAGAAAGATACAAAGCTATTGGAGTGTCCAAAGGGCCAGGAGAAGGGTGAAGGGCCTTGAGGGAAAGCCGTGTGGGGAGTGACTGAGGGCACTTGGTCTGTTCAGCGTGGAGGAAACTGAGGGGAGACCTCACTGCAGTTACAACTTCCTCGGGAGGGGAAAGGGAGGGGCAGGCACTGATCTCTGTGGTGACCACTGACAGGACTGAGGGAATGGCCTGAAGGTGTGTCAGGAGAGGTTTAGGTTGGATGTCAGGGAAAGGTTTTTCACCCAGAGGGTGGTTGGGCGCTGGAACAGGCTCCCCAGGACAGCAGTCACAACCTCAATGCCTGACAGCATTCAAGAAGCACTGGGACAATGCTTTCAGGCACATGGTGGGATTCTTGGGGTGTCCTGTGCAGGGCCAGGCGTTGGACTCGATGATCCTGCTGGGTCCCATCTAACTCAGCATATTCTATAATTCTGTGAAACACATGAGCTGAGCCTCCATGCTACAACTAGTTTTTGTAAATAAAGTGGTCAGAAACAGTTAATAGTGTGAATGATAAAGGTCTTTGTTCTCAAAAATCATTAACATAGAAGCAAAATAGTACCCCATGGTATAGAAATCCTCAAAAACTAGAACTTTAATGTATGTTTTGGAGGCTGTGGGTAAAGAAAACTAAAGACTACATTAGGCTCCAAAATTACAAAAAGTCAAATCTTAATTGCAGCTAAGTGTAGAGTCTTAAAAGTCAGTGAAACATTTCCTGTCCCATGCTTATCACAGTGGTTATAAAAAGATCATGTTTCATACTGTAGCAAAATACCAGAATGCTGCAGTGTTTTCAGCAACATTTGTAAGTAGAATAATTTGCTGTAGGCTAGTTTTTGAAATCAAAGCACATCACAAGTCCTATACAAACCCCCCATGCTTAACTTGTAATTTAGTACCTCCTCCTGGGTCTTGTTTATATTCTAATGAATTAAGATCATGTGACAATTTTTTTCATGTAAAGCATCACTGTACAACATTAGAAACAAGTTTTTAAATGTAGAAAACCTGATAGAACATTCTTCTGCATCAAGCCTAACCTCTGATTCCCCACCTCTGCCCTGCCCAGGGAGCACGAGCAGGCAGCAGCACCACGTGGTTCAGCTGCCCTGGTGGGGCCTGTAGGTCACCCACAGCTGCCACTGTGCCTGCCCAGTCACGGAGGGGCCACGAGCCCTGCAGGAACAGACACCTCCTCGGTGCAGGGAGCCCTCCCCAGCATCACTGCACCCCCGAGGGGTGAGACAGAGCTGGAAAGCAAGGAGTGCCTTCCCTGCACCACACAGAGGGGAGGGCAGGGCAGGCAGACCCCATGTGGGTTTAGCACAGCGTACAGCTCTAGGCCCTGACAGGAGGCTAAAGGGAACAGTGACACACCGTTCTGGGAACAAGCCAACTCTCCCTGGAGAAAAGGCTGGCTTGTGTGGGAATGCAAAGTCAATTGGTACCAAAATCCCTTTAACTGCAATGGTAAGAACTTGTTAAGAACATGTTTTAGTCGCTGCAAATAAAGTATGAGACAAAATGAAGATGTTGCTTGGACAGCTGGATTTTGATGAGAAGCCAAATACTGAAGATGTCTCTTCCGTTTGCCAGTGAATATTGTTTTCCCAGTTGTCCTTTCAGGCCCAAACCCTCAGTCTAACTACAGTAGTACTGCATCCTGTTAGTCCGTCGCCTTTTCCGTGACTGAAATTCTTCAAAGAAGTGCTGAATGTCTTCTCTCTTAACCACCTAGAAGAGCATGAAACCCAAGTTGTGGTGTGGTGCAAGAGTTCAGTTAAAGGGTCCCGTTTTACCTCCCCCATGTAATACACAAAGCACAGGAAAGCAAATATCCTGAAGTTTCTCTGATACAGCTTTCCCCTTTGCATCCAAAGGAGACGATTAATGCTCAAATTCTATTATAGAGAATACAAACAGGCAAACTAGTTCCCCTAAGGCAGAACAAACACATGGAGCAAAGCTCCCAATGGTCCTTTAATGGCTTTGACTTCTTGCTTTTACCGTCAGAAAACTTAACACAAAGCAAGATTTTCACTAGCTCACTTTAGGCTCATTCCAATGTAACTAAGAATGGCAATACAGCAAATCAGCCCCCAGGATGCAAGTGTTATTGAATAACGGCATGCAAATTCCTGCAGGAAAACAACTGACAAGACTATAGTCCTTATCCTTCTATGGGTTTAAATTCAATCTAAAACAAAAGAGAAGAGCTTTTAATTTAAGAGCTTTTTTTCCCCTGAATACTTTTCCTAGAACAACAGAAGTTTCACTGAAATATTGCTCTCACTACTTTGCAGACAGCTTTCTGTATAATCCTCATCACCTCTCAGCAATGTCATTAAGGAAATACAACTGTTAAAAATGTTACAACACAGCATCATAGTATTCAGCACCCAGCCCTCAACAATTCTTTAAAACACATTTTCTGGCAAACAAATTCTGGAACTGGCACCTTACCGTTCCCTCATCTGCAAACCTCCTGAGATAGTCTGTCAGTTCCGTCTTTAAATCATTGTATTCTGGATGGCAAAGCGAAGGCAAAGAAAAGAAAAAAATCAATAAGATAGCCAGTTTTAGTTTAACGCTGGCTGAAATAGACAACTTATTCTACTACTTCTTGTCATTCATCAGGTTTACTTTAGAGAAATCTAGGTTTGAACTGAATTAGAAACAAATAATAAAAAAGCAAGTCTGGGTAAACATGAGAAGCCTACAAATTTATGAGACTATGCAGTGTGAGTATCTGTTTGTGTTGATTTCACGTATAGAGTTCAGTGATTAATTAAAAGACTGCCCCTGCTCCCAGCTTCCCACTGCAAAAGCAAGCATGGCTCCTGGTGGAAAGTCCTAGCCTGTAACTCAGGATTGGGCAACTGTCCTCGCCAGGGTGCAAAGCCCTCACTGGAAGAAGGAACAGGGATCCAGGTATAAAATACTTCAGCACTGCTGGGTCAATATTCTCTGCAGCAGAGCCGCAGGGGACACCTGGCTGGCACTCCTCAGACAGGAGATTGCCAAACAGCAGAATGGGGTGAGATAAATAAGCCAGACAGTGTAAATGCAAATTAATGTTAAATATACACGTTAAAGAAATTACTATCAATACAATACCTAAGATGTTAACCAGGGTGAAGGTTCTCACACCACCTAGTGTCTCACTGAAAGTTTAAGCTGTAACAATGGGCCAGAGAGAACCAACTTCTCCAGAGTAATCCTGACTGAAGTGTGCAACCTGTCAGTCATTGCTACTTCAAAAATAGTTTTACACCACACTGCAAGACTAATCTCTTGGGGGAAACTGTTCAGTTAAAGTGTTAAGGCAGATTCTAAAAATGAAGTTGTATTTACCACAGATGAGTTCCACTTGCTGGACTCTGTTCATACTGTTAAGGGTGTCCATTAAAGGATCTCTTCTCTCTGTCTCTTGGTCACTGGTACCTTTATTCTCGTAAGCCAAGACAGTGTCACATTCATCTGTCAGGAACTGGACTTCAAGCTCTGAATACATTTTCTGAAGAAAGAAGTACAAATTACTTCCATGTGACAAAACTTCTCAGATGGAGGTGCTCTCCCCCAATCTTTTTGTGTTCAAGGTCACATCAATAATCAGGTAACATCAGTAACATCCATAATCAAGTAATTTGTATCCAGCACTTCAGACATCTCCCCACAACAACTTCCAAAGCAATACTGGATTTAAGCAACACAGCAAAGATAAACGTTTAGAAGCCCCTTCATGCTACATTAATTCCATAGGATTCAATGTGTTTCTTTATGTAAGATGAAGGGGGTTTTCAGTGTTCATATGCAGAGTAAGAATATTTACACAGATTTTACCTAGACCTCTTCAAAGACTCTCTGGAAGCTCCTCCCTGCCTCTCCTACATCAGTGATGGCAATGAAGAGAGCATACATACCAAACAGTCTTCACAGGTGCATAATTTGCTCCTCCAGTTCGATGGCCAAAAGGTGGCAGTATCTCTTTTTAAAAATGGCTTGCTTTGGAGCTCTTTCAGCTTGCAGACTGGCTCCTCGCTCTTAGTAACTACCTGAATTAAAATGAGAGTGTTCAGCATCCTATATCCTTGCATGTCCATTTCCCTTAGGCAAGATTTTTCTTTTGTCTCAAACACATTTACTTTTATAAACAACCTGTATTACCATCCACATGAGGATTCTGATGTGGCTTTAGCAATTTCCACTGGAAATTTCTGTAGAAATTTACTAATTTACTACAACAGCCATAAATATTTAAGAACTCGGAGCTGGACCATCATGCAAGTGCAGCTACAACGGGTAATATCCCTGAATAAGAAAATGAAGTCACCTCAGTGCCCAGGCCAGGTGGCTGACAAGAAAGGACAGATCTAATCTATCTGCAAACAGACATTACAACCTCAGACAGCCTGTTCCACAACATGCACTGTGCTCCACAGAGAGTGCATGTCTGCAGTGTCAGTGACTGAAGAGGAACATGGAAACAGCCTAAACGCATGCAGCCCTTTCCTGAGCCTGTGCTGAGCAAGGTGGGCTTCACCTCACCTGTCAGCACTGTGAGGGGATGTGCAGGTCACAAAAGAAAGTACATTTTACCTGGGGGCAGGCAGACCCAGAGCTGGTGGATGGTTCATTAAACTGGTCCGTTTGCTTTTCCTCCTTTGTGTCTTGGTGTTCCACTTCACTTTCTTGTTTTATTTCTTTCTTCTGCTCTTCACTTTCCTCAACCTTCAGGATAATCCCTTCATCTTCAAGGGAGTTCACTTTGGTCAAAGGAGGAACTGGAAGATAACATACCCACAAAAGTGAAAATACTGTGCCAAACAACATACCAGCCACCCACAGATGTTCTCTCTGCTTCACAGGGCAGTGTTGGAGAGCACCTAGAGGAGATGGCAGAGGACACTGCAGGGTCCTGGACACACTCTACAGCTGTCCAAACACACAGTGATGTAGGTATAGAAAGAAACTGCTCTTTCACCATAGTCCCCTTCACCTCTCATACCCTATTCTAAAACACTGCTTCCCATATCTAAGCCCTAGAAAAGGGAAGAGGGTGTCACAGTTTGAGATAGCTCTGTACTATGATGTTTGTCTTCTTGACACCCCTTGATAACTATCACAGTTTCAGTAGCTATCATGTGCTTTTTCACTGACTGTGAGAGCTCTCTATTTTCTCCAGACACACACCTCGACAACTCCATCACAGATTAACTACACTAACCACTGCCTTACTTAAAAGTTTTAATTTTGATGTCAATTCAAGTATGTGACCCATGACATAGCTGGTTAGAAGGTGGTAAAATCAAACAAAACCCCCACTGTGAACTGTGTCTACACTGGAAGGAAGAGCACTCCAGGTAGGCCAGCTTGGAATCCTTGAAAATACCATTGAAATGTCTGGCATGTAAGAGATCAACCACCAGTTGATACAAGCAGTGTTTAGGAGACTACATGAAACCAGTTCTTTCCACAGAAATCGTCATCTACCCTGTTGATCCTGCAGAGTCCATAGAGCTGAGAGAGGCCTGGTGTGACTGCAGGGAATGTGCGTCCTGAGCACAGCCCCAGTTCTACTCAGATTAAGGTTTAACATATTAATTTCAGGTCACTCTATTGTTCACACTTTGCTAAACTCAGAGCCTCTGTAAGAGCTGTTTTCCTCACGGCTCCCCTTAGGATGGTTTTTCAGGTCTTTGATCCAGTTTAGAAATTAAGTTCCTTGAGCCAAGTATTAAATCTCCATCCATTCTGTGCTAGCACTTCTTCAATAAAACAAATAAAAGTGAGCACCACAGAATTAAGATTTAGGAAGGAAAACGTGCTAATAAAATATTGGCTCAGATCTCTTAATTTTCTTTACCTGCTAATTGTGACGCATAAGCCCATAGGAAAGGGCAATGCTTCATGCAGGCCTGGCACACCATTTCATGGAAGTCTCCACTTTCGGGGGGAACTGCACCAAGATGCTGTCAGAAAGAAACAAGCACACAGTAGCGAAGCATCAACTGCAAATTAACAGACTCAACTCCAGGTTTAGAGGAAGGAAAACATCAGCTGTTGTCCCATTTTCAGCAGAAGCAAACACTCTTGATAACTTTCTACAATGATTATTAGAACAATTTGAAGACTAGAGAGAACTGATAAAAATTCCAGGGAAAAACTCAAATAATTCTGTCTCCACCTTTTCATGCCTTCCACATCCCCAGAAATCTCATTTCTAAATAGTATTCTGCTAAACTGTCCTAAACATAGGACATACGTGTTGCATGCTGCACATTTCAACTCTTAAATAACTTTTTTATGATTCCTTCCTTACATGTAAGAGATTGCAAAGTCTTCACATTGATCACATACTGAACTTGAGAATTAGGTCCCAAAGTTGCCCATAAATGAGTGAGAACTATTTGGGCAATCAAAAGCACTGAGTGGCTTCCTTTTGAAAAGCATTCCTGCAAAGCTCACAGTATGTAGCACAACAGTCTTCTTTCACACACTTATACAAAAGAATCCAACAGTTTATCTACAGAACACATAACTTTTTTTTATTCTTTGATGTTGCAACTTCAAATGTGAAATTTCATTTGCGCCCTTCAAGACATAAGAGGCTGAATTCTTACTGCTTACCAATTAAGTAGGGCACTCACTGCAGCTTTTAAAGCTGCTTTTAAAGATTTTCACAAAGTTCGAAATCAGGCATGAACAGCACAGTCTGTTCCTTGCTACTTACATGAATTAGAAGTTTAAAAGGCATTCTTTTGAGTGAAGAACTATTGAGGTAGTTGATAACGATGTGCCTCAGTAAGAATCTTTTCCGCACTGACTGTACTGACTTGAGTTTTCCAGTAAATAGACAGTTAAAAACTTATTACTTTATTCTGCAGTGGTAACCCTCAAAAAGGTAGGATTCTTTCTATTGGTTTTGGACTGCATAGCAGTGCAAGATTAGACTTTCAGTGTTCCTTTGCATAGGATGAAAACAAATACCTTAAACTTCATGTAATCGGAGAACTAGGGCAACTTTCCCAAGTAAGAATAACTATACAAACCTAACGAACACTAACTCATTTCTGTGCAAATGGCAATTCTGCTATTTAGTTTCCTTACCCTTCCATGGAACCAGTCTTCACAAACTATGCATTGGATCATCTCATCTGGAATCTAGATGAAGTCATATTATTAGCATTAATAACAACCTCCAGAATCTTTCACAATCCTCAAATTGCAGCATTATATAAAGTCTGCTCCAGTGAATTGCATTTCCCTCTTCACCCCCCACAGGGAGCTGCCATTAGTAAGTAGTCAGTACTTCATTAGTCAGTTTGCTTCCCTCAGGTTCAACAGCACTTGTCATTTGTCATATTATCAAGGCTGTGGAAAATCCCATTTATTATTACTAAACCAGTGTTCCCAGCAGGGCAAGACTTTCTCACATAAAGAGCTGATAAAAGTTAATACATTACTGGTATCTTTCTTCCTGTAAATGGAAATGCATGAATAGGCAGCTCAGCAGAAGATACTGATATTCGTGATATCATCAGGACTGTACAGGAGTGCCAGAATTCGAACTTACCTGGTCACAATGCAGCACAGTACAAACTGCTTTGTTATGAAAAAAATATTAATGATTTCTTCAGAAATGTTTATGTATCTCTGGGCTTCAGAGAGGTGAGTTTATAAAATACTTTTGTTTGTTAATGAAAGACTTGTGCCTTCCTTATTTATTAAAATACCCAACTTCCGTAACTGCAAACAATAGCATGTGCAAACCAAGTGCTGTGTTTTAGCACTTCAGAGAAAAAGTGTTCTGGCCACCATTATGGAAAGCTAAAGCCAGTGCTACAGGACAGGCTCTCCCCATCCCAGAAGCCTTCTCAGAGCACTGCTGCAGGCACCAGGAAGCAGGTTCTGATCTCTCCTAATGTGCAACAATGTGCTTCTTCTGCACTCGCACATTTCTCAGGCTGATGCAAATCCCATCCCCTACGGGAATCCTGCAACTCCAAAGAGGGGAAAGCAGAGAACTGCAGCACTACTTTGTCCAAATGATGGTTTGTCCTCCTCATCTGCCTTTAAGGCATATACATATTTTAACATTAAAAAGAAAAAAAAGATGAAGTAATTTCTTTATACAGCACATGACAACCAATACAGAACAAAAGATTTCTTAAAGTGGGATCTTCCTTACAAAGCAGTTCAGTGAGCACCCTTTACACAATATCTTGCATAAATACCATCTACACATGACTGCTACTCTGTTTTGTATTTTTACCTCATCTTCAGGATCAGGATATGGTCTTTTACAAGTACAGTATAATCCGTAGAAATTGTCATTATATTTATTTCCTGAATTCACCTTGCACTTCTCCTAGGAGGAAAGGAAAAATGTCTCAACAGACAATGCAGTGAAAAACAAAAGACAGAAAATATGTATAATTGGAAAAACCCACTTTCAGTTCCACTTTAATTCCTATAACCAATCATTATATTCATCAGCCTGATTATCCAAAAAGATAGTATCCAGACACCTGTGCTATTCAGTGAGCAGCAGACAGGGCACCTGAGGAATGCTACAGTTCAAAAGCAAAGAGGAAAAAGTCTGCTCACCTTTGTGACAAATGGCAACTGTGGTGTGAGACAGATTAATGGACAAATGCTGAAGTTCACTTAATCTGTTGCATCGATTTTGCACTGGACTGATGCAGAAGGAACAACCACTTGATCCATTTCACCAACTCAAGTGAGAAACAGTAACATGTTGAACCTGTCGCACGTGTCTGTGGGGATCACTGCACTGGGGCTCGGCTGACTAGCTCTGGATCCATCCCAATTCTCCCAGAACAAAATGGACATACACAAAACCACTGTCTCTCTTTACATTTGCACTGTTGTTATCCTGGGAGCAGCACTGCAGGCAAGCCAAGCAGCATCCCGTCACTGCTTCACAGATTACCAACTACCTGACAGCTTCAAAATGTCCACCAAGTATGAAAGCACAAGCACCTTAATATAGTAAAAAACTATTCTATCAGTAGGCTCTGCTGCTGACATATAAAAAAAAAAATTAGAGCACTAATGCCACCATAAAGAAGGAAAGGGAACTGTCCCTTTGACAGCAGCACAGTCTTAAACTTCCTTAGTGCCACTGTAAACTGCACCCCAAAAGGCTCTCCTGAAACCAGCTCAAAAGTAATGAGATGTATTAGTGCAGAGCCGTCCAGACGTGGCTGGCAGCGGCTGCAGCACTGCTGCATTCACGGGTGACAAGGAGCAGGCGCTGGCTCTGGTCCCTCGACAGTGTCGTGCCCCGCCGTGACTCTGGCTCCTCTCCCCCTGCTCGGAGGGCTGGGTGCCGCAGGACTCCGTGCCGGCCGAGCCCAGTCCCACCCTCCCGCCGTGCTATGTCGGCTCTGGGCGCCCGCAGCCCGCCTGAACTTACCGGGAGCAACTTGCACTGCAGATTTTTGAACTTGCTGTTGCCACAGTCGCATCGGAAGTTCCTGTGAAGACAAAGGTGTCGGGGTGTTCATGGCGGCGCAGAGCCCGGGCGGGGCCGTGAGGGCGGGGGGCGCGGCCGCACCTCTTGGTGTAGAGCTCGAAGAGGCGGTGCGAGCCGTGGCACTCGTAGCTGCAGGCCAGGCAGATCCCCGCGGGCTCCGCGCCGGGCGGCGTGCAGGTGCTGCAGGCGTACAGGGCCTGCCGCCTCACCGCGCCCTGCGGACAGACGGACACACACACACGGACACACAGACACACAGGGGCTCAGGGGGGGCCGGCCCCTCCCGCACCCCGCCCGCTGTCCGTCCCTCTGTCCCTCCCCCTGTGCCCCCGTCCCTCTGTCCCCT
>JAWWEE010000158.1:47737432-47911733 GCA_035221455.1 Xenops minutus | reverse complement strand
GCCTTGGCCCGCCGCCATCTTGGCCCGGGCGCGCGCCCCGCGGCGGAGGGGGCGGGAGCGCCCAAAATGGCGGCGGCGCCGCCGGGCGGGGAGGGGCGGGGCGGGCTCTGCGTGAGGGGAGGGAAGGGGAGCGCAGCGCTGAGGGGAGCGCTGAGGGAAGCGCCGGGCTGAGGGGCCGCGGCCGCGCCTCGAGGGAAATACCGGTACAGGGCCAATACCAGGGTGCTGTGCAACAGCCTCCGGCAACTTTTATACACCTACTCAAACATCAGTGTATGCCGATACGTAGACATGACCTACTGGGTTATTTCTACTGAATTCATCATCAACGTCATCATCAACATCATCATCAACATCATCGTCATCATCATCATCATCATCATCGTAGCTAGGCTTCGCGAACGAGGACTTGGGAAGGGCTCTGCCCACACGCGCTGATGGCTAAAAAAGGCCGATGCGGGATAGGCAAGTCCGGTTACAAAAGGCACAGCAGAAAGTCTCCATAGGCTGTATTGGCGAGGCAATTTGTATTGAATTAAATTATTAGGAAATATTATACGCGTGTTATCCCACGCCGGGGGGGTTGGACTAGGCAATCTTTAAGGTTCATTCCAAGCCCTCAACGTTCTGTGATTCTGTGATCCACTGGGGAAAATCCTTTAATGAAGCCAAAAGATCATGTAAATTCAGCAAAACAATTGTTTGGTCAGGGGTGTGCCATTGACACGCCCCACAAGGATGCTGGGGAAGTTTGTGTGTGCCGAAGGTGTTCGCCTGAATTCAGGAACTGTGTGACGACCTCTGTGCTCGTTAATTCGGTAATAGAGTTCTCTCTGAAATGAAAACTAGTTACTCTACCGTTGTATTCCCAAAGTCATGAGATAACCACTGTTTCTCAGAGAGAAAGCAGCCAGTGGCCACAACTCACATTCATCCAGCTGTCGTTAAAAAAGGAGGCTAAAAGACAAGTTAAAAGGGAACATCCAATAAAAAAGATGCTAAAGCAATGACTTTTGGGGTGTTGGGTGTAAATAAATGTATACACGTGGGATCTTCTGCCATTTTTTGGGGGGGGATGTAGTAGGTGCGTGTGAGGCAGTTTATAAAAGCTGCTGCAAAATTGAATTTGTGGTGGCTTATCCTGCTGTGTTTGGTGTTTCAATGAAAAGTGTTAGAAACTGGTGTTTTGGGTTATATTCAGGACCGCTGATGACTAAGTGCACAGAGCTGCAGATAGCCCTAGAGAAAAGAGACACTGCTGAGAGCCCACAAGAGTGAGAAATATAAATTCTCTGGCACAGAGCAACTACACTTCAAGCTATGCTCCTTTTTTTTAAAAAAAATTATTATTGCTTTAATGCTTATTGAACCAAAGGCCCAAAGTGACACAAGGTGGCGCCCGGCACCACAGGCAGAGCCGACCTGAGCGACTCCCAGGGCAGAGGTTTTGCACTTGAATTCAATTGAACGAGGATTTAATTCTCTTTCATGAAGTTTAAATAACCTCTTCGTGTTGTTGTGATGAAAGATGTCGATAATAATAACTACATACAGCTAATTATCCCTGGGACACTTCTCTTGACTAAATGCCATTCTTTCTGCTTTTACAGGTGGTGAGGTCCCAGTTGGTCTAGAAGGGAACAAAGTTCTCATGGAGCTGACAGACCTTCTACTCAAACATGGCTGTATTGCATCTTTTTATCTAGAGGTTAGAGGTAATGATGGAAAATAAAGTAGTTGCCACATAAAGCCTATTTTCTTTAAAATACCAACCTAGATGTCAAAGAGAAGGGTTTTGGTACAAGTTAATACATGACTGTGTGAATATATGGCAGTGGATAGGTGCGACGGCTGGATTGGATTGGTGTGCTAAGAGTAAAGCCTGCATTTGCACTTATGATTTTGCGAAAAAAGAAGTGGAATCTGGAACTCGTTCCTACTTAGGAAGCCTGTCTTTTCTCTAAAAGATTGGATTTTGAAAGGGAGGAGGATTTAGCCTGATTGTAAACTAAACAGGTAAAAAACCCAGCTATGGGTCTTCTGTGTTAAGCATAGGCTTGAGATTATGGTTATGAAAAGAAGGATTTGAAAAAATCTCCGTTGTTACAACAAACACAAGCTGCTTTTTAAAGCTAAGACATAACACCAGCCAGTGATTTGTAGTATTTTTGGTCTAGACCTCAATCTGCATAAATTCAGTGTTATGCTTAACCTCTGGCATAGTATAGGAAGGGAGACAGCAAACAGCTCAGCTGAGGGTTTGAGTGGTTAGTTTTAGTAGCAGCCTTTTGAGAGGGGAGTGAATAATACCAAAATCAGTAAAACAAGAAGCAACTGTTCTTAGCTTTAGAAGGGTTTCAAGCTAAATTCCAGTCATGAGGGCTGGTAATAATGAGGGGAAAGAATTCATGAGGACTGGTAACAAAAGGAAAGAACTCATACTTTGCATTATAGAAATGAGAACTTGCACCTGGTGAGACTCAAAAGGGCAATATTCAGCTTGCAAACCAGAGGAGAAGACAGAACTTTGTTGAATCCAAAGGAAATAATATTTAATGAATAGGAACAGAGAATTAATCATGGGATTTTGTAGCATTAAAAGAAAAAAAGGTGTTTCACTTAGTTTTGACAAGCAGTATATTTTTGTAGAAACAGTGGGTTTATTTTGGAGGTAAAACAGAAAAGCATTGGGAGCAGTGGCTGCTCCCCAAAGGACAGGAGCCAAGCATGATAACACAGCTGGTGGGGCAGAGCCTCACTGCTCACAGTACCTGAACAAAGCGAGCAGGTCAGACTGGATTCAGTCACAAGTACAGATCATCAGGCAAGCAACAAGGCAGCTCCAAGGTCAAGCTGGAAAGGCAGTCTCCAGGTTAGGAATAGGTCCAGTGAGGAGAACTTAGGTCAGACGTAACCTAGTGATTGCCATGTAGGTCCACATGGACAAGAAAAGGCTGAGGTCAAGCTAAGAAGTCAGTCTGTAACTCCAGGTCCAGATAAACATGGCTTGGCCCAATCATGGCTGAACTGGGGACCCATATTCCTAATTCATAAGTCAGGCATGGACTAAAGGTCCAGGGCTTGTCTTAAATGGGGCTCCTGAGCTCATGGGAGTTGGTCACGTGGGGATTGTTGGGGCTGTTAAGGCCTGTTAGTGTTCTCGGGATCCTGACAAAGTATGTAGGATAAATGAGAGTTTGCAATAGGAATCAGAAGCCTTAGTTGTAATCTGAGTCAAACAAAGTTTTCATAACTCAGTATTAATGGAAGGTCTTCCCTAGACTTAGATGGTGGTCAAAATAGAAAAGCAGAAGACCTGAGATAATTACCAAACCAAAATTAGTTGGGTTTCCAAATGGAAGGCAGAAGCTGAAGGACAGAAAGCATCTTGCATTTTTTTGGGTGGATCTTTATGCTTATATTTAACATGGTTGTACCGGGTTCTCACTGACAAGTAATCAAGAAGTAAGAAGACATTTCTGTCAAAGTGGCATTTGTCTGCCACTTTGTAGGACACTGATTTTTGATTCATCAAGAACACCACATTCCCAGATCTTTTCCTTCTTAATCCTAACTTTAAACTAAATGCTTGGCTGAAGCGGTGGGATCCCTACAGACTCCATATATGCTGGGATTCCAAGGAGAAAGCTGGCATAAATGAGGAGAGCAGGGCATGAGTACATGTGTTGGTCCTATGAAGATCATACCCAACCTTAAGCCAAGGGTGTTAGACTACTTTTAGGGTAGGACTAAGCTTTTGATGAGTGAGGGATGAAAGACAGAGCTCCTTGAAAATGCTTGCTTGCTGGTTATGGAGAAGGAGGACAACTGCTTGGAAGGTGGAACACAGAAGAGCAACTGAAGAACCACTGCTGTGATGGGAGAAAGAAAACATGCATGGAAGCCCAAGCCTCACATGACGTCTGCCCCCAGCTCCAGCTGGGCAAACTCCCCTTTGTGTTGCAAGAAGAGTTAGTGCTGTGTTCATAAAGAAACACAGAAGGGAAAGGTTTTTCAGTGACTCTGAAGTAACACATCTGAAAAACTGAGGAGGCATATTGGGAAAATACCCTTTTCTTTTGTTTTCTCAGAACAATGCTTATAGTACTCGTGAATTTTTATCGGTGAGTGCATGAATGCCCAGTATTTTTGCAGCCTGTAGCCGTTTTGTTTGTTAGATGTAGTTACAGTGAATTTCATAGTTCCTGTTGTGGTGTAATAAGTTGTTTTGATCAGTTTCTTATCATTTGCTGTGAGTCAAAAACAATAGTTTCCTTCAATTCATATGTTTTATTTCATGTTTTATGAATCCTTATTTTGTATTTTAGAATTTTTGTTTCTTCTGAAAGTAAGCCTACAATATTCTGATTCCCTTTTCTTCTTGGGTGGTTATTTTGCTTGTAGTATTGTCTTTCTTTGAACTTCTTTGTTGAGAACATTTGTTTTCCTATAGAGTGTAGCACATTTATTTGGAAACATGTAAGACATTTTTCTATATGTTGCTATTTTTATATTCTATTTCTTCTCTTTCTGAATTGAAATAGTATATTTGCTTGATTTAGTTACATTGACCACAAGAAGCAGAGATATTCAGCAAGCTGTGTGTAATTCACAGTGATTTTTTTCTCCTTTGCCTTACTTTGTATACTTTGAAATGTTTGGAACTTAAATTACCTTAATCTTTAATTCTCAGTTCCTGAAATTCTTCTACCTTTGTTTGCTAGCAGCAGCCACATCTGAGCTGAGCTTCAGGCAATCATGTAAGCCAGGTTCTCTGAATACCAGCCATACTTTGTTCTTGGTTCTAGAAATATTTAGCATCTCTCCAACAAACTTTTTCATATTTACAAATGGAATAGCTCTCATTCTCCCAAACATCCACAGTAAACATCTGGCAAAGAAAGACTTAAACACTACGACCCTTTGTCAAAGTGCCTATAAAGAACTGAGTCTTTTATGAAGAAGGGCTTTGGCATTTTAGACTGAACTCTTAGTCTTCCTTACACTGGTTCTCCCTGTTCATTAGTTACCACTGACTATAATCCTCATGTCTACATTGTCTGTGGTAAAACAATTCCCTCAGGAAAGAGATAAAATCTTTGCATTTACCTTCTGTTTCCAGCCAATTACAAAGTGGCTTCAAAGTTGAACAAGAACTGACAAAACACACTGAAAGAATATGGGCAGAGAAGGCTGCTGATTGACTATTTCTCTCTGTGGCATTTATTTAAATAGAGGACAAATACAATTTATGCAGAAGCAATGCAGATATTGATCTCATAGGCCAGCAATACGATCCAACATTGTATTGACCCTGAAAGAGAGAGCTGTCCTGCAGAATTTTGGTCAAAGTAGTTTTCAGTTACAAATTGCATTTCAGCAAAACCATGATTCATTACAGTGTCTTGTTTTTCACTAAATCTCCACAAATAACATATATATTAAAAACAAAAAATTTAAAAAAATCCACTTCCAAAGCTGCCATTAAACTCCTGAAAATTCTGATTTTCCATGATTTCAACTAAAGTCTGCTCATAGTGCCAGAAAGGAACAGTTATTGGATTTCCATTCTGAGTTTACTGCTGCCAACATGTTTGGTTATGTAAACAAGTTAATTGAAAAATAACCCATATTAAAAAGAAAAACAGATTCACAACCAGGGGTCTGCAAGCCAAAAATGCTGGTTTTGGTCAGTTGGCCTAAAAGAGTTACTTTTCAACAATTAGCAGAAAAAAAATAGTTAGGAAAAAAAATCCGCTTTGAGGGTCACTCATTAGAGATATGCACTGTCCCTCCTTCTTCTGCCCATATAGGTATTCCAAGAGAAACATCTGACCACCTGAGGGAGTGACAGCTCCATGGACACAAGAGGAGGTTGTGATGACGCTCATGCTTTTTTTTTTCTTTTTAAATTTCCATTAACTCTCCTTCTGTGGTGCTTATGTGAAGCAAGTCAATAATACCATAGAATGGTTTTAAAGAGATTTACTTATTTACTTCTGAGATTCCCAGTTTCTAGGTTGCAACTATCTTGCTTCAGACTGTGAAGGGTGTGCAGCAGGGAATATCTATATTTAGACTTTCTTGGAGCATAACTTTCTTTTACTAAAGAAACACTGAAAGAGCACAATTCAGATTAGGGTTTTTCCCAACTTTTTTGCATGGACCAAGAGGGAGGTTTGGGAGGGGTAAACAGGATGTTGTTTAAAATGTGCAGAATCTAAGCTTTCTCTGAAAAAAAAAAAAAAAAGTGTTTGTGTATGTGTGTGTCTTTTTTTAGGAACCTCTTCCCTATGTCCTGTTAGAGCTTAGGACGCTCAAACTCATCCCAGAGATCCCCCCCCAGCAACCCAGGGACCCCAGATCCTGTACTCCCAGAACCCCATAAGACCCCCAGATCCCCATATTCCCCAAGACCCTGACACATGCCAGTCTCTCCAGGCCCCAAAACACTCCCAGCCCCCTCATAACTGCTCCAGATCCTGACACACCCCAATCCCTCCAGAGCCCCCCGTAGCCCCACCAGCTCCCACAAGCCTCTGAGACTCCAATATCCCCCCAGTCCCCAGCCCAGGTATCTATAGAGGCCATGCCCACTGCACTGAACCACGCTGCACTCTGACATAATAAAATACGAGTTTTGTATACTTTTATTTAAATTTTTATTTATATGTAAACTATAAATTAAAAAAAGTATTAGTTATATAAAACTATATATACCCCCAAACACATCACAGGGATCCCCCACTGGGTCTTGGGACACCCAAACAAACCTCAGGGACTCTGCTCAGGCTTAAAGGACCTTCCACTTCACCCCAAGGACCCACAAACACATCTAAAATGTTCTGTAAGAGGGAAATGTATAAGACATCCATGGATACAATGGGAGGGTTGATAGGTTGTATGTTTGCATACATTATAAAAAACCAGAACTCCCATTTTCCTACAGAAGTATCAATATCTTCTTCGTTCTATCACTTCATTCTGTTCTTGAAAGCTTTCTTACTTTTTATTCTCTAGAGTGCTTCAATCACCTAGTGTTTAATCACTTCATAATATTTTATTATTTGAAGATATTGTACACAAACCATTGATTTGTCCCGCAACCATAATCTTATGTGGTTTTATTTTCAGAACTGTTCTACTTATTCTTTGCTTATCCTTGAAACCCACAATTTAGGTTTGGCATGTAAATAGTGGAAAGGATTGCGTTGGGCACTGGAGACTGACTGGTGCCTTAGAATTTTACACAGTACCATTTATTGGTGGTATTTACTTTGTCTAACCAAAACTGATAGCTTATGATATCCTAGTAATCAGCTCCATGGTTCAGTTACCTGTTGAGCTGCCTGCCTGATACAGCAGGTATTCCTTACAGTCCTTCCATTAATTGGTATCTTCAGTATTCCTTCATGGTCCCTAAAGAAGGAAAGTCAAGGCTTGGATGAATAATAGACTTGTCTGAGGCAACAGGAAATCAGTGTCAGAGGAAGGCAGAATGACAGAAGTACCTCATGGTTAATCCAAACATCAGACTTGGAGAGCACCTCATTACTCATTCAAGTGCACAGGGAGAGCTGTCAGCCCAACTGAAAGGCCAACATGAGGGGGGGAGGCTTTCATACAAATTTCATCAGTTGGAAGTAAATCTTCATCCTTTTCTGTATGGAGGGCTCCTGTTATTGTCTTCTTGTTTAGTGAAAGATAAAAGCCAGCTCACTGTAGTTGTGAAGATTTCAAGTACTTACCTAGCCCTGTACCCAAATCTGCCTTTTTCTGAAGCCCATGTCTGTACCAGAAATCAGCACAGAGACCCAGAATGACTCAAACAGTTGAACAGAGATGTTAATAGCAGTTGATGGTTACTCTCAAAGGGAGAATTTCAATAATTTATTAGTAAGTGAGTATTTGCATTTCATTTAACAAAAGCACATTAAGTAGCATTTGCAAATCCTTAAAAGTCATTACATGTTTGTTCCTTACGGTGCAGAGTTTGTAAATTGCTGCCCTTATCGTGCCTATATGAAATGAATTTCAGGCATTAATGGCTACATCATAAAATTCCAGGTGAATATTTAAATATCTCTATCTTAGCACACATACTACCACATTTGTTGGTATTCTTACAGACGGTATATGTCTGTTTTTCCACACAAATGGATAAATACTAATTTTGCCTTTCACCAACAGAATGTAAACATAGTTGTGGCAATATGAAATACTTGGATGGTAAAAAAAACCAACGCTTTCTCCACATGAAAAAGTATCTAAGTTAACGTGTCACTGAAGGTGCTTTGTGTAATAGGACTTAAGGTCCTATTCTCTAAATGGTCCCTTCTAAAATGATGCCTCTACATAGTGCAGAGCTTGTTTGCAACGAGTTTATAGTGTTCTGGGTAGCTGTTATCAGCTGAAGTGTTTCACCAGCCAGTCCAGTGCATTGAGGATGATTTCGAAATGCATTGTGATACAAACTGAAGCCTATCCTGATTTGAGTGTTGAAGCAGAGGTTACAATTTCAAGGATTTTTCATCTTCTATTCTGACACTTTTTTCCACTAGCTAGACAGTGTAATTCTCAGGTTGTTGCACATTTCTAGAGTGCTAGTTGTAAGTGCTCTGGCATAACAGCCTCTGAAGCAGCGGAAAATCTTTAGCTTGATAACCACTGTGGAAGCGGAGGATAGAAGTAAAATCAGGCAGCCAGCCTGACACTTTTCTGGAGTGGCTTCACGCAGTGAAAATGCTTAGAGACTTGGTCAGTCAGCAGAACATAAGGTGTAGATGCCCCTTCTCTGGAAATCTGCCCAAATGTGATTCTCAAAAAAGTATCAGTGTTAGCCAGCAACAGAAGAGTTTTGTTGCTGTAGAAAAGTGCATGACACCTAGAAGCTCTCCTTTCCCCAGCTGTGTGGAGTGGTGGTAAACCAGTCTTTTGGGGCTATTGTCATTGATACCAAGTGGAGATGATTAAAAAAGAAGAGTTCGGGTTTGAACTCTCTCAAAGTGGAGTAGGTAAGATCCTTTGACAGGACCTACATGCCTATTATATCTCATTCTCCCCCACCCTAATCCAGGCCTCATCATCTTCAGAATATGTCCCACAAATTGCGGTCAATCCCTCTGGCAGCTTTTGGTATTATTGCAGAGTAGCCAAAATCTCACCTGAAAACACTATCAACTTTAGTTTGGGGCTAACTTCTACTTCTCTGGCTTATGAACTCTATAGTCCAAGTAGCTGCAAAATAAATTCAGCATATATGTTTGTGTTTGCGATTTAAAAAATGGTGGAGGCATGATTACAAAGGTGGAGATTTCTGAAGATTTCTCTGTTAGAAATGCTGTGTGCTTTGCACTTTTTATGTGAAAATAAAGGAGAGCATTTTAATGAAGGCTGGAGAACAGAGGCAGGAAAGGCTTTCAAGTTATTTTGACCTTTTCTGAAAGACAACATGCCTGCCTGTACTAAAATTTCCTGTTCATCAGGGATCCAGGGTTGCAGAACAGGATTGTGGGACAGGAACAAAGAACAATGAGAATTTAAATAAGCCTCATGATATACAAGACCTACATATTTAAGAATTGATATTATTAGGACTATTGTACTATTAGAGAGACTTGTTTCAGACAACTGAATTTCTTTTCAGGAATGCAACTTTCAGGCAATACAAAACTATTAATTGATCTGACAATACCAAAAGACAGTACAAGGAAGGCTTTGCTCAAATGTTGAATGTGAATGCAAGGGAGTTGTGTTCTTTGGAGAGCTTGTCTGCCTCAGCGCCATGTCTGGTGCCTTTTGCCACAAGGCCTCTTCTTTGCCTAGTGCTTGAAACACTTTTATGACAGTTCCTTGGCAGATCCTGAGGCCTCCTCTGTCTAAATGGTGGCACAAATTCTTTCCTCTGTTTTAGGGTGTTCCTCTCCCTCTCTGATTTCTGCTGCCAGGCCCCCATGTTGAACAAGAATCCTACTTCAGAGACTTGGTGCAAACGGAACAGTAATAACCACTACACAAAGTGCTAAGGGTTCAAGAAGGGCACTCTTCTAACCTGTCCTCCATCTGATCTGTTGAGATTGTTCTCCCAAATAAATACAGAGGGAGTGTATATGTACTTGGATTTGTTGCACAATTTCAAAAAAATTGGATAGACCTCTTTAAGACACTAAACTCCTATATATGTTGGCACTCAAGTAATGGAAATTGTGTCCTGATGAAGGGAAAAGGTGCAATATGGGCTCACCCCTTATCAAACAATGGGAATCTTCATAGGCACAGGTTATGACACTCTTTTCGTCCACATGGAAAGCTTTCTTCAGAGGTCAAACCAGAAAACTGAGACTCAAGGCAAGCAGGCTTCACTGGTTCAGTCACTAACAGTCCTTCTCCCTGCCAGAAGCTCTGAGGGAAGGGAAAATCCCAAAGCATGGGCCTTGTATGTTCAACTCTAAAGGCTGCTCTTGTATATGAGGTATGTTAACATGAGGCACAGAAGTGGCCTGCTCATAGACACACAGAACCACTAGGAATATTTGCAGTGATCCTGTCTGTGAAAGTGTCCCTTTGAGCTGTCAGAAAAATGATTGGGAAGAACTACCTCTTCAGGCAGCTCCATAATGACATTATGGGATTATAACATGTCCTGCATTCAGAAGTTCTCATTGCTTAAGCTTTATTTACAGACTGACAGGCACTGAGTGTGTGAGATCATAAATTTAATAGCACAGTGGTACTACAAGTATTAATGGAATTTATCATCCATGCAACTGCAAGTGTCTTACAGGATCTAGGCAATTTGAAATATCTGAAAGTTTGTGATTCTAAATGATCTATCTCCCTCCCTTTACAAGCCTGAGCATCTCATAAATGCTCAGAGATATAACCAAATTGTAGGCTCAGTTTATTATTCCAGATTTTTTTGTTGGTGGTGGTTTAGTTTGGGGGTTTTGACCTTTGCCCTTTTATGCTGCAGCTGATTACAATTTTCTGTAACTTACTTGTCTCCTGAATTTTCAATTCTTCTCTACACAATCTTCTTCCTTCAGAAGGGCTGCATGTAGTAGGAAGTAGAAGTGGGATGTTACAGGACGGAGAGTGTTGGTACCATGGAGATGTACGTGTATAGTTTAGTCTTTGGATAGGAAATTGACATTTGAGCAAGAAGGAAAAAAAAGCCTCTTTTGGTTATTGAATATTGAGATCAGACAATGTTTTAAAATGCATTCTGAGTGGGGAAAAAGCCAAGGATAGAGATGACTGGTGGAGCAAGACAGGTTTTATTCCTGCCTCCAGTACACTAGTAAGTGGGAGTCAAGTCAGTGCACCACTGATGCCTGAGTCTGGAAGCTTTTTGTGTCTCAATTATCACCTGACAGCATCTTTAGTTAACTTCAGGATAGCTGTGGCAATCTCTTGGCTGTCCAGGGGAAACTCATTTTGGTTAGGATTGAAGTTGTTTCAGAAAGCTTTTCTACACCTTGTTGATGAAGCTTGAGTTTGCTCTATGAGTGCGTCACAGGCAAAAATGAGGTGTGTCCTTCTACAACAAGTTTATATGGTGGAGAAACTATCAGATGGATTTGCCTTTTTTTTTTTCTTTAATATGCTATAGTTAGTTGGCTTTGCAAAAGTGCTGGCATGAACTTTGGAAATGCTTTTCTGCATCTATTCTTTTTGCACTTTTAAGTGTATTAGTTGTGGGAGCTTTTGAAAAAAATGGAAATGGTTGCCCTTCACAGACAGCAAAAAAGCCAGTGTCTCCTGATGGAACCATGCAGAATCAGCAAGCACAATGGCCTGTGAACTGTTAGGGAACTCTTAAGGAAGCATCTAAACAAAACAGGAAAAGGTTGGAGCCATAAGCACAAGAAGAAAGTGCAAGTGATGGTGTGCCCCACACCGGACTTCTATCTTTCCTGTTTTCTCAGTTTTAGCAGTTTAAAAGGTTCACTGTAGCCATAAACAACCCTTGGAAGTGGAGGACCACTGGAATGAGGATGTGTTCTTTAGGTCATCTGGAACAATGTGTTATTAACACAAGAGGCAAAGAGAGATGTAAGCCAGCAAAATATGGGATAATAGTCGTAGGAGTCATATATGTTCAGGTCACTTTATATGACTTCATATGTAAGTTATATGTCCATGTTGGTCTTATTTGCATTCATAATTTTAAAACTAGTTACAACATGAAAAAAAAAATTATAGCAATGCAAAATATTTATGACTGCTTTTTTTTTATGTAAAGATGGCTCATTTTGCTGGACGTGTGCTCCCAGAATTATTACAGTTACTTAAAACCACCTGATTAGAAAACCCCAAGCAGCTATAACCAGAGGAACTCTGTTAGCATGAAACTGTAGGTAGAGCAAACCTCAGTGCAGCCTAATCCTTATGCAAGTCTCAATCCAAACCTAGTGCACTGTCAGGTCACCCAAATTCTTCCGAGAGCAATCTTTCAGGATTTCCTTGCACAGAAAGTTTGAATCATTTTAACTACACTGCAGCAATCACCTAATGAAATCTCTTTATGAGTCTTAGTGAGCTTCTGTAAAGATTATTTTCATGTAGCTTATTGCCATAGTAGAAGGCAAGAAAGCTACAGTAATGTAGAGCAGCGCAGTCTGTGTCCACACTTAGGTTTTGACTAGCAAAAGTAATTCAGTTTACAAAATCTGCTCCTACTGTCATAATTCTACCAGCATAGAACTTTGCCATCTTTTGCATCTTGGCCACATGGGGGTTTTCTGGCTTTAAATTCTTTGTTCACTGATGAAATGCTTTCCTTGGCTTATGAGCTCATAGAGTCTGGTTCCCAAAGTGCTACATGGCAAACAAGCAAACTTGGCAGCCAGAACCTCTCTTACTATCTTGCAGCACATACAGTCATCAGAGCTCAGGATAGCCAAACTTTTGAACTGTACAGTAAGATGTACTTTCTCATAAAGCTTGGTGCTTTATCTACCTGGCCTCTTTCTAATCCTTTCACTGTCTTGTGCCACTATAAACGGTTAGAAAGAAGGATGGTGATCCAGACTAAAGAATTTGTTTGGGTTAAAACTAAAATACTGTTGTCAAGTTTCTGAGTTTGTTTTAGTCCAGCTCAGTTCCTGGCTCCCCATCCTGTCCACACATGGCCACATGAGCACTTAGGCTGTTGTGAAGGAGGGTGTGGCAGAAAGTGAGAACAAGTGGCAGTTTTTGGAGGGACCACATCTCTAAACAGCAGCGGCTGATTGAGCTGACTGTACAATGACAGTCTGATTTCCAGCTGGCAAGGCCTGTCCTGTGCTGTCTCCTTCAGACAGTGCTTCAGTCCTTCAGAGCAGTGCTAGAGGGGCTGCCTCCTGGGAGCTTCCATGGATCCCTGCAGTGGCCCTTGGCCAGGGTTAACCATGGTATGTTTGAACTCAGACATCAGAAATGAGCTTTCATCTCCAGTACTAACCTTCACTGATTTATCATTTAAAAGCTGCTGGCCCAGAGTACATTCAGAAAAGTTTCCAGACAATAGTTGAGGTTACAATGTGTTTTGCCAGAAGTTAGGTGAAAAACAGCCATAAATTGTAGAAGCTCAGCTTCACTCACACACATCATCTAGTGAACCACTTGGAAGAAAAGTCCTGTCTGGGCTTTTTATGACTCTTGCAGTGATGAATCGGCTGTAGATATAACAGAGACCTGAGGAAATGGCAGTCCACCATGCCTCTCATGCACTTCTCTCTAGCTGCCTCACTCATGATGACATGTTCTGGATGCTGTGCAGCACCAGGACTCTTCTTTGAGTCTCCCCCTTAAAGCCAAGAAGCTGCACGTGCAGGGTTTTTCTTGTGCTCCATCCCACTTACAGCCTCATTCCAGCAGTGCCATGTTAGCAATGATCTCAATTGGTGGTTTGACCGACTGGAGAAAGGGGGGAACCATCCTGCTGTGGATGGTTCAGCCCTTCCGCCTGCCCATCCACAGCAGAGTAACATCTGTCCTGTAATAATAAAAAATAAAATGTAAAAAGCTTAAACTGCAGGCAGAGAAAATCACATTGCCACTTTCTTTCCACTCATTGCAAAAGAGACTATCATGACTTCTGCCAGGAGCTGAAAAAATCACTCATTGAGAAAATATATTTAAATAACTAATGAAGTGGAGATGCCTCATCTTATTCTAAAATGAACTTCCATGGAGTTTCACTAACTTGTGCCACATTGCAAGTGTCCAACCTTGTCTGAGCCCCTGTATTTGTTGAAACGGTTAGAAGACAAGGTATGAGAGGTTCCAGCTAAACAAGGGAAACCTGCTTTGACCTGTAGCTGAAGCTAAGATGAAGAGGAAGATAGTTCTGATTGCTGGAGGGCTCAAGATCTTAATCAACTCTCACTCTTTTAATTAGCATGAAGCAGCTCATGAGTTGCAACTGACAGTATTGGACCACAGAAAAGTCACAGGAATAGTCGACTTGCTCCGAATCAAGAATTGCGTAAACATTACCCTGGGGCATGGTGTGGTCACAGGTTTGGCATTGCCTGAACTAGCTCCGCAATGTAAACAGAGCATTGTAATTTATTTAGCAACAATGTACAGCAAGATGCAGTACAGTGGCACACTGGATGCAATATGTTTTTCCACATCTGCAATTGTTCAAGCGTTAAGGTTCTAAAAATGCAGTTTAAAATGAAGACATTTATCAGCCTTTTCCTTCCTAAGGTTGCATCTGGTTCCTAATACATGTCAGTCAAGTTTGTCTATATTGGAGCAAAGCAAATTCCTCCTTTTTGGTGCTGTTCTTCATTTCCACAGGAGACAAGAACGCTCAACACCTTTGACAACCTGCTCTCCCATATCTGGAAATAGGTTCATGAATATTTCTGTCTCTGCAGACTGTGTTTTAATTGGCCTGAAGCTGTGACAGTTCTTAAAGAAAAATTCAGAAAAAAGTAATTTAGGAAGTTGTCTTCAAAAATCTCATGTTTCAATACATTCATATTTGATTCTGATGGAACTACAGATTTTGAGCTTAATATACTAATGCAAATTTTAATAAAGTCTAAAATAACTCCAGTGAAATGATAGCTGAAATAAAGCACTAATACTGGCAAAATGAAACACTTCATAACAGAAAACCCAAGTAAATTTGTTTCAGAATTCTTACATAATTCTGATAATGTTTGATAAAATCTATTATTTGGACCTCTTACAGATTTTCCCCAAATTGCCATGCTTCCATAAAATGTTTAAATATCAGTGAACTATTCTGCAGCAGGAATCATGCTATCAAAATACACTTACTAATTCTAATTGTATTAATGAACTGTGCAAAAAAAGTGTGAATATGGTTAAGATAAAAAGTGTTCAGATAAAACAAAGGTTAGAACACAGTGGGAAATAAAATGATGAAGAAAAATAAACATACATATTCCTCAAAGCTACCACAAATAGAGAAATAGTACAATGACACACATTTTCAAAAACCATTGGTATGTGCTTTTTGCAGGTGACTCCATTCTCTGCCTACTTTCCAATATACCCTTGGGTCAGGGTGACTTCGCTGTTCATGTGAATAATGACAGGAATGTAAACCGGCCTAAGTCAATGACCCTTTTCATATTTCTTAAGGCTTTCGCTCTTCTTCCCTTTTCATGGATGCTTCTACCGCTTTTCCAATACTCTGCTGAAGTTACTACACCGCATTTGTTGTGGCACTGTGAGTCAGCAGAACTCATGAGCAGCTCCCACTGTAGAGGGCTCCAAGCCTGGTTCACAGAAAGCATCACTATCGAAGCATCATCTGCACCTCAGATCGGGATTGCAGGCACTGCCAACCCCGCTGTGAGGGACATTGTTTTGCAAAGGCAGCGCTTTCCATTCCCAGAGAGACAGATTAAAATGCTCAGGCTGAAACGATGCTCATTTCAGATGAAGGGGAGAAACAAAGATGGGGAAAGGATACTTGTGCTGTGAGATACCACAGTAATTCAGACTGAAACACTCTTCCTCTGAAATGAAGCAGAGAAAGCAGCCTCTGTATTTAGGAAGGCACAACTCAGAAATCAGAACGCCAGCTCATGCTTGCGTTGCCTACCTCCTTTATTTGCCTCCTGCAAAAGAAAGTTAAATCAGAAATAGCTGTTACTGAAACTTCTGTTTAATCCCTACAGGTACTTGCCAGATGCTGGAAGAAGCAGGATACTTGGGTTTTGCAGTGAAAACTCATTATTTGCTTGGAACCTTTTTTGTGTGAAAGATGTACTGAGCAATCGTTTCCAGTCGCTCCAGGAGGAGCCGTAAGTATCTGCACAAAGCGTTGTTCTGCAGCGCCCGCCGCCCGGCGCTGTTCGCGGCGCTGTTCCGGGCGCTGTGCCTTTAAGGCGGCGGGCGCGGCCCCCGGCGCTGCCGCTGCGGGCGGGGCTGGGGCTGCTGCGGGAGGGAGGGCGGCAGGGCGGCGGGCCCGAGCGGGGGGCGGCCCGGGGGAGGAGGAGGAAGTGGAGGCGGCTGCGAATAGCGGGCAAATGGGGAGCTGAGCGGCTGCAGCAGCACCCGCAGCAGGAGCGGCAGCAGCAGCAGCGGCAGCGGCAGCGGCAGCAGCAGCGGCGAGCGGGCACGGAGGCGAGCGGGCACAGAGGCGAGCTCCGCGGCGGGTCCGTGCGGGCTGGCGGGCGGGCGGCAGGGGCGGCAGCGGCGTGTCCGCTCGGCTGGGCGCTCCGGGCTGCGTCGGGGAGAGGCTCCTCGCTGGCCGCCCGAGCGGGGCAGGGCCTGGCCGGGCTGCCCGAGCGAGGGGCTGCGCCCGCCGCGGGCACCCGCTGAGCCTGCTCTCCTGCCTCTCTTGCAGCCGTCCCCTGGCAGGCGCCGAGTGCGAGCGGCAGCCGCGCCGCCCCGGGCTGTGCCCTGCTCGCCGGGCGGCACCATGCAGACCTTCCTCAAGGGGAAGCGGGTGGGATACTGGCTGAGCGAGAAGAAGATCAGGAAGCTGAATTTCCAGGCCTTCGCCGAGCTGTGCCGGTAAGGAGGCGGCCCCTCCCCCGCGGCCCCGGGGTGGTGGGCATGGGCATGGGCATGGGGATGGGGCCGAGCGGGGCTGTGCCCGGCCTGCGCCCCCCCGGCTGCTCGGGCCGGGCTCCCCGGAGCGCAGCCGGCTCTGCCCGCCCCAGCCCCAGCCGCAGGCGCTGGGCTCGGTGCCCCGGCATCCCGCTCCTGCCCGCCGCTCACCTGGCGCTCCCGCTCGCTCCCGGGAAACCCGACCCGCGGCGGTGCAGCGGCCCCGGGGGCGTGCGGGGCCCGGCACAGCCCCGCGGCACTGCCCGCCCGCCGCCTCCCCAGAGCTATCGGGGATTCCCGGAGCTTGTCACGAATAGAGTTATTAGTATAAGAGTTAAACGACTGGGAATAACTTTCCTCCACGTTATGTGAAAACACGTAAAATTAGGGTCTACAAAGCCCTGAGTAAGCTTGTATTCACCTGAGACATGAATGAGACATCTGAAGGTGGTGTAACTGCGTCTATTTTGTGCCGTCGCAGAGGTAAAGGTTAGTTTGATAAGCTGTAATTAGACTTTATCTGAATAGCGTAGAGGATGATTTATGCAGTATATTACACAATTTTATTATTTAATTGGGAGTTTAAACTCCATGTGGGTCCAAGGTCTTGTGACACATGCTTCTGATCTCGAATAACAGTTTTTTCTTACTTAGTTGATTCTAATAATAAGTTCATAACAAGGGTATTAAATCACTTTTGATAATTGAAAAATATGCTGCGTAACCCATTTGGTAGTTTCTGTGAAGTCTTCAAACTTTACAGAATATATTTTACGAGACTTCAAATGCACTTTCTTAAAGCGTGTCATGCTGAAAACAGTGATCCCTGTGAAATTTCTGCTGGCAGCACTTGCTTCTTTCTGTAAGGATGAAGGAGGCAAAAGAAACAGAAAACTGTTTCAAGAAAGTGACAGAAGCTTTTACATCAGCTTGTGTACTTGGCATTCTGTACACCGTCTGTCAAACTTCATAAAAATTTATCAGAGTTTTTTAAAGTATAGAAAAGGCCACAAGTTCTGGTTTAACATATTTTTAAATTTCACATGACTTTCCAAACAAAATACTTGTAGATGAATAATGCTAAGTTTTGACCTTGCTGAAGAGATTTTGGGTTAGTTTTTGTGACGCTCAAAAATGCATTTGGACCTCTATTAAGTATAAGAAAAACATAATTTTTAGGAGCTTGGGGTTTGGTATAGGCTAGTTTTCATGCCCATAAAGTGGAATCTCAGGAAATACATTAAAACCTTTTTGTTGTAATTTCTCTTCCATTCTTAGTGTTATGTGTAGTCCGTTATATTTAGGAATCTCCAAAAGTGACTTTTTGCCCTCCGTTGTCCTTGTTTCTCTTTTTGATTAGGTGCTCTGCTTCATTTTGCTCTACTTCAGAAATTCCGTACACTGCTGTTACATAACATCGATCTACAGTTTCTTGATGTACTGAACAAATTTATTAATAGTTTTGAGTCCTCATGGTGCCGTGAAAATTGACCCTCAAAGTGTCCCTTTTGCTATACTTTACTAATTTCTTGGTGAAAATTAGTCTGCTTCATTCTGCACAGGCTAAGCTTGCTTTGAATAACTTTTACAGATATTGGACAGAGATGTATGTTCATACATGCTGTGGTGCTTTTTAAAGCATTATTAGCATTTCTGTAAAAGTGGAGTTAAACATTTAGTTTAAGGATCAGTACAGTCACTGGAGCAAGTTGTTCTGCTGTCTGGTATGCTCAGTTTTCCTTCCTGGTAGCTTCCATTGATACCAGAAGAGTGCTGCATTCATCTAGGCGAAGATTTCATGTATTTTATACATAGCATCTACTTGACTACTTGTGTGCTTGTAAGCTTTTTTCTAGCTGTAGAAGAAATGGTGCCTACATACATAGATCTTACCAAAAAACTTGTGTATGGTAAGAAACAAGACAAACATACTCATTCCTGTACAGTGATTCATGTGTTAGAGTGGACTATGTGTCTGTCTACTCTATGTACTTTATGGTGACTGTTACTTGGAATTTATTTGCCTCTTGCCTGGGGTTATACTTTCTGGATGACTGCAAAGTTCAGATTTGTTTGTACGGGTTTGTAATGAAGTAATTATATAGTCCAGGAAAGTAAGAGAAGCCTCCTAATGAACTCCTGAAGCATGCTGGGTTTCAATCAGGGATATTGTTAGGATAAGAATCTTCATTTCTTTACAGTTTGCCAGGGCAGCCACTTCTAGCACAAAGCACTGACATCCTAGAGCGGTCATGGGCAGACATTTCAAAATCTGTTTGAACCATTCTCTGTGAGATAGGGTCTAAGTGCTGCACTGCTCTCTTAAGAGTGACTCCAGGTTTTGGATTAGACTGTCGAAACTGAAGTGAGGTATGAGCCAGTGTGATTAGACCAATAGTTTGGGGCATAGGCAGGCCTGCCTTCAGCTTTCTGCTCCACAAAGACTGGGTAGGAGCCCTAAATACTTTTCTAATGTTTGTATCCATCTTGAAACTTCCTGTGTGACTGGCATGGCAGCTGTCCTTCCTGAACACAGTGACTTGGGACTTTTGCCTAAACTCTATATCCACAAGGGAATCTTCCTTGTATCAGAAGCCTTTGAGCTCACCTGCAGATTTGGTTCTCATGGTGACACACTAGATACATCCTACCTGAGCTGTGTTCTTTGTAGAGCATGATAACCTTGGCTCTGCCTTCTAGGTGTAGCCAAGGAGATGAAGGCAGTGGCTGTGCTTGTATCTACCTCCACATTTATAGCCTAGACCTGTGGTTCCCAGTTGTTGAATTAGAGCCCAGTGCTGCCCTCAAAGCTTCTTACTTTTCTTTCAGGCTTCTGAGCAGGGTGGTGAGGAAAAAGGCAGTGTGTTTTCCCAGGCCCATTGCAGAGGATCAGTGATCCCTGAATAGTACCTTGAGAGCAGTTGACCTGGAGGATAGAGCACTTACTCTGGCAAGTGGGAAGCTTGGTTTCAAGCCTGCAGCTGGTGTCTCCCAAGGGAGGCTGAACCTGAAGATGGGCCAAGCTCACTGTGATCGTCTGGCTGAACCTGCCACTGTGTATACAGAGGAATGTGAGTTCCCTTCACAGTGCCAGGTTAGTTATTCTCCCTGCTATGTCTGAAGCACCATGGTAGGGGCATTCCTTTGAAATGAGGTGCATCTCAGTTCTGGTCTCTGCTTCCCAAAGCGGTTTTTGGTTCTGCCCAGCAACTCCTTTCTACATAAACTGTTTCATAAGCTGTTGTTGGAGCAAGGCTCTTTTATGTTCCTTTCTGTGCCTTGGTACAGTTTCAGTGGAGAGAGGAGAGTTTCTGTCTCAGGCTTGCTGATATGAAGGCATTCCTAGTTGAGTTGTGATGTGGAGTTGAGCTCTTTGGTGTAGAACAGGTCTTGTGGTATAGGCTTCTTATATTGTCAGTGAATTTATTAGTCATTATTAAGAAACTACTGTTGCCAAGTTGTCCTGTTCTTTTGAGTCAAATTGTTAGGACCGTGCTTTGTGTTATCTGCATTTCAGCATATCTGTTGTGGCTGCATTTCCTCAAGTAGGATCCTTGTGAGACTGCAGCGTGCAAATGTCTGGTTTGTGCATCTCAGGTAGACTTTCTTGTGAACCTTTATGTTCTGCTCTACTGAGGTGATGGCGTGGTCTCAGAGCCTTAGGCTGCTATCTACTGTCAAAATACAAAGCATCTATGCCCTGCTAAAAAGTAAGGCAAGGTTTCTAGGCAGTCCTAACTGAGAATTTGGGAGTCTGTGATGTAAGTGTAGTTCTGATGCTGTCATGTGTCCCTGCTGCTACTGCTGAAAGGAGCAGTTCCTCCTTTCTCCAGCTGCTTGGACTCATCCTCTGTCTCAGGCTGGGTTTAGTGGTTATGCAGTTGGCAAAGACTCTCAATCCAGTGAGTTCCCTGCTCATCACATTGCCCTCAGAATGGCTGTCACTGTGCAGGTGCATGAGCACAAATGCATGGTTAGGGAAATGAAGATGTCACATTCCATTAAAGAGATGAGAGAGATATTCTGTCGATGTCAGATGGTGGTAAAGACTCTTGGATGCCCACATTATCATTTTGTAAAATATGTATTGATGTACTGCCAGGTCTCTGTGGACATTGTGAATAAAAGGACTCCTGTTCGTGCCATATGAGGAGTGGTGGTGGTGGTAGTACAGAAAAATGCATATATCTACTCAGAAAATGAGTTGTGTTGTGCTTGGCACCAGTTAAGATTAGTGAGCTGCAGCCATTTTTGAATGGCTCTTCGCTCTGTAAAAGCCTCCATTTCCTTGGTAGTTGTTCTGCTTGTCAGCTGTTACTATAGTCTCTTCAGGGAGCTGTGGAGAGATGCAAGGCAGTAAGGGCATGGCAACATGAATAAGTTACAGGGATGTGAAGTGAATTACGCTTCATCCAAGAGAAGATCATTTAAAGTCACCCAATTCTGAAGGATGAACTGGTTCTCAGTTATTTTGGGCTAAAGCATTCACATGTGTGGTGTGTAAGTTTGCATGGTAATGTGGTAGCTTTTCTGTGTAGCTATATTTATAATGAGTCAGAATTTCTTCGTTATGGCATGTAGAAAACAAATAGGATAGGAGTTGAAGAGTTGCCTGAAGATGTAATTCATGTCATGATAAATCCTGCATTTGACTGACAGAAGAACTGTGCTTGTAAATCCCAGTGTCCAGATTATTTATGGATTTTAATGTGCTGTGGATTTTGTGGGTTTTGTTTTCTTTTTTCATGAAAGCAGGGTGAGCATCTGGGAGGAAGAAGTTCTCAGGAAATTATAGAAATTTTGAGAAACTCAAATTCTGCCCACAAGAGACAATGGAAGTGGGGCAATTGAGTTATGCCTCAATTAAGTAAAGCCCAGTTGTCTTGAGTTTTGGTGAGCAAGCCAATTTGCCACCTTCCTTCCTTGAGAGATCCATGACATACTTATAGCATTCACAACTGACACATGGGAAGCTAAGGCATCTTGGTCCAGTTTGGATTCCCATGTGCTATGCACTGGTGAAGACTGTTTTGAAACTGGAGACCATGTTCTTGAATTGTGACCTACATCAGTACAGCAGGTTTTGGTTTTATGCATTTTGTTAAGCTCCTGTTAGAACATATGTCACCTCTGCTGGAGACAGTTTAGTTATGACAAGTCACTCTGGTGGGTTGGTTTTGTTTTAACTTTTTTTCATTGAGTTATGATGAATCTAGTTTGATATTTTATGCAGTTGACACCAGGTCGATCTGCTGAACATAACAACCAATGATTTTTTTTCCCAGCAAAATATTAATATGCAAAATTTAAATTTCTGTGTGACTTGAACTTGTTTTTTTTTTTCTTTCAGTTGAATTGGTTCTTCAACTTCTGTCCATTTCATTTATGGTATATAGTTAAGCCTTATTTTAGCATATATGAGAAACTATTCTATTTAGTAAATCTACAATACAATGATAAACAGTGTTGTCAGTGCTGTAGATCTGTATGGTTCTCTTTTTCTTTTCTAAACTTTATTTGCAGTCTCTTGTGTGCCATGGCCTGTGCACAAGAACCTAAACATGAGTTTTAAGACAGATTTAAGAATAATGCTGGTTTGAGGGTATTAAATTAATCTGTTTCTTTATATAGCAGGCATGAAGTATATTACATATTTTTTTCCAGGAATAACTCAAGGGATTTTCTTTAACCCCAATTCCCCACAAAAAACCCTAAATACTACTTTTGTTAAATGTCTGGCTTGTGCCAGTTAGCTTTTACAGCCTTAAAAGGCGTAAAAATAAAATGTATGTATGTTGATCAATAGCTCCCATTGTTACTTGTGTTAGTCTGAAATACTATATCATGAGAAGAAACTGGAGCCAAATAGGTGGGTAAGTTTCTTTGACATCAACTCTAACAAAGACTTACAACTAGCCTAATGGTAGAAATTACACTAAGCCATGAAAAGGTGTTGAAGGTAGTAGCAAAAACCTGTGTATTCCATGGAGGAAAAGCTCACTGTATTTCTGGGTCCCTGCTCTTTCTTGCAATAGTGTGTGGAGAAGACTTTACATCCCAGAAGAACTGGATATGTGTGATTTTCTTAATCTCTGGGAAAACTTATTGGCAGGCATTCTTCTCACAAAAAGCTTACGGCGTTATGCTTGCAGAACCGTTTCATGGGAACACAGAGCGCAGCTGCTCGACAACAGAAGTGACTGTAACAATCACCCTTTCATAGCGACTCTGTTTTGTGGTCTAGCAATTATTTACCTCAGGTTCAGGAAGTTTGCATCCTCCTTATGGAACATCCCTTTATGACAACCTGTTGGAACTGATAAGCAGCAAGGAACAATAATAAGCCTGGTCAGGTGGCAGCTCTTCAGAGAAAGATCTGCATTCTTGTGCCTATCACAAGCTGAATACAGATTGACAGTGTTGCCAAAAAAGCCCCTAAAACCCCCAAATGAATGTCATCTTGGGATGTTGTAAGTTGGAACAGCCTGCAAGGTGTGTGAGGTAATGCCCCCATTCTGCACAGCACTGATAAGGCGGCTGCTGCTGCAGTAGCCTCACCTACTGCCTGTGGTCTGGGGCATGGCATTCCAAGGAATAGGCAGATCAGCTGGGAAGTGCCCAAAAGAAAGCAGTGAGAAGGATTGGACATTCTGTAAATACAGTGTATTGTACTGTGCTATTCAACATAAATAAGAGGCTGGAGATGGATCTTCAGACACTTGTGGGGTGGGGAAGCCATAAGCCTCCTCTCCCCTACCAACCATATTCCCCAGTTCTGTTGTAGGTAGAAGAAAAGTAGTGGCCTTCAATTGTGCCAAGAAGGAGGGATGATAGGTAGGTGAAAAAGATAATGTGATTGTCTAGGTAGGCAGTGGAATTTGTTGCTTGAGACTTCTACAACTACTCTGGACAAGCATGCTGGGAATGATATGGGCCTTGTGGTCCTGTTTCAAGGCAGAGATGTTGACCTCTCCTGAGGTCAGTGGTGTTCCTGGTTTAGTTCAATCTCTAATAGTTCAGTAGGTGCCTGAGAAGCTGTTCTTTGGGTGCATTAAGTAGCTTGAAGTCCCTTCACTAATTCAGGAATCATGACTTGGGAAGTCCAGGCACACACTCTGAATGTGTGCAGCTCTTTTGAATACATGGGGTCAGCCTGAGATGGGTGTCAGAGATGATAGAAAGTGTTTCCTCTGCCATAATGTACTGCAGCTGGGAAGCACCAACGTGTCTCCTGATATTGGCTGCATAATGTGCTATGCATCTCCACAATTAACACTTTTTGGTGAGATGACGTTCTTGAACATGTTCCAAGGAAAGAAGGAAGCAGTGCATGTGAAACACACTAAAATAAGCATGATAATAGACAAAATAAGCACCTGGGATGGGCACATCTGTGCCATAGGGTTGTGGAACAAACTCTCTCTTGTCTGGTTATCTTCCTTTTTCTCATTTTTTATTTCAGTGTTCAGTCCTTGAAACAATGGTTTGTTTTGTAGTGATGGAATTTAACTAGGAAGGAGTTACATGCTTTATATAATCAAGGAGGAAACTGCTGATACTTCCATACTGGCCAAATACTAAAAATGCTGGTTTGTATTCTCTCTGCCTGTGGAGAGAAACCCTTTTTGGAGGAAAACCATGTACTTCAGGAATGGCTTTGAAAATGACTGGTTTTCATTCAAGGGAGTGTCCTTGTAGTTCTTTCCTCTCAGCTGCAGTGCTTGGGCTGTTTTGGCTGGGGTGTGATTGCCAGTCAAATAAATTGTCAAGTAGTTCCTGCGAGTTTGGAACGAAAGAAGTCTTCTCTTTCCCACAGCCAGGCTGTTACCTATGCAGGCAGCAGGGTGTGTGCTCATTGAGAGGTTGCTCTGAGGGCTCTCAAGGCTCTGATCTGTAGAATGGAGAAAATCATGTTTCCACATCTAGAGACACTTTTAGGAAAGTAAGTGGCAGAATCAGGTACAGAACTTGGAAGCAGGCTCAGTTCACATTGAGCCGTTTAATCTTCTCCCCTGAGACGCCAGTTAGCAAAGATCTGTAGCATGTCTTGTCATGTACTGCTGAGTCAAGTTTTACTTGCTTGAAAGAATCTGAAGTTGGTTCTTCCTCCTCAAAAACAGGCTTATTTTGACTCTTCATCACACTCTTCCCAGGCTTTTTTTCCTCCTTGTCAACAAGGCATCTTCAGACCTTTCCCTTTGTAACATGGTTCTGCATATTCAGTCTGGGTCCAGAGGCACTGCCTTGTGAAGCTGAATTCTGCATGGTGCCACTGGCGAAGGAGGAAAAATAAGGGATTGAGACAAGCTTGTAGCAAAAGACAAAATCCTAAATTTTGACTTGTGAAGCTGGGATGCTCCTGACTGTTATTCTGAAGCCCCATGTTTGTCTCATTAGACCACACCACAAACATTCATGCACACTGAAGGATTCCCCCCTCAAAGAATACATATGGGCTAAAAATCAGTGCTTTAAGAGACCTGGTTTGAGTTGAATGTTTTGTCCATAAGCAACATGGTTGCCCTTTTCTGAAATGATGTGATTTAAAGTGCTGGTGACTTTCTGTACTTTCTTCAGTTTTCTCCCTGATGCTATGCATGGATAAGTACATGGAATAGTGTAATGTTTTGTTACAGCAGGAGGAAATTGTTCAGAGGATTCTAGAAACAAGGCCTTTGGCACTGCCTGTTGTAGTGCTTAGTAATGACTTGCTGCCTAACCTTGATAAAGTTATCTGCATCTTGAGGTTGGGACAACTGGTTAATAGCTGATAGAATAAGTGATGTCTGGGGTGATTAATGGTGCTGGAAGGAAATGATATCATAAAGGTTCACTTGTGAAATGCCACGCCTGCCCCATCAGCAGCCACAGTGCTGCAGTCCTTTCTCCCTACCACTCTGAAATTACTTTCCTGGTAATTGGTGTGATGACAAGGCTTATTCCTTATCTTGTCAGCCTGGTTTCCATACAAGGATGGGTAGTGTCATCATTTGTATAGGTGGGCTATCAAACACTGCCTGCTTCAGCACCATGGTATGTTATAGTGAGTCCAGCAGTGACCACTTAAACTCCACTGGAGAAACTTGTTTATTTCCTTGCAGTTAAAAAACAAACCACAGAGGTGAATGTAAATACTGAGAACTGTTGTTCTTTAGCTCTGTCTGCATGTCATACAGCTGCGTGTAGATGCTAGATGCTGCTTTGTTCAGGAACATGCTGTTCCTTTGATTACAAAATCTTGTCTCAGTTTAGGAGAATTTACAGGCTGAGGATCCAGCCCCCCCTGCCTGCTGTCACTTGAGTCTGGTACCAGTGCAGGCAGAATGGGCTCTCCTTGCTGCTCTTTGAAGGGTGAGAGGGTAGCAGGGGGTAGCAGTGAGATTACTTCCATACAAGTTCATCAGTGTATTTTGTTCCATAGCAGAGGCTCTAACTGCTTGGAGGTGTTTTGGTTAACAGGCCAGCTGAAGAGCATGAGAGGGCAGCCAAACAGACCTGAACCCAGCCAGCTGGGACCTGAATGATGGTTGTAGCAGGTGCTTAGAGAAAGTACGAGGCACAGAGCAAATGTGCTCACCTTCCCCTTGGCAGACTCTCCTGCCTTCTCTCAGTCACTGTTTAGAAGCTCCAGTGGCAGCAGTTGTGTCTGTGGTACCATGTTCAATAGCCACAGATGGATCCTGCTCCACATAAACCTTTTAATGCATTTTTGAACTCACTTTCATTTCTGACATCACAGGAACATAAGTAGGCTATTGGCACTTGCTGGCAATTCTCTAGTTTTGCTGCGAGTAAAAGTATAAGCAAATACAATTTTTTTTCTATTGTGCTGTGGTGGTTTTTGTTTGTTTTTTAAACCTGTAAAGGAATGATATTAGTTATTTTTAAGTGTATGTGTACATGTTCATTTTACTAAAGTACTCTGGCTGTTGACTAATTTAAAAAAGGTCATTTCAGTCAAGATGTCTTGAAAAGTTCAGAAGTCAAAAGTTCTTCTCCAAAAAGAAGAGACTTTCCTGCTAAAAATAAAAAAGTTTGCAGAAGAGGGAGGAGGAACTAAAATCTGGGTACAGTTTAGGAGCCATGTTCTAGCTTAATCTAGTACAAGATCATCTGTGACTTGGGAAAAAACAGTGGAGGGTTTTGTGGAAGCTGTAAGCTCTTTATAACTGAAGAAAGGAGAGTGTCCAGATCCATTTGTTGCCTGACCACATTAAGTGGTAATATAGCAGAGGAGCACTCAAAGCGAGGCATGGTATTAGTACTGCAATAGTAACAGAAGGCCTGTCCCTCTAGCATTTATGCCAACAGTAAATTAATTCTTGAGTAAGATCTGCACCCGACTCTTGTCCAGTATTGAGCAGACTGAGGTTTTTCTGGTCTTCCTGTTGATTTTTCAATTAACATTGCCTTTCTGTAGTCTCAAGTAGGACTTTGAGTTGCTTGAACTCAGCATTCTTTCATACTGCAGGATTTTCTTTGCCAGTCAGTCTTTAAGCACGTATGTCCATGTGCTCAGTGCACCCCCATGGCTCTAAAGTTTCCATGCTGTCTGGCACAGGTACGTGCCAATAATGTGTTGACTCATGATGTTTCCAGCAGGTGTGGCTTTAACATAAGTGTCCTCTGAGATAGTCTGAATAAACCATGTTATCTGAGACCGTGTACAGGACACCATGGCATGACAGAGCTGTGTGTGAAGCTCAGCATTCAGATATGCACTTACTGCTTGGAGGGGTGGGAAGAGAAGGATAGAGGGAGTTTGTTCTGAGGTTGCCTGTGGTGCTGCTCTTGTTTTGCCGACAAAGAAGGAGCTTAATTCACTGGAGCTGTCAATCTGATAGTTTTCAAGCACTGAAAGAAAACTCTTGTAAAAGTGTGTGTAAGAGGGAGGAAAAGGAAAAAGAAACTAAGCAAGACTACTATTTTGATGAAAGTCTGATGGTGTAAAAAAAAAAACGCAAACTTTTAGTTGCTGACCTGCACCCTGTATCTAGTAGAAAAGGGGAAAGCATAAAAAGGAAGTATTATTGCTGGCATGTTGGGTTGGAGCACTGTGTGCTGTGGAAAGAGTATGTGATGATAGAATTGAACAGCACCCTTTGTCCCTTAGTAGAAGCTTTCTTTTTTAAAACTGCCACCTTTTAAAGCTTGTTTAATCTGTGCAGAAAAATGATTTGTGCTATGCTTTTAGTTGTTCCTGGTTGCATGGAGTGCAAGTGGGAGCTGAGGCTGTAGGAGGAAAAGAGATCTATTCGCCGGTGGAAAAGCACTGGATGGGGTTATATTTTGACTTTGTGGCTTGACATTTTGGTGTAACCTTTCCTTCTGTCTTAATGAATAGATCAAAGTCCAGAGACTTTATCCAGGTTGGAGTGAATTTTGAAGATTAGGTCTCTTTTTGACGTTTTCCTGGCCTTTACAGAACCAAAAGTTTAGCACTCTTTGAATAGAAAGTACAGTCTTGCTGCTAGATAGGGGGTTGAAACTCCATTTTCT
Source organism: Xenops minutus (assembly GCA_035221455.1). Taxonomy (NCBI): domain Eukaryota; kingdom Metazoa; phylum Chordata; class Aves; order Passeriformes; family Furnariidae; genus Xenops; species Xenops minutus. The sequence goes on along the minus strand of JAWWEE010000158.1, from coordinate 47,883,209 downwards.
TTTTCTTTGGAATGCTATGTTATGCCCTCATTTCTGAGCATCTGGGAGAATTTGTGGTTTGAATTTTGGTGGTTTGGGTTTTTTTCCCACCAATTCTGTAGAATTAAAAATCTTTGGTTATGAGCATCCCCAAGTTTAAATTGCTATTGTTTGGGGCTAACTTTGTTTCAAGAGCTTTCTAGCCAGTTTCCCTTCTGATTCCTCTGTTAGTGCAGTGTGATTGTAGCTCTCCTCTTTATGTATGCTACAGGGCATTGGTCTGCATCACTTTTGTTGCTCACTAGTGATGGATTGCCTGTTTTCAAACAGCATTGCACCTCAAGGTAGAGCATTTTTATGTATCAGGCCCTGCTTTTTTTGCAGGAAAACCAGTGGATCTTGTTACTGTATGGTGTAAATGTAATTTAAAGCCTCCCTTGGCTATCTTTTCCTTGAAGTATCTTAACAGATTGTCATTGGTTCTGGGTATTGTAATCAAACCACATGGATCTTTATCATATAGATCATGTCTTCCTGAGAAGTCTCTGGAGAGTAAACTTTACTTGATTGAGGCTGGTCAGCTGCTGTATTTTAATGCTGAATGTTTCTAAGAGTGGTGGGATGTAAGTGCTCATTTGAGTCAACTAGGATTGGAGCCCACAGCAATGCTGTGAGGAGTCAGAAGTGATTGAATGAGAAGAGCATAGGGTCATTGAGGAGTTTTGTCTTTTTTCTCTAAGTAGAATAAGCTCAAGTGCATGGCAGAAATTTATAGTTACAGCAGACTGTCACTTTCAGGGGTGCTGTGCCAACCTTCAGCTTTACTAGTAAAAGTCATTTATCATTTTTGTGCTGTTGTGTTCAGCGGTTTCCTGATCAGCGAAGAGCTGTATCTTTGCTCAGAATAGGTACTGTTTGGGTAGGGTTTGGCACAATATTTTTGTGCTGTGATTTGATCTCTCTTTTGTCTTGAATAATCTATTAATATGTAATCCTTAATCCTGTTCCTTTCTGGCAGGTTTTCCTTCCGTATTTTTACAGTGGCAACGAAACAGTGCAGCTCTGATTGCAAGAGAATCACTGAAGAAAAACAATATTTTTGGATGTTTCTTATGTGTCTTTGGCTATAGAACAGAAAGAACAGCCAGAGACAGAGCAGGTTGGATCTTCAGTCTGACATACTGTGGCTGTTAGTATATTAACAAATAACTTCCCTGATTTTTTTTTCCCTTGTTACTAGTTTCTCCTGTTTGTCATTTTGAAAAAGTTCTGTAGAACCAGATAGGGGAGTTTGTTCAAACAAATGTCAAGGAAAATGTGTTTCTGAAACCACAGAACATGGTTAGAACATTTACTACAGCTAATGTGTGTTTTTAAAGTCACTTTTCTTTGGTCAGCTTTGGTACCAGCAGTCTGTGGAAAAGCATGTTTCTTCCCTGCCCCTCCTCCTCCCAAATTACACTGACTACAATTAGAAGACTTTAATTAAAATGCTTCATTAGTAGCTTGGGCAAAGACTTTGGAAACAAAGTAATTTATTCTAAGACAGCTTTACCACATATTTTGTCTGGGGCAAAACTGTTTCCTGATGTGTAAGATCAAGATCTCTAAACCTTGTTCCATAGACAAATGACATGGGGCCCAAGTTCTTTGTACAAGTTCTTTTTCCTAAAGTGGTAACCCTTGCACATGAATTAGGCTGACATTCTCAAAAGTTCCTAGTTTTTAAGGTTCTGAGTTTCCTTGACCTTGGTGAGAGTTGCCCATGTTTGCAGGTCTTGGCCTAACCCAGCTCTGAAACTGTTGAGATTCTCTGTAGCTGGGTTCCTTGGGAGCTGGATATACTTGGTGTTCAGATTTTTTTTTTTTTTTTTAATTAAAAGCCTTGGAGACAGGAATGAAAATTGATTTTGTTCATAGTGGAACAAATTTGGTGGCAAACCTGGAATCACCACATGGATTTCTTTCGCTGGTTTGTTCTTGCCGTGTTGTACCATAGCTACTGAGAGCAGGCACTTAAAAGATGTCATGACTTCATAACAACAATTGATGGCCAAGAATAAAAAAATGTTGTAGGTGGTAATTAGAACATGCAACCCTGATGCCGTTGAAGGTACTCTAAATGCCTACTTGGCCCAGGGAAGTATCCGGTGAAGTTATTTGAAATTTGTTTTTGTAGGACCAAGCATAGTATTTGAGTTTCCTGTTCATGCTGCTGCCACTTTTTCATATGTTGACTGACATGTGGGTGTGAAAGCTCCCTGTAAGAATAGATTTTTAGCACACTTGCTACTGGTAGTGAAACCTGAAACATAAAATGTTTGTTTCTGGAAAATGCACGTGGTCCATGTGAAATCTCCTCGTTCACTCTCCCATTAAATTGAAGTTGAGTGCCAGTTGTTTGGGGGTGTTCCAGGCAGAATGGAGCAGCCTAGCAGTGCTGCTAATATTACAGTAAAGGAAGCCCTACGCTGGGGAATGTTTTTGGTTTAATATTTTTTAGTCTTTGAAGCAGTAATGTCTGTTGGTTGTTTTCAGCAGCCACTTTGGCTTTGAGAAGATAATTGTCGCAGCCTGCTGTAAGAGCAGGGATGAAGGTTCTCTTTCAGTAAACCTTGACCTCCTTTTGCTGAAATAAAAATGATTCAAGGGTTAAATTTTTCTCATTTCTCTGTGTCTTTGAAAGTGAAAATTCTTTCCCTGGCCTTTTCCCTCCTCTCCAACACTTCTGGAAATTTAATTATTTATTCAAAATCTCTGATGTTGGTGTTGGATGCCTACAGGAACTTGGAGGCATTTTTGCAAGGCCAGTCCCAAAAAACCCTGAGAGGTGATTCTTTCCTTGTGTACTGTAAAGGTATAGTTTGACTATGAGGGATTTTAGAAGCACACCATCCAGACAGCTTTGAAATATGAGTACAGTTATAGGTGTATATAGATGAGCTGCAAACAATGTTTAAATCTTGTTGTCTTCCAGGTATTCACTGGTGTGGGGGTTGTACAGGGAGTTTCCAAATCAAGGAATACTCTCCTAACCAAGAGAGAATAAAGACCCTTGAATCGGGAGAAGGCCTGGCAGCCAAAATAGGCATTTGGCTCAGTAGTAGGCTTCCCTGTAACCTAAGTAAATTAATGGATTTCCCAATATACGTTTTCTGCCTGTCAAATGCTGAAATAATACAAACCTGTCAGAATGCTGTTGACTGGCTAAACTGACTGTGCATTGCTCATAGATCTCAAAGGAGAGCCAATGTGATTATTACTTTATCTTGTTATTTGTCAGCAGCTCTTAATTCGGATCTAGCAATTTCAACACATGGTTCAAATATAAAAATTGAAGTTGGTAAAATTTGTCTGCTTCTCACTGGTGATTTTTATAAAAGAAACATTATTGGACCTAGTTGTTGAGCTCTCTCAACTGCTGTTCTCTTTCAGACCTCTTTAGCTAATGAATGTTTTCAGTTCATCTTATACAGAGTAAGTGATTACTCAGTTTTTGCCGAGCTAAGATTTCATCTTCTTGCACTGGCTTTCCTAACTTGGTTATTTTAATTTGTGGTGAAAGTGAAACTGTGGTTTGAAAAGTGGAGACGAGAGAAAGAGCCAGGAAGCTGTGCACCAGTCCAGTGCAGAAGGGACAGTGATAATGATGAGGATTGCTTTCTTGCTTGCATTTTGCTCTGCTTCTTGTGTGGGTGCCTGAGTTCCAGGAAAGCTCTTACAACCCTGTGCATAGAACAAGTAGTTGCCATTTTCCAAGTGCACACAAAACCTGATGAAACACAGGAAAATGACAATGCTGGAAGCTACAAATAAATTTGAGCTTGAACCTAAACTGGCTGATGGGAAGGATTATCTAACACAGGAACTTTGGGAGGGAGAAAACCCCCAAACAACCAAAAGTAGGAGTTTTTTATTCTTCGTATAGCAGTTTATCTGTGAAGGTGCTGTGTAACTTGCACATCTAGCAGTAAACTGAAAAAAAATAAAATAATTACTTCTCAGAAGTGATTCATTTTCTTTCACATCTGTAGGTTGTTTACTGGACCAGCTCTTCAGGAAGTCTGTACTCTATTGTGTTTATTCTACACAGTTTTACTTGGACTAAATATCTGAAAGACTCGAATGATTGGCTAGTTGAGAGTTGTATCAGAAGTGAGTAATAGCTTGGTTTTGTCATGCTTATTTAAAAATTAAAAGATCAGGTATGGTCTGTAGCCTCTTTTTCTAAAAGAAGCTGCTGTTCACCATTGTACCAAGAAACTATTTTTTCTCCTCTAAATGAGGCCTGTATCTCCTAGGAGATGTTAAGATTGCAGTTATTTTCTGAAATATAGGATCATCTGATGCATCTTCTGAAATGATGTTTGAGAAATAGCGCAATATGTCTTTCCACTGACCAGCAAGGGGCACAGCAGCGTTTTGGTCTTCCTTTACAGCTGAGGATGTAGCTCTGAAACACTGGTCAGATCACATCCTAGCAGTAAAAATGGACCAATGTGATCTAAACACTCCCAAGTGAAAACAAGGCAGGCAGTGGCTTTGCTAGCAGAACTTAGTATTTTAAGGCGAGCTCTGTTTACGTTGGTTGTCTCATCCACAGGACTGAAAACAGCATGTCTGCAGAGCACAGTGTGGTCAGATAATCTCTGTGTATGTGAAGATTTCAAGGAGTGGTGTCATGGGAAAGAATAAAATGCCCAAACCAGAACGAAAGCTTTCTAGACTACAAGGCCCTCTACCTTCTCTCCTGGTTGCTTTTCAAATGGACAACTGTGAGCCACATCTAGGCAAGAAGATGGATATGGTGTTCAGAGTGGGCTTCCTGCTGTGCAATACTCTGAGCTGTTCTAAGCGCCCTCCCTGATCCAAGGCAAGAGTCATGCATGTAATTAAGCTGGGGTGCTATTCCTACTCCTCCTGCAGGAAGTTCATGTTGTTGAGTTGTCCTGGTGTGAGAAAGACTGTTTTCTTTCTGGATTACTTGTGGACTAATACTGACTTCCAGAACCATATGTTTACATCAGGGAAAGGATATCCTTACTGTGTTTGTTCTTGTTTTATACTCAGACTGGCAGTGTCACATAGATATTCCATGCTGTTGATTTGTTGGAAATGTAGTTTCTGCTCTCTTTTTCTCAGTTCTCTCAGGTATGGTTTTTTTCATGGTAACACAAAAGGAGCATAGAATAGATCGGCCTTTGGAGTGAGATGCAGAGGTGGCTGGGGTGACTGTTGAGCCTGAGCCTGTGATGCAGCTAGTGGAAGCTTTGGTGTTTCAAGTGAGAGAGCAGGGAGGTGGGTGAGAGGGTAAAGAGCATCAGCTGTAAAATAGAGTGACAGCATGAGAGGCAGAGGTTATAGTGCTACTTGTCCCTGAAATGTGGCCTGCCTGAGGCATTGATGGTACTCAGTATGTCCTTCTCAGAGGTCGCAGTTTTAAAACCCATTTCATGTAAAACCTCTCCACTGAAAAACCTCTTTCTAATCAACTCTTTAAATTAAATACCTTTTTATCTGGGCTTATGGAATAAATTCTGCTGTGTATGAAGTGTCTGTACTGGCAAGCTTCATCCACAGTTTCTGTCACCCATGTTCTCCAGGCATGCTCATCGTCAGTGGAGGTGTTTGGTACTCGACAGCATAAGCTTGCCCTGCCTACTTACACTACTAGAAAGGTTCAAGACCTGTGATATTTGGCTTGGTGCCATTAAATTGCAGCACAAGAACTGTATGGCTGTAGGTGGGTAGAGACATTAGATAATGCATCTTGAGCAAGCCTGGTGCCAAGGCAGTGGTAAACTTTGAGAACGAAATGAAAAGAAACTTGCTCTTCGATATTGTTACCTCTTGTTCTCTTGTGTATGAGCAGTAAGAGAAGTTTAATGGCAAGTATAGCACACAGGTTATCTCTAGAATCATCTATAACCAGTTTGCTGTAAGGTAGGATACAAGACTTCGTGGGTTAGGGCCTTAGTTACAGTGACATATTACAGACAATGAGTTGAAAAAGAGAGCTATTCCTATTTTCAACAATATTAAAATTTTGTTTTGTCATAATAGCTTATTCATTCTTTTTCAGCTCATAGCCTTAAATAGCCAAAAATGCAGTTTTACATTTTTTTCTTTCATAATTGTTTTTGTAGGGTTTGGTTTTTTGGTTTTTTTAACTTATTTATTTTTTTTTAGCTAGTGATGTGAGTAGAGAAGTTAATCTTCACCAGGGAAAGTCTTCCAAAAAAAGTCTAGGCATGATCTTACTTGATTTTTCTAAGGGAATACCACAATGTGGAAACAGTGGAATAAAATCAATGAAACGATCTCTTACCTTTCCAGTATAATTTCTGAGTGAATATGCTGAAGATAGACAGGGATGTAAATGAAGCTGTGGTGTGCCTCTGTAACCAGGGCCTGTGGTTTAAAGGTGCCCTGGGGCACTTGGCTGCTGTTGTAAACTCCATCGGAAATTAGTAGTTGGAACTGTAGGTATTATGTCTGACCAATATGCAGGCCAGTGCATTTTGTTGCTTAAAAAAATTTGCACTTTAGTACTTTATGCTGGAACTGGTCTTCTGTTGAAGCCAGGCGTTGAGAGAGTGTCCTGTGCAAAGCCAAGGCTGGCTGTGATGCTGTTGGACTGTCACTGACGAGCTGCTGTTAGCGATGCTGTGCGCAGTGTGCTGCCTTGTCTGCAGCCTTCCAGGTCTGGGAGCTGTCTGGAACTGGGGGGCATGCTTGGCTGGTGTCTGCCTTGGGGCAGTGATGAGACAGGCAGGCTAGGCTGAAGGAAAACTTCTTTCACACGATGTGGATGGTTGTGCTAGGGTTCAGATGGAGGGTGTTCAAATTATTCTTGCAAAAAAAATTACTAACCTGGCATTTTTTTTTGCTTTTATCTAGAAACTAGAGAAAATAATCAGGATGATGTAGTGTTTCTTTGAGATGTAAGGGAGTAATCCAAATTACGATGATGGTTTATGGTCTCTTCAAGTGCAGCTTCTGCAAGGTTTTGATTATCATTTTACAACCATCACAACTTTATTATGATGGTCAACTGAGATGATTTTGAAGAGGAATGTTTTTGCTAAATTGGATTAGCTTCTGCCCTTAAGGTGATGCCTGTGTATTTGGCACCTTGGACTTTGTGCTGACAAAGCATGAAACCCTGCAAGTCCATGTAGGCAGATAATACCCACCCAATGCAAGAGTGAAGTCAGCAAGGCTGAGCAACTGTGTGCAAGGGGGTTACGTAAAGCTGGGTGTGGAGCAGCCTCCTTTCCTGTGAAACACGACCGACTGCAGGAATCTGATGTGCAAAGAGCTGTGAAAACATGTTGCCAGGGAAAAAGACTTCTTGGGATAAGAAATTCTGCTGTTGCAGATAGATGTGCTAGTGGAGTGTAAAAGCAGACAATTGTTCAAGGGTTTTCTATTGCCTTCACAAACAAGAATTCATGCAAATATTCTGAACAAATGTTTATTTACTAAGAGATTAAGAGATAAATGTGTACAATTGCAAATTTTAATAGTATAACACAGTTCAGTTATTTTCATTAACTGTTACTTGACAAGTGACAACAAGTGGATGAACAAAAGTCACATTACTGAGTAGATACAGTTCAAGGATCTAAATCAGAATTTTTGACATCATTTGGAGCTGTTGTTTGATTCAGATTTTTTTCTGTGTATAACGATTCTTCAATTTCTTGTACATATTTTGAAATTACAGCAATTTAAAAGTTATAACAAGTGCCTTTCCATTATGCTGATTGTATCGTCAATTAACCTGTGATGTAATTCTGGCACTATCTTTGAGCTAATCCTGTTGATTACACCCTCTGTCAAATGTGAAAGCCCTGAAGAGAGAACATGGGAAGTTAGAAATGTGCATCCAGTGATGAGCAATGTGGAAGGCAGCCTCAAACAGCAGAGGAACTGTCAGCTTCTCCTTGCCTTGTGTTCTGCAGTTACCTATAGACTAGAAATCCCAGTGTGTGGTACAGCAGAATCTCCACAGTGCTTATCTCTCATGTCTACAAACAAAAGAAGTGAACAAGAGAAAATGAATGCTCTCGTCCAAGGGAGATTTGTTCTGTGATCATGTGTAATCAAACATGTAATCAACAATAAACTGCTTGCATGTTTTCTTCCTAATTAGTTGCTGCCAATTACTGGGATTGAAGAGTGAGTTTAGGGTGGAGCTGGACAACTATAATCTGGAGAAAAACAGCTAGCTGGTACTGTGCCTTTGTGTGTCTGCCTCTCCAGCTCCCCCTCAAAAGCTGCATTAGCTGTTTATTTGTCCGCCTCCTTAGTGATGATAAGGACAATGGTAATTTGGTAGGTTAGAATAGAAACTTAGGGTTTTTTCTTTTTTCCTTGAGAGAAATTTAGGTTATCTTTCAAACTCATCAGTGGGTTGTGATCACACCAATGTTGTGATGGGGAGGGGCAGACACCAGAGAATCTAGTAAGTCCATAAAGGGAAGCAAATGTAAAAGATGCAGCTGAACTGTTGGCCTTAGGCTCTTTTCTGAGAGGGAGAATGAGGGTATGAGTAGCAGAGCTCTGGTACAATGGCATGATTTAGTTTATTGAGGCAACTTCTCAAAAGTCTGAGGAAGCCCAAGAAATTGTCTGGATCTCCCAGTTATGCAGAGCCTAGCAAGAGACCTCCCAGCAGATCCAAATCTGGGCTAGGGTGGCATCTGGTTAGAAAATATAATAGCATTTTGAGGGTTGTGTATCAGCTCCTTCATGCCCTGGCCAAGTTTGGGAAAATTCTCTTAAAAGGCACGTGCTCACTTGCTGATGGAAACAAGGGGTATAGCAGCTGCTGTCTGCGCTAAGAAAAAAAATCAAGGGTGGGATTAATTAGAGGGCCCTGTGTGTGTGTACCCTTTGTGTCTATGTGTGTGAGAGGAGTAGCAAGATGTGCCATGAAAGGTCAGGGATGTGGAACACAGCAAGGTGCATGCTGTGGGTATTGGCTAAGGCAGAGCTCTGAGGGGACCTCAAGCAAAAGTGGTGCCTTCAGAAGGGCTGAAGCTAATCTTAAAAACATATTGGTTCAGAGAGATGGGATGCTCTATAAATTTCTTGCAAGCAAACAGGATTTGTGTTGAACTTCTGTCTTTGTCATTCACTTTACCTTACAGAGGAAGGTACGTTTTGTCTAACAGCTTGGATAAAAAACAGGCAGCATTTGTTTTATGATTTATCAGAGGGTTGGGTTTTTTGTCTCTTACAGCACTGTAAACAATCCACTGAAGCAAACAAGAAAATGGGTGTTCTGGCAGACCTGTACAAATGCTACTGCTTAAAGCAAGAAGCCTATGGACTGGAAGAAATAGGCAGAATTTTAGTCTTTATCTATAAACAGCAAACTTCAGTGTAACGTAAAGCAGATAAAGTGCCTGATAAAATAGATATATTTGTAACATATACATAGATGTGCTTCTCTGAAGTGATGTAGCCACCAGGACAGGAAATTGTCCTGGCAAGGATGGAGATTTCTTAAAAGATACTGCTTTGCCCTTTTCAGATGCAAAAACTTTGGTAATTGATGGCAACTTTTTGTCTCACTGTCTAATCTCTGCTCTAGCCTCAAGGTTTCTGACCTTGACTGGTCCTTTGCTTAACAATCCTGTGCCTATCCCTGCCCAAAGCTTTTGGTGTATTTCTGTCAATTTTCATGACTTACTGGCCTGGATCTTAAGAGGTTGGCAGAAGTGCCTAGTTCCATGTGTTGGATTTTTAACTCCTCAAACTGCAGCCCTATCCAATTAGATAAATGGAAAACCCTGTTCTCATACCTGAACTTTTTTGCCCAGAGCGTGTGTGTTGGTTATGTTTTCATTTAATATTTTTCGTCCTCACCCCCGTGTTCATACTGGCAATTAAAATTATTCTGTATGCTTTATAACAAAAAAGCATTTTTCAACTTGCTCTCTCTCCATTTAGATACTTTTTCTTGTATGTAAGATGATATTCAAATATTGCATGTTGCAGAGATTTTATTTAAATTCCAGGATCTTGTGTAGATCACCAAGATAATTCACTGTAGCACTGTCAAACACCCTACCCTGTTGCTTCTCAGGGAAGCTGGCCACATGTCAATAAATGAAATATTTTTAACCAGTATGATCATCACTTGTTGAAAGCCAAGCTTTCACTTTGTTTCAAGTCTCTCAAATGAGGCTTCCAAAGAAGGTTAAATCATTTTTCTTTGATCTATGTTGATGAAGAGCAGAAGAATCAGTTGCAGGGGAAGGAAATTCCCGTTATTGGTATTGACATCTGCATCTGTTCAAATGGAGAAAAGCAATCCAATTCACATTTGTACTGTGTGTTTTCTGCAGAACATATTTTTTCTCTCAAATAGGTACTAGGCTGCAGAATTGCACTTTTTAGATTCCAAGTGCTTTTCTGTTTTCCATTTATGTGATTGATACAGTGTTTGGGGGGAGCTGCATAGTGAAATTAAGATGAAATTCAGTTTCAGATGATACTGAACTGCTTTTAGCCAGCTTTTTATTTGGGGCTTAACCAACCAGTCCTCTTTAAAATAACAACTGCATTCGTAAGTGCCCCAAACTAAAGGCTGAAGCTTGAAATGCGTCTCAAAGGGAGCAAACAAAGCAGGAACTGACTGGATGAGTTACGTAAACTGATGCAAAGTTTGAGGGGAAATTATTTCTGGGAATGTCTTTACTTTTTTTATACTAAAACGTTACATGGATGTCTTTTTAACCTGATTGCTGTCTGTGCCAGGGTCTGTATCTGAACACAGTGACTTCCCTGCCTGTTGTTGATTGTGTCCATGAATCTATATTTGACTCTGGTTCTATAAATGAAGAGGAAAATTTGTTCCTTGCATATGCAAGGAGTGGTCACTTGGTGACTGTAGGAGACAAGAAATCACAAGCGCTCTCAAAGGTGATGAAACTTGAGGGGAGGCTTGGTGTCTGACTTGTACAGTGCCAAAACATTAGGTCCGTCTCTTATGGAGAGGGGAAAAAAGAATTGCAAATGGGTTTCTTCAGTGATCAGACATGTTAACTTTCTCTTGTTTGTGTAATGAAGCTTTGCACAAAGGAAAAAGCCCCAGACACCTATATATCTTACTTGAAGCTTGGCTGGAGATGAATAAACTCATTTTTGCATGGCAAGTTGCTGAACTTAAAGACGTCTCTAATTTCTGCCAAAAAAATGCCCAATCTCTTTTAGAGATCCGAGATGTGAAAAAACATTTTGTGTATTACACATTTCTCATGCATGTCTCAGTGGGTGTCTGGCCTCTGTAAAAACTCCCAAAAGGTTTATTCAGGGCTGTTTGCCAAAGTTTTGGAAAGCTGCAGTGGGTGTACAGCATTTGGTTTCAGGGTTAGTGGATTAAAAGCCATTTCTTGATGAAAGCTGGCTTGACAGACATGCTTTTTCCTCTGTACCCCTTGGCTTTAGCAGAGTGGAGGTGTGTGTTGGGTTTCCCTCATGGTGTGCAGGAGACCTGCAGAACCAACCTGGGCCCCAGCAGAGCCTCGTCTCGCTGGCCATACTGAACTGGTGGTCTTTGTGCAGCATGCACTACATGATCTCATTCAGTGAAGATGGGAGCAGCTGAAGCTCTGTCTCAGAACATCAAGACACATCTCAGGTCTAGAGACAAAGATGTCATATATGGGACAGTGTTGAATGCTTTGCACAAATCCAGGTTGGTGGCTTCACTTACTCTTCCTTTGGCCACCAGATTTGTCAGGCACAATTTTCTAGTCTTCATCAATCACCTCCGTATTTTCTATACCTTAGTATAGTTTCTGCCCCATGGATCTTGCTAAGAAGTCTCCCACGAGGACCAGAAATTGTAAATGGTAAGCTGCTCCTGCCTGTCTGTACAGGTTCTCATCTGCTCGGTCTTCCTAGTCCAGGTGGCCTGTGTCAGCCCATGACTGTAACGTCACCTGTCCTCCCCTCCATTTATTCTTGACCCATAAGCTCTCAGTCAGCTCCTCATTCGTTCCCATGCTGAGCTCCATGCACTCCCGCTGGTCCTTGACATAGAAGGTCCCTCTCCTTGTTTACCCAGCCATAGGAACCATCCCACCATGTTCAGATGTTTCTAGAAGCCTCCAATAGCTTCTGCAATGAAAATTTTATATATATCAAGATAAATAACCATCTCTGTCCCTGGAAGGGATGTTGTCTTTTGCCTCGTGATTCTGCTGCCTCCTCTCAGGTCTCTTTCAGTCATCATGGGTGCCTTGTGACCTTAGAAAGACTTTTGAAAGGGATGGGTCATGCGTTTGCTTTTTGCAGAGGGTCGTTTTAACACTGGGGTGGCTGGGGTCATGGGGAGACAAAGGGAACTGGGACCAGAGAGGATATGCGTGCTCTTTGCAGTGCTTAGGGAAGCAAGCAGTTTATTAAAGCTAAAGGGTGATGCTGGAACGATTTTAGCCTGAAAAGTTGAAGGACTCCGACCTTTGGGAAATTAATGTCTTGTAATGGAAGATACAGTGCCAAAACAGCTTGGTTTGAAACTGATCTTTAATAAGGCCATAAAGAGATCACATGGTGTGGCTGCTTGCCACAGCTGGGAACTGGATCTGATAATGTCTGGTGGTGTAAGCCTATAGCTGAAGGTTGAACCCTGCCCAATTGCTTATAATTGTCATCAGGTACTAAATACATCTCTGAATGTCTGGTAGGATTAATAACTTACTGCCTTTAATAATTTTTCTGTGCAGCTGTTAATCATTCCTTCTTCCCACTGATGGTTCTTCAGGGCTTTTTCTGTCAAATGACTGTGGTTAAAGGTTTTGTGTCCCTGCTGGGAAAGCAGAAAGTATGGGCTCCCAGAACCTGGGGTCAGTAGTTCCAAGAAAAGACTCTGGCAATGCTCAGCAGCGCTGATCCATCTTAAATGCCTAGTTTGAAAAGAAAACAGATCCTTTTGAGTTTATATTTACTGACACTATGGATTTTATAACTTGGGATACACAGATTTTATTTCTGCACTGTTTTTTTAATGCTGAAATTAGTAGCCCTGTAATATTTCATAAACCATTACTGAAACTCTATCTTAATATTTAGTGACTATAGGCAATTTATATCCTCTAGTTACTGCTTGCAGTGTCTGTTTTCTTTCTTTCATGGTGTTTTCCTCCCTGCTTGAACCTCATAGAGTTGATGTTAGGTGCTTCACTTTGCCGTTGCTCTTGTGGGGTAAGGGGTTAGTGGGTTTCTGGCTGGCTCTTTGCTGTGAGATGCTGGTGAATGTTTGTTGTAGTGGGAATTCGTGGCACTGCAGGTGAGCACCAGAGTGATGCTGCTGCTGCTCTACCAAGATCCTCTCTTATCTTCTGCTCAGTTTCAGGGCACTTTGTTCATTTTTAATGGCTGTAAATGGGATGATATAATGCTTTGAAGAGGTGAAGTTCAGATGGTTCTACCAAATGTCAAATGTAAATGGGGTGGTGTGAAAATCACTTACGGTGTTGTAGTGTCAGATGTATAAGGGCTCCTATTGCTCGGACCATTCCCTGTTTATTAAAACAAGGAAGAAATGCACAAATGTGGCTACCCTCTGTGGGGTTTTATCCTACTTGAATGGTCTTCTGTGACAGCCCAAAGTCTTGGGGTTTTTTCAACTTGTCTAAAAAGCAGCACTTAGAGTTTTAAGAGAGATGCTTTCTCCCCTGTACTACATTATCTATTCCTACTGGATTGTAAAGATGTAGTCTATTTTCCTTCTTCTTTGGAGCTGTGATGCTTTACTACAGACTGAGAAAATTGAGAACTCCCTCCCCCAAATGCCAACTTTTGATCCATTTCAGTCAAATCTTTTCAAAATTCTGATTACTGGGCAAAAGCTTGCTGAAGGGTAAGCATAGTTGGATACAAATTGCTAAAAATAATGGATTAATTGCTTGCTTAATATTCTGTGTGCAAAAAAACAACCCACAAAACGTCCCCCAGTTACAGCTCAGTCTTGCTGTGTCTCAGATGGCCTGAGGTAACTTCCATGTGCACTGGTGGCTGTGGCTTCAAGCTGGGGCCATGGGACAGCGAGCATCTCCATGCTGGAGTTGCTGCTTGGTTGCTTCTCTGATAGACAGTAAGGAGGAGTTCATTAGTGATGAAAAATAAGAAAAGCAAGGATTGTCACAATTATTTAATAACAAAAATACAGGTTATTCTGCTGATGGAATAGCTAGGGTAATTGAGTTGAGCCTGCCTTTGTGCCAGGAGGAGAAATGAGGTTGTGGCTGGCCAGTACTGGCTGGTTTTCATGCTTTCCAGGTATTACTTGCCCTGTGCCTTTCTCTGTGTCTGATAATTTCAGTGTGGTGGAAAGTCTTAGTGGCTGCAGGTTTTTGCTCTGATCCCTGAATATTTATAAACTCTCTTTGATGCCCATGTATTGCTTTTCTGTGAAAATGCTTTTATTTTCTTCTATCAAAGTAATATATTATTATTATTTGCCCCTTCTTTACATGGGAAATTTTTGAAGTGAAACATTCATATGTGTCTGAGAAAATGAACTTCACTGCATGCACTAATAACTTTTTAGACTAATAAAACAGATACAAAGATTGCCTTTTACTTTTGAAATTGTAAACTCCATTTGGCATTTTTCAGTCTGTCACTCAGACCAGACAGCAATAATAAGTTGCTTAATTTAACCATGACTGTGATATATAAGCTGCTAGTCATTTTCTCTTTTAACTGTCATTCAGTATAATGCCAGGTCTTAGATGCTGTGGGGAATTAGTCCAAACTGTTTACTTTGGATTTAAAAAAAACCCAACCTCAAGCCGAAAACCCAGCTATTCTTCATAGTTTGAGGCTGTGGTAAAACACTGATTTCAAGACACCAATTAATGTGCTTTTAGTAACTTGATATTGAATTTTTCTTTAACTCCATACACCATTCCAACTTAAACATGAAGGCAACTTCCATGGTAATTATTTTAATTGCTATTGCATATGGTGAGGTTTGCATTATCCAGTAGAGTTGTTCACTGGTTTCAGGTATAGAACTAGTAAGTCACAAAAAGCTTCTGGGCTTCATTTAGTATTGCAGACTAATGCAGTGGTTACTTGTTTCTGGATTTCCTGTCAGTGTTGCAGTGTGTGATTCAGCAGAGCTGTGTGCTGAAGGAAAGGAGCACACAATGCACCAGTCAGTAATTTGTGCTGATGCTGTATAGGTTTCCATAGCTTTAGGCATACAATGCCAGTTCAAGATGTTGAAGCATTACTCTAAGTTAAATGCTTAGTTTTATCATATTCACTTTTTTCTTTTCTTCTCTTTTCTAGCAGAGATTTTCTAGCATATACCAATATTTTTTTTTCCTGGACTGATGATTGGAGTACAAGATCCCTGTCTAGATGATCTTTGGAACAAAATGTATTGTAAAACTAGTGACCTCTGGGAAGGTAGAACTGACCATTTTTCAAATATCTGTTCAATGAAAGCGGGCAGAGAGTCTCTCTTTGACACAGCTGTGTTGCCTCTTTGGAGGTCGAAGGGAAATACAGCAAATAACAATCTTTTCTCCTCAGGAGAGACTTGCTATGAAGTTTGTATAGTCTGTTGCCTTTTGTGTAGCCATTGCCAGTGTCAGGAGGCAGCCAGACCATCTGGGAATGAGAGCCCTTTCCCTGATCGGCAGTGGCTCATTTTCAAATTACATGGGAAGAAAGAAGGGTCATGGACAAGACCGTGAGGCACAGGAGTGATCAGTACACCAAGTGAAAGTCATCCCATCCTGTCCTGTCCACCATGCCCTGCCTGTCCTCTGTTAAAGAAATGGCCTAAAAGAACATACACCAGGTCTGTAGGATGTATTTTTCTTACTGGTTTTTTAAATAAGAAGAAATGGAGGCTGGTCTGTGGCTCTGTCAGACTCCAAGAGCAATTCATTCAGCAACTGGATTGTCTCCATTGAGTGTCCTGCACAGGCAGCCCCTGTTGGGGAATTGCTTGTGGCCCAACTCTGCTTCGTTCTCTCTGCTTACTCTTTTTCTGAAGGTCTTGGAGTTTCTTGTGCATAGGATCAACTTTCTTTCTGTGCCTGACCCTAAGCCCTCTCACAGGTGACGTAAGGCAGTGAGTGTGGTTAGATGGTATTGCGTGCTTGGTTGCATAAGGGTTGTCTTGCTGCCCTGAGCCTGCAGCTGTGACCTGCCTGGCTGAAAAGCCTGGAGTCACTGGCTTAGGAAATCTTCCAGGCGGAGAATCAGCTAATGCCAGAACTGAGGTGCGTGGTTGCTTGACATCCTGATTGTTTGGATACTTCTTGTTTTTAAAATAACTTATTTTCAAATAAGGCTATCTTGGTAGAGGATTTTTTTTCCACATTAACTAATCCTCAAAATATGCATGCTTCTATGGTTTCTGGTCCCTTGGGTTTAAATAGAAAAAAGTTCTCATATTTCAGGTAACCAAAAAGGACATCCTGCCCCCCTCTGAAAAAGGGGAAGACCAAGCCAGCCTTGGTAATTGCTTCTTCCTTTCTGTACCTTGTAAAGCATGTGTGACATCATACCTAAGAGCAGGCACCGCTTCTCTCTATGCCTGTGTTCTGGTCTGGCTTCTTCCCTTCTGCTGGGGGGACATTACAGTTGGTTTCCATAAGTCCCAGAAAATTTGCAAAGTCCATTTTGGGGGATTACAGAAAACCTTTGGAGTGACCCTTTCTCCAGTAGGTTTGGCACCCAGTTCACAAGTTGTTTTTTTTTTTGCTTTGAAGTAGAATAAAGCTTATTCAGTGTGTATGCAGCCATGATAAGAAATGCAGCTTTTGCCATTGGTTGTTATTCTTCCAGGAACTCTGAAGCAGACCTGTCTGAAGCCTGGTGTATTTCAATGGCAGTTCTGAGTTCTGTTTATTCCAGAGCAGACACAGGAAAAATGTAGCTGGTTTGGTTATATTAAGTTTTAGCTTACAATACTTGGAATGCTTCTGAGTAGGCTACAGCCCTAATTTACGAAACAGCATTCCCCACCTAATTTTTATTTTTCTCGCTTAGATCTGTGAAAATGACTGTTTGAACAATTTGGCTACTAACGCTTTCTTTACAAAATTCATATTTTTTTCTCACCACCCAGATGGAATGCATCTGGCCAGCCTCAGGTGATGATCTGCAGCAAGGCTTCCCACACCGTAATGGCAGTATATTAATCACCCACCACTTAACAACTACTGTTATCTACAAGAGGCCTTTGAAATTCTTTGCAAGAGGTGCTTGGTTTCATTTTCTTTTTAATTTCCTTGCTGAGTAGCAACAAGCTCTCTCCTGTGTCTGTGCATTGAATGCTGCTTCTAGGCCAGAGAAACTCTGGACTGGTAAAGTGGAAGAGGGAGCAATTTGTGTCATAGATGCTGATTGATTGCTTGTCCCTTTGGGCATCTTTGTAATGGCCTCCCAAAAGAAAGAACCACTGTATTGGGAGGAAAACTGGAGGAGCCATTGTGTATTCAGCATTGTGCAGCATTTGTGACTATGGACAACAACACAGACGCTCTTAGACAGAAAAGCACTGAGGGCACAGTTAGGTGGTCCTGTTCTCTGACCTCCCCAGAAAGGATCTTTGGTTTTCACATACAGGGCTAGTGGGAACAAGGAAGAAAGATTCCTGTCCTGTACTTGCTGAGGCTTTTGATTTTTAAGTTAAATTTCCTGTCTTCAAAGTGAGGAGAATGTTCTAACATATTTCAATAGCCTACATATATTGGGAGGGGGGCACGGAGCAGGGTTGCCTGGGCATTGTGCCAGGGATTCAGTTCTGCTCTGAGGACTAGTCCAGAAATGGTTTGTTTTGCTTCATAACTTGTCAAAGGTTGTGACTGAGCTGGTTGTGTCTGGCTGCATGTACCTGAATCTCAATTCTCATACCAGCAGAGTAGACAACTGTACAGATCTGCCTAAATTGGCTCTACCCATTGCGGCTCTCAACATTTTGGTGTATAATTAATAGGCCTCTCCAGTCTCCTGTCCCTGGTGATTCAGGATCACTGGAACTATTCTGCATGTGGCCAGAGGCCTGGGCCTTTCTGACGAACCCCAAGTATTTGAACTTTGCTCCTGCAGGAGTCAGACTAACTGCAGGTCTGTGAACTGAAATCCAAGGAAGCATCCTGTGTATCAAGATGATGAGGGTAGAACAAGGTTGTAAGTAAGAGGATAAATGGCTGCAAGGTGCTGTGTTCTTCTTTCCTGATGTTTATATGTGTATATTTGGATCAAAATAAAAGATCTGTCAAGCATGTGAAATGTGCTGTGATGCAATTTGAGCACTCTGAGGGCAAATGAGAAATAAAAAGCAGACTAGATCTAATTAAACTTGAGGTGCTCCCTCCCTAGTATCAGCCACTTCCTACCTGCGCTCACCTGGCAGCCCTATCAGCCCCAGCTGCTTAGTATGCATCTTGGGTCACTTCTGAGACCATGATTCAGAAGCTGCCAAAGTGCTTCCTAGGCAGGGAATGAAAGTGAACAAGTGCTTTCCTGAATTTGAATCAGGTTATTTATTAGTGTAGATTTTATTATTTGCATTCTAGTATGAAGCAACCCATTTCCGTTAGTTTTTGGTTTTACTTTTTCCCTGTGTTTCCAACACTAACCTTTACTTTTTTCTTTTTTTTTTTTTTTTTTTTCAGGAAAAGAGGAGTAGAAGTAGTACAGGTGAGTAAAAACTTTATTTTCTTGTAAGGAAGATTTTCTCATTTTAAATGCTGTCATTGAGATGTCAACATGACCTGGGCTTAATAATTTTTCTTTCTTTTCCACTCAGTTCTCTGTAACAGATACTGTTTTTGGAAACACAGAATCCTCTTTTATGAAGCATGTGCTGAGCCCACATGCCATTTAGTTTAAGAAGTGCCCTGGTGAAAGTGGGAATGCAGTTAGGCTTTTCTTGTGTCTGTCGATTAGTAAGATCTGATAGTTGATTAGGTGAGTTACTACGTTAATTGCATTCACAGGCAGTCAGCCTTTACAGAAATAGGAGCTGCCCTTGGAAAAGAAACTATGGCAGAAGGACTGTTCTTGTAACCCAGTGAGCAGTGAAATGATACTAAAGTGCCTTCAAGTTGTAGGCCATCTACAGATAAGTTCAGGTGTTGGCTACCTTTGTTCTTTCCTAGGTCTGAATGGTCATATATCACACAAGATGTTACTTAAAGGATGGTATCACTTTGGGAAAGGAATTATGTTACCATGCCAGCTGTAACATAGGGCACTGTAGGCCTAAAAGATGAAGGGGGAGCATGCTCTTTCCTACTGGATTATTTTGTGTGCTTAAAAGAACTGTATGCCATAGGTTTCACTCTTGCTGATACTTACCTAGTGCTCATTTTGAACTGTAAGATGGTCAGTGAGTTTCTCGAAAACAGAGATGAAACTGCCTCAATAGAGAGGACAGGGGAGAGAGGAGAAAAATGGTGTGTCAGCCACTGATAATTGAGATTGCTCTTAAATCCATGTTGTGAAAGGTGCTTCTCAACACCAGCAGGGAGCAGGAGAAAAGCACTCAACAAAAAATAAATTGAAAAATTAGGCCATGTAATTTTAAAGAATCCACTGTCAGAAAAGACTTAAAAAAGTTCTCAGTGCTGGCTAAAATGCAGAGTGGGTCTTTCAGGTATGAGTGGTTGTCTGCATGGTACTAGAAGGACAAAGTGCATATACTTTACTGGCTGCATTTATCCTTTCACTACTACACCATCATCTTCCTTACTTGTACCTCCTGTTGCTCAGAGTTAAGGAGCAATGTCTTTCATCAGTTGTGATAATGACATTGCCAGACTGATGAAAACAAACCCATGTTTGCAAAGCACAGCTTCACCAGGACCACAGGGAGGAAGCTAGCCTGTATTTGTGTCGCTGTTGAGGGGACACTACTATTTGAATGATACCCCAGTGTATTACAATCCAGTGCCTGCATTTGTTATATGGGCCTTGCACCTGCACTTTACGTTTAAGCAGGAAAGAACTTGTATGAGATGAGTTCAATGATGCACCGGTTAGTTGAGCAGAGGGCACATTCCATTTTACCTTGTGGATTAAAGTTGCTGTCCTTCCACGGGTTGCCTCTTAGTTGTCTGATGTTTGTGTGGCTTATTGGCTAGTCATTAGATAGATGCAAAATTATTAGAAAGTACTTCTATATTAGAAGAGCATTCTGGGAAACATTTGGACAGATCTAGACAGGACTTTGTCCCTGTTAAAATAGTTTATGATCTCAAATATCACTATATCAGACTAACCTGTACTGGGAACTTATGCCAGAGACATACCTTGAACACTGATGCCCGCTGCTCTGCCAGGACAGGCTTGGATGGATATGCATGATTGATCACCCATTGCCTATCACTTGTGTATTGCTTCATATGTCCTGATGTATGAACTTTATCCAGTAGGGAATGTATCAAAATTGGCTCTGTTTTCATCCCTTATTACTAGAAACCTTTGCTTGAGTCACATTGCTAGATCTGTCCCACTAGCCCTGCTTCTAGGTGGAGGATTGTCTTGGTGTCAGTCTGGTGGGAAAAGCTTCATTGACAGAGGGAATATTGTCTTCCTGTGTCAAGCAGCAGCATTTCTTTGTTTTGTTTCCCCTTCTCCTCTTTTAAAGAACCTGTGCTGTTAGAGAGAAACCAGCCCTTGGACCTGACAATAGGCAAGTAACTCAAAACACAAGAATACGTTGGATGTTTTCCTGATTTCTTCTTTACATAAGTTCAGAATTGTTCTGAATGCAGTCTTGCTTTCCAGTAATAATTAGTGAGTTGGAAAGTAAGGTTTAGTTACTGGCTTCTAAAGAGCAAAACACTTGGGACTGGTATGTGCTGACTTCTGTGAACAGACATCAGATTATTCTTTTCCAAAGGAGCAGGAAAGGATTTCCTACTAAACGGAAGTCTTGGAAATCTTCAAATAAGCACCTGCATGACTTCTGTTTCCTTCCTGCAGTGAGGATTCAGGATGGTCCTCTACTTAGATTAAATTCTTTTATTTTACTTTCTTAAAGCTAATTATGGGCTACTCCATAAGGTAAGGAAGCGCTCTTGTTCCAGTGTTGCAGGAGGAAAGACTGAAGGATGTGTCACATTTCCTCTAGGGAACCTGTTGCTGTACCAGCCCTGGTGCTGTTGGGAGCTATGCTGCAAACCTATGCAGCAGGAATTCCAGCTCCAGCTGTCTTGGAAGGGGTGTGGAGCCGTGAGCTCATGCTGTTGTGTGGCCATGAAGGCAAGGGAAGAGCAGTTGAAGGTGGTCATCAGGCCTGGTGTTGCTGTCTCTGTTCCTATGAATGACAGCACCAGTTCACTTGCAGTTAATCTTCAGGCTACATTTAAACTGTTCTGAATGTAATGCTCTTGCAGTTCCAGTGGCCATTACATACCTTCTCCTTTCTTACCAGCTCTTCCCATCCTTCACAGCTGCCTGCTCAGCTGGAGTGCCCTGAACTAGTGTCCAGAGGAAGAGTAGAGATGCTCTGAACAGGTGGAAAACATGACCAGAGCCCATCTGCCATGGCCTACAGGCAGTTGCTAGGCAGGCAACAGCTGGCAAGGCTGAGACAGAGAAGCTATTGCACTGGCATTGGAGTGACTTGCCAGAAAATGCTTAAATTGAAGCATTTCTTAATGAATTCTTTCATCACTGTTTCAAGGGAAAAGCTGCCTATGAAGTTATACAGTGGATTCCTGATGAGGCTTTTGTTATTATAAAAAAAAGCTATTTTCTATAATGAAACCTAGCAAAGGACAGTTTTGTGTAGTGTCCAAAAGGTAAAGCTGTTTCTGATCTTGTTCAGTTCCTGCCTTGCCCCCCGCCAGTCCCCAAACTAGTGGAGGGCCAAATTTGTGACTGAAAATTGTCAGTTTTTCTTTAGCCAGTGAAGTATCCAGTTTCATATCACTTTGTATGCTGGCAAGAGAGACAGGGAACATCTCCATCTACCTTGTTTTTCAGGAAAAATCTGTTTGGCTTAGTTTGAAGAATGTAAGATTGAAAACACGTGCAGTGAAGTGGAAATCATCACAAGTTCCTCTGATGGGGGCATGGATTTATTTTTGTTTCACAAGCTATGCAAAACCAGAATAATTAGCTGCAGCCCTTTGGCTTCTGACAAATTGCCAGTTCAGTCTTTGTGTGACAAAGTTTGGAGCCTTCGCATTTCTCGTAACTTCAAAGCTGTTTCAAGCACTTCCACACCCAGGTTTTCCTACAGCTCTACTCTTTTAATTCTAAAATAGTGAAGATATCCTATTTTTGGTAGGTATTTTTTGTTTGACTGAACACTAATGCTCTTTTATCTTAGAAAGATGTTCTAGTCAGTTGGCTATAAAAGTGGGATTAGTCATTGTATTTCAAGCTGCACACTTTTTAACAGCAGTGGAGTATGGAGGACAGCATGTTTTCCAAGGTGGAACCACCTGATTGTAGTAGTTACAATGGTCTTGACTGCTATTTTGTTTTTCCTTTTCCCCCCAGCTCT
Organism: Xenops minutus; assembly: GCA_035221455.1. Taxonomy (NCBI): domain Eukaryota; kingdom Metazoa; phylum Chordata; class Aves; order Passeriformes; family Furnariidae; genus Xenops; species Xenops minutus. The sequence continues at coordinate 47,860,717 of JAWWEE010000158.1, read as the reverse complement.
TTGGGAATTGAAATATTTGAAATCTTTTGAAAAGAAAACTATCCTTTGAGCCCTGGGTTTTCTTGAGGCCTGCAAAGGAGAATTGAGGGTCCTCTCTGCACTTCTTAATTCTTCAGTCAAAGTTAAATACTAATGACAGCAGTTTCCACTATTTGTTGCCAGGGAACTGCTGTTTTCTTGAAATAAGGAGAAGTTTATTTTCACATGAAGTATTAATGGAATAAGTTTGAAACAGCAATGTTCTAACCGAGAAAAGGAGCTTATAAAATATATATCCGATAGCATATACAGAAAGATGTGACTGGAAAGCTTCCAAAGCAAGCAGGGTTGTTGAGATGTTGGAGAGCTGGCTCTCTAGTACTGGGAGAAGAAAGTTTATTTTTACATGCATGCCAGGCCCTCAGTAAAGTGCATGTTCTCCTGAGAATGGCAGCCTGCCTTGCCTTCGGTGCATTTTTGGAAATGATGCTGTAGAAGCCCTCCAGCCCTCCCTAGTTTGGATTGTGTTAGGTACTTTGCACATGCTTGAAGGTTAGGGGCCACTAGTTACAATCTTGGTAGGATCCTGATACATCCTAGTGATAGTGCTATACCAGAGTGTGATAAACACACGAAGTAGGTCTTCCAAAAAGGTACATTAATTAAAGTTTCAAACCCAGAAATAGCAGGACTGTGGAAGAACAAATGCAGGCGGAATCCTTCCTCTGGTCCTTTTCAGTAGTGGAGATCCCTCTGTGTGAGACCTTGGTGGCTCAGAAGCAGCATGGCCCAGCAGGAATGAAGCACAGGCTCCAGTGCAGGGAGAGATTATTTTGGCACAGTGCTTTATACTGCATCAGCAGGCTGATCAGTAAGGTACAGCATGGGCCTTTCAGGTTCAGTGGGGAAGAAGAATAGATACACATCTGTTGTGGCAAGGAAGGAAGGCAAAACTCCAGAACATTTCCACCATGTGGATTAAGCAGGTTGAATAAATAAACACTTAAAAATTAGACAAATGCATTTAGATTTGTTCTTGCTCTTGGTGAGTGAATGAGAGGACCGTGATGAAATTTTTGTCTCAGAGAGAGTTTTTTACTGACTGGTTTGACTGCTTGCTTTTGATGGTGAATCCCAGTGGCCTAGGAGAGGTGTAAGCTCTGTAGATGGTTGCAGAAGTCATCTGGGTGAGTGAAAACATTACTAAGATTTAGAAATCTGTAACTAACATGTAGTGAATGGCTGTCAGGTTTGAGCTTGTATTGCTTTGGCCCATGAAGCCAGCTCTGCCCAGCCCCTTTGACTCCTTGGTATGTAGTGATGCGGCAGTGATTCCTAACAGTGCTAAAGGCTGGGAGTTGGGAAGTCCTGGGTGAAAATCCAGTCCCTGTCGGACCTCTGCCAAAGAATTTGGTGGCTGTAATGGGACTGAAATTGCAGTGTCGATTTGCCTTGCTTTACCACTTACTGCAGGTACCTGGGGCAAGTCCCTTACAAATTCTGCCTCTGTTTCCTAATGAAGGTGATATTCCATGTACTGGAATGTCATTTAAGTTGCTTTGAGATACCGGAGTGGAGAGACTTAAAGATGAGTGCGTGAAGGAAAACAGGGCTGTTAATTTCTTAAGATTGCTGTGTATGACATTCTTTCTGTCATCAGCATATGTCTTCTGGGATACTTCTGTGAACTACAGAGCTTCATAAATCCCTCTTCAAGAAAAAGTGTGGATAAAAATAAGACCCTCACAAAAATGCTGGGGCGTAAAACTCTCTGTTTGCCTCTCTGGAGCATACAGTCCCAGTCTTTGCACAAAATGGCAATCAGACATTGCTTTTATGACTATTGCAGTGGTGCCTATGGGCCAACAAGGACCCAGCTTTAATTTGGGTCTGCATTAAACAATAGGATTATTTGTCTCACTGGTTGCAGGTGTTGTGATACAGTATCAAAACAGGGCACATGGAGTATCTTTGGAGACGTGACTCAGGAAATGCCTATTTTAAAACCAACCTGTCTCATTTGCAGTTTTGCTGAAACTGCAAAGTCAGTGTTGAAATACAAACATGCATGTAGCTCTTTTGACCTTTTCTGAATTTTTTTCTTGGAGTAGGAAGGATAGGGAATTAATATGATACTATGACAAGAGTCACTGTGTCTCTGACCCTAGTTCCATCCCAGATGAATGCCCCATCCTTTGTCTGTTCTGGGGGTGAAATCCTGCAGTTCTCTGCTCAGGCAGAATTGCAAGCTCATTCCTGTGACAGCAGGTGTAACCTTGTCTTCAGTCCTGGTTTTGTTCCACAGAGATGTTTTTTTGAGAGTAGTGACTCACGTATCCTCCATAGCTCAGACTTGGTTGCTTCAAATGGAAGCTTTATAGAGAGGGTACCATCAGAACAGGAAAGGAGGCTCACTGCATGCCTGCCTTCCTCAGGGTCCTGGTAGGTCTGAACTTCCACAGCACTCTGCCGAAGGTCAGTGGAGCTTGGGGAAGTCTTTTCAGTGTGTGTTGACTCTTCTTTCCGCCAGCTTTTGCAAGAGTTACTTACGCCTTTGATCTGTGATCTGAGATAATTGTATCTGGAGATATTGCATGCTTGTTTGCTTTTCTGGCACTTCACAATTAAAGGAGATAAACATATTTATGTTGCAAGATTGAATCATTCCAATAAAACCTGATGCTTAAAGACATTAGGCCCTAAAGTTTCTTAGGTTTTCCAGTATTTGGTCTTCAGCCTTAGGTTAGAGAAACTCTTAACACACGTACTTCAGCTGCTTCTGTATGAAACAGGGCACAGTCAAACACTGCAAAACCTGGAAATGTTTTGCTGACCCTGATTGTCTTCATGGTGATAATAGCAGAAGACAGAAGAGTGGCTTCAACATAATTAGAACAACTGAACTCCTCCCCCAACCCCCTTTTGTTTTTCCTCTGAGTTGGACTGTGTTTTAAGGATGTCATCTTGCTAGACTGAGTATTTCATATTCAATTTAATTCTGTGTTTCTGGTGAAAGCAATACACCTGACTTTTCTTTTAATTTCTTTTTGCAGTAGTGTTTGCATATAGCTCTTTGCTGTATATCTAAACATAGATCAGACAGAATGGGTTTCTGCAGTGCTGTAGATGTTTTCTATGCCTTTGGTTGTTATTTTGCAACATCTGTAGTATTGGCCTTGATGGAAAACACTTGTGGAATTTTTGACAGTTTATTTTTAATCATTGTCTATTTTTTGATAATATTTACTGCTAAAGGTAATTTTGCACTGGCACCAAAAGCAGTGCAATTACTAGTGTAAGGTGGAAATTATTGAATCTAGGATTTCAGTTTGAGGAAGACAGGAGAGCACCAGGAGAAAATTAGATGATTATAAGCATAGTTTCTCCAAAATGAGGTAGAAGTGGTTTAACCAAAAATGTGTGTTTCTTTAACATATGGTAAGATTTACTGAAACTTCAAGAACTGTGGTGTGTTATTCTTTGAAATATTTTTAGGGGTTTTTTCATCCCTCTTCTCTTATATGGCTTGTCATAAAGGAGACTGCTGTTGAACTTTCTGGATTAAGTTAATCTGATTCTCTGCTGGCTTTGCCAGAAGCAATGGTGGGCCAACCACAGTTAATAAATGGATTGCAATAGTCATCGGATACCTAAGGGCATGATCTGCACTAAGCAGTTCCTTAGCAAGTGGTGGAAGCAGAGTCCCTCATTCTGTAAAGCTATTTTCAAAGAGAAGGTGGTTGAGGGCAAGAGTTAACTTTCATAGACTGGGGAAGCCTGGAGGGAAACCTCCTCTGGCAGGTTTCTGTGAGTGTGTGTGTTGCTCAGATTCATACAGGGAAGAAACTGTCAGTATATTTAAAAAGAATGTGCTACTGATGTAGTAATTAATCTGTTTAAATCCCAAAGCCGGAGGAACCATGAAAGCTCTCGAGCTTTGTCTGTGCGGTTCTGTGAAGCAGTTTTGTTCGTGGTACTCACAGGCTGTGCTCTGCTGCTTCCCTCCCTGCTTCCCAGACCATAGAACATGGTGATTTTGTTCCTAGGAGGCTCTGTATCCAGGTGTGTTTTCTGCAACTCAGCTGTGCATTAAAAACAAAGCAAATGCAAGCCTGCCTTCAGTATCCAGATTGGTCACTGAAATGGTGATGGTGTGGTACGTTTTACTTTAATGGTTCTTTCCTTATGTTAAGGTTATCTTTGTAAAGGAGTCAAAAGAATTGTGTCTCATATTATAGGTGAATGAAAGCCTGTACAGAGAACCTGTCCTCTGTACTTTTGGTAAAAGTTGGCTTGCCAGCCTGTGGGATCCTTAGGCAGTGCTGTCAGCTAACCAGTCAGTAAGGTATCTCATATTTCAGTCTCTATAAAATAATGGAACTGAGGGTGGTGCTCCTTTGAAAACTGGCACAACGGAGGAGGTACTGAGCATGAGAGCAGAAACTATCACTATACAAACCATAGGCTGCTTGTCTCATTGCTAAGCAATGGACTTACCTTACACTGTTTTTTGGTTGTTATTTTGGGATCTGTGGTAGTTCATTGTCTTACTTGACAAGTTCACTGGTCATTTTTTTCAGCCTGAGGTTGCTTCAGTAAATTATGGTTGCCTCATTTAATTTCTGAGTTGGTGTGGTTTCCTGAATAAATTTGTATCTAATTTAAAGTTGTTATACATGTTCACTTATACACAGTGTCCTCATTTGAGTCCATTTTATAAGATGGGCATTCAGTAGTTAGTGAAGGTCTTTTTAAAAAAGAAGTATTCCTCCTCCTGGTACCTTGCCAAAGTGCAAAGAAGTTATTTACAGTGTTTTGACAGAGTCATCCCAAGAGGGGATGGAAAAGATGCCATTGGGACTGAGCTAATACTGTAAAAGACTGAAATGTAAGGAAAACAACTGCTGTAGAGGAATTTTGGTCTGACTTTGCAATCTGAGAAGCTTTTTAGCTTTTTTTTTTTTGTCATAAATTGTTGATTGGAGCTAAGAGCTTCTTTTACTCAAAAGTCTAAGTGCATCTGAAATTTTTTTCTTGTACAAGAAGCTTCGTTGCACAACTCCACTGTCCTGTAACCTCAGTGGCATAGTTAGTGTTAAAATTGTTCATCGACTTACTGATGGCAAAGATCAGAGAACAAGATAACTGCATTCTGTAGAGAATTTATGTTGACTGCAGAGAGGTCATTTGTACTTTAGATTAGCTTGGAAAATGTTCTTTCATGTGACCTAGAAGAGCTTATTTTGTAACACCCTTTTCTTTGTGATAGCATCCTTAAGTGGCTGAAGAAAGAACGGCAGGTATAAAGGGGGAAACAGAACTTTTTCTCATATGGAGTACAAAGCAGTTTGAAACTGAGTCAAAGCAAATTGCATGTTCATGAGCCTGCTGTGACAGCTTGCATACCATGCAAGGACTTAATGGCTGATTTTCAGTGAACTCAGTGACTAAAAAGGAGGTTGAGATAGCACTTGTGCCCTGCTGGTGACAGATCCTTCCACTGGTCTCTACTCCTGACAGTGTTTCCACCTCAGCCAAAAGGGCCAGGTTAGAGTTGCTGGTGGCTCTCTAACAGTGATGATCCTGCATTGGCCAGAGGACCTTTCTCCTGCTAGTAAAATGCCACGTCCTCATACTGCTTTCAGTTCCTTCTGGGTGAGAAAACTACACCCCAGTTGTCACTCTTGCCTAACAGATATGTTGAATGCTCAAGTTCTCTGTTGTCTTTTAATGAATACTGCAATTGGTTTTCATAGAGGTTGTGCTGGGTTTCTTCTTGACTTCTTCAACCTGCTTGTACAATTAAATCCACCCATCTCTACTTTTTCTGTGCTTCTGAAAATCTGTATCTTGTCGACTGAGCCTCTGGAAGTGTATGCACACAAAAGCTGTGTTGGCTTTGTGAGCACTGTGTGCCACATATATGTGATTGTGCTGTGCCTGAGCAGGTGTGGCACTCTTGGGACCAGGACAGTGCTGCTGTGAGGACTGCAGTGTGTTCAGTCTATCCAGCTTGGTCCAGGCCTTGCAGTGCCTTATAAGAGTCTGTAATGTCTTGTTACAAGTTTAGTGCAGTCAGCTCTTTGCAGAGCAGCTCATTGGTTTATATTTATTTCTGTATTAGTATAGAGTAGGTTTGACTTCATTATAGTCAAGGAAGGAAAGAAAATAGTGAGATACTCGATGGTTAGGGGATAGTTGGTGTTGTATAAGGTTAGAAGGCAAGTGAAATTGCTTTTTATCAGTTGTCTCTTCAACTTCTCCATTGTCAAGGTCTTTTTTTCTGAAATGGCAAAGTGCTGTCCTTGACATGAGGAAGGTTTAAGGGTTATTTTTCAGAAGGTCTGCTTTCACCACACTCCTGGTTTTGCTTTCTGTGTCTCTGTACTGCCAACCAACATGAAGGAATGGAACAGGGAGTGCCTTACCCACATGTTGCCCCAACAAAACCCCGGGGAACCAGCTGGAAGCACCAGCATTGTAGGTGGAGAGCATCTTGCTCAGTTTGGATGGACTGAGCTCAAACCAAAGCCTCTTTCAGAAGGTAGGTGTGGCGCACCCACTATCCTTGAACCTCATGGGACTTGAAAATTGTTCTTATCTCGTTGCTAAGCTGTGGTCACATCCCAGGAATTTTGGTAGTCCCAAGTCAGTAGAGATTATTTTCAGACGTCCTGTACTTCCTTAACAGCTGGAAAAGGAATCTCTTGGTGGTTTTATAGCTCATGGCTCTGTGAGACTTTTGATATGTCTTTTTCACATCAACGAATCTGAGTGCTCTTACCTTTTCTATAGGGCTGAATATACCCAGGTTTTGAGAATTGTTTTGTGTAACTGTTGTCCAATACTGGACAATAAGCTGAGGTGGGTACAGCTTAGCTTTACTTACAGCAAAAGTGATTGTGAAGTAATGCTATGCTGTCTTTTTGTTTAAGGAATCATAATGTAAATGCTGCATAATCATGCATGAAAAATAATCTGTCTATGGAAATGCTGTCTCGAAGGTCATATTTGTTACTGCCCAGATATGTCTGTGTGTAGCCAAGTTTTAGTGCAGTAATACCATCATGTTTAAAAGAAGAGCTAACAGAGTTTACTTCATCTTCAGTAGATAGAAGTACCAGGCATAGTTGTTGATGATTGAGAATTTTAATTTCTTGCAAATTTTTCTAAGATTGATGTGCTGCAACTTTATTTATTGAATCTCTTAGGATTGTTTATGATTTTGTCTCAAGAACTTGGTGTGTTTGCAGAGGATCACTTAGCAACAGTCTATGGCACAGTGACATGCTCATCATAGTACGATGAACCATAAAACAATGAGGAAACACCCAGAAACAGCAAGTAAATAGCAGTTTAAAGCAAAACAAAGCAGCTCACTTACTGAAGAGTTTCATGTTGCTGCAGAGGGGCACTGTTTGTAAAGTGCTTTGCTTTTCAGTCTTTACTTACATTTTTGTAATCTTGATCTAATGATACTCTCTCTGCTTGTGTAGATTTTCATGGGACATCTGCAGCTGTTATAATGGAACATCTCCTGAGTATTTAAAATAGAAGCAACTATTTGATATTAAAGCAACTCACATTTTAATCTGTTAAATCTTCTTAATTAGTGCTTCACCAGGTGATAGCTAAGGAATAAAAGTTCCCTGGAGGCACCTGGGATCTAGTCTAGTATTCTAACTGTACCACTCTGTGTAGCATTTTGTACAGCTCTAAACTCTGCTGTTTCTAATAATCAACATTTCTTTTCTGACAGTCGTGGGGTTTTTTTCTTGTTTGAGTTTGTCTCCCTTTCCCCTCAGAATTATAAGTTCAGAGCTAAATGTCTGCATATTTCAGGCCATTTGTTATTGCATATTGATACTAATAGTTTGCTTGATTTAAATGACTTCTGAGCTGCAGTGCAGAAAGGGACCTGGTAGTCCTGGTCATTGACAAGTTGCATGTGAGTAAGCAGTGCCCTGGCAGCCAGGAGGGCCAATCCTGTCCTGGGGGGCATCAGGCAAAGCATCGCCAGCCAGCTGAGAGAGGGGATTGTCCCGCTCTGCTCTGCACTGGGGTGGCCTCACCTGGAATATTGTGTGCAGTTTTGGGCACTGCAACATAAGGAGGATATTAAGACATTAGAGAATGTCCAAAGGGGAATAGAGAATATGGCAAAGGCCCTTGAGGGGAAGGCATGTGGAGAGTGGCTGAGGTCACTTGGTGTGTTCAGTCTGGAGAAGAGGAGACTGAGGGGAGACCTCACTGCAATTACAACTTCCTCGTGAGGGGAAGAGGAGGGGCAGGCACCAATCTCTTCACTCTTATGACTGGTGACAGGACTCAAGGGAATGGCCTGAAGTTGTGTCAGGGGAGTTTTAGGTTGGATATCAGGGAAAGGTTTCTCACCCAGAAGGTGAAGGCACTGGAACAGGCTCCCCAGGGAAGTGGTAACAGCCTCAAGCCTGACAGAGTTCAAGAAGTGTTTGGACAACACCTTCAGGCACATGGTGGGATTCTTGTGGTGTTCTGCTCAGGCCCAAGAGTTGGACTCAGTGATCCTGATGGGCTCCTTTCAACTCAGTAGATTTTATGATTCTATGACTTTGCTTGCATTGGAGGTGAAAGCTGAACATGATCAGAAAATGTGTTTGTTTGGTGTTTTTTGTTCGTTTGTTTGTTTTGTTGGTTTCGGTTTTGGGGTTTTTTTTGGGGGGGTGTTGGGGTTTTTTGGGGATTTTTTTGTGTGTTTTGTTTGAGTTTTTGTTTGTTTTTTTTTGTTTGTTTTTTTTTAATTGTTCTCAGGGTCTAAGGTATAGACAACAAATACGTGAGAAATGCCCCACATCTGTGTTTTAGTAGCAATAGTAACTTGACAGAAACATAGGTGACGTGTTTTGCATCTTAGTGGCTCAAGGGGCACACAGTAGGTATGGGAAAAGGTGAATCCTGGAAAGAAATGTTTTATTGTAACTATTTTTTCTGATTCTGGGGTATGCAGTGGAGAAATTCGACTATTTTTTTAACTTTTCAAAAAGGAAGCAAAATTCAGTATATGCAGTTAGGTCTAATACTACCTGAGTTTTAAGAGAGTTTGGATATAAATCCAAGTTTTAATGGAAAAGTCGAGATTTTGGTGGAATTCAATTTGTTACTGCTGGTATTCCTGCAGTCACTTCAAATTCCTAATCCCTTGACCCTAGAATCTGGTGACTTCAAGAAGGAGAAAACAGGGAATGTTATTTTTCTTGGAAAACATCCCGTGTAAAATACAGTCTTACAGTAAGGAAGGTATGAAAATACAGTGCTAAGCATGAGTGGTTATATTTTCTACTAAAACAGGGAGGCTGTCGTAGCGAAGGAACTGAGGTCTTAACTCAGTTGCTTGACTTAGTCTGCCATACGACAAACCTGGAAGTTGTAAGAGCTCAACAAGAACACAGTGCTGAATTATCTCTCTCTGTCTGTAAAGGCAAAACTGTGTGTACAATGTAGTTTAAACACCAAAGGACTGAGATTGTTCAGTGTAGCGTACTTCACTGACTTGAAGGTTGTCAGCTGTATGCTTACTTCCTTTGGAACTCTACAGATGTTGAAAATCATACTTTGCTGTGTTCACCCAGGTCGTGGGTTCATTTGAGATGAGGCAGCTATAGGAGGTGGGGCAAGAATGTGCCACACACGAGGTCTGGTTTAGGCAGGGTTATCGCCCACTTTGTTTAATCTGATGGCGTAGGCCAGACCAAACCCATTTTGGCTGTCTTCTTCAGTGGGTGGCATAAAGAGATTGTTTGATGTTGTGCTGTCCTTTCTGCAGATGCTTGCAGCAGTCAGGGATTTGAGGAACTCGCATTTTATGGAAATGAGAAACCATCAGTTGTGCCTAGAGCTTTCAATTAAGTGACTTCACTGGACTTATTTGCATTTAAACCACATACATTGTTTCCTGTCATTTCAGTCTGGTTATGGGAACTTTCTGTCTGATTTCTCTGCAAAGCAGTGGACACCTATCTGTACTAATATCCATTGCCTTATGTGTTTGTCATTTCATCTATTGCAAAAGCTGTGCATTTGACCAAGAATAAAGGGGTAAAAGAATAAACTCTCTACAAACTAATTCTAAAGCTGAAAACCATAAAAATAATTTGTGGATGTGTTTTATTAATGCTAACACTGAAAACATTAGATGCTGCTTTTCTGTGTGTTGTAGTTTGGGTATAAGATGCTCAAAACAGAGCAATGACACGTCTACAAAAAAATTCAAGTCACTTAATCTCCATATTGAAAGTATGTATTTATGTCAAGGATACGTACAACTTGCTGGTCATTGGCTTGCATTTTGTGCCTTGTTTTACAGACTTTTATGGGCTCATTTTTTTAAGCTCTGCACATGGGACTTCCTTTTGAGCTGAATGCTTCTGTAGTTAACATAAGCAGGTTAAGCCCGAAATGCAGAGTTTTTGAAGAGCAAATTTCTAACTTCAAACCACTCTCTGCACTGGCTCCATATCCTTCTTTGTTCCCCTTCACAAACTCCTGGGCTGTGGTGTTCAGAACAGGCTGTACTGAAGGACCTGTGTTTGGGGCTAGTCCTGTGCTTGTACTTGTAGTTGTCTGGAGGCAAGCCAACTCTTCATTTTGAGGTTGCAAAATTGTGCTAGCGTGACAGAGGGCTGGCTTTGTTCTCTGTGGGACTCCTGAGCCCCGTCCACATCAGGCCGCTGCATTGTGTTATATTTTGTATATTTTGCTCTGAAGTTAGGAAAGGAAGAGTCCCTCAACAGTGGCCAAGCAGCATCCCCAGCAGAGCCAGGTTACATCTGCTCTGGCTGTGGAAAGAAGAGGTAAACTGTACATGTCTCTGCCTGCATGTGACCACAGACCTACCCAAAATATGTTAATCCATCCAAATGCAGCATTTGAACAACTGTTTTTGTAGAGAGAGCACTGGACATGGGAAGCCTCCTGCAGCACTATGAACAGCTGGGACAGTTCCCTCCAAACTGCTCAGCTCCCTTCTGCTCCTCGCTAGCTGTGTCCCAGCTTAGGCAGCGGTGTTTGTCACACCTTGTTCCCTGTGCTGAGACAGGCAGAGGCATGCTTTGTCCCTGGGGTGCTGCTGCAGCACATCCTGGGCTGTAAGCTGTGGTGTTAGCTCTAAGCCCGAGGTGGGAGCCTGAGCATTTGAACACTTGCAGTAATGTCCCTGCAACCAACCTCATTGTGGAGTCCTGCCTCCTGGGTTGCTGCTGAATGCTGAATTACAACCTGAGACTGGCTGTAATGTTCTGAAAGTCAAGTGTGGTGAACTAAAGCTGCCCGCACTAAAATATGATTTATTCCTTTAGATTTTGAAAGAGGAGATTTCTTTAATGGTGTAGAATGTGTAGTAGGAATGTGAAATTTGCAGGTGTTACAATAGAAATTAGGTGCTCTAGTCAAGGGAAAATAATCGTTAAAAGATACTACTAAGTATCAAATTATGTTTACAGTTTGTAGAAACAATTTAAAATCATGATTTTATTATTTTCACAAAGATAGGTATTCTGTCAAGGTGTCATTTATGATGGAGCTTACAGAGAGGTGAAGTTTTGTGGCTTGGGCCACAGGACAAGTGAGATGATCAACCATATTGGTCTTTCTTTAATCTGAAATCTGAGGTAAAGCGTTAAGTAATGAGCCTGCTTTTCAAAGATGCTGAGCAGCTGCTGCTGAGGTTCATGGAAAAAGCCAAATGCTGTAGCTGTCTCCTCTGAGTGTGAATATGAATGCAGCAGCCCACACTGCACAATGCGTATGTGTGAATCCCATGGTGTGTGTCCACCTGTCCCCAAAAAAATCTTAGCTGAGAAATGGTTTCTGAATGAATTTCATTATCAAATGCTGATAGGTCTTTTGACCATATTTACTGTTAAACTTCTTGTATTTGTGTTGCTCTAGACCGGTTTTATTACTTAATGACATAAATGTGCATGAGTGACTTCTAGCTTTGGGGCACATGAAGGCAGAAACTCTCCGGTTCATGTGCTGAAGATAATCAGTTGGTGTCCTTGACTCTATGAATATTCATAGAAATTGATGTACACTTCTTAGCCACTGTTGAGGGACTTTTCCTTTCCTAACTTCAGAGCAAAATATACAAAATATAACACAATGCAGCAGCCTGTGTGTCATCAGCAGAATTCCAGTCTCAATGAGATTATCATAGTTATGCTTTACAAAATAACATGATTTTGCTATTTATGTTTCTCATTGCTCTATTTAGAAAAAAATAGTACATTGTAAATCTGCTACAGGAGTTTGACTCTGTGATCCTTGTGGGTCCCTTCTAATTCAGGGTATGCTATGATTCTATGATACCTACTGGTAATGCAGTAGAAAACTAAAATTACAGGATTTTAATCTTTTATTTCCTAGTAAATAAGCTTTACAGAATGAGGAATTTCAGTTAATCTTTCTCTGATTGCTGTCTTATTCCTTTGCAGTTAATGAGATACTACCATATTCAAAAGGAACATGCATACTTCATAGGCATACTAGGGATGTGGGTGGGAAAAGAGGCTTTTAATACCAATTTCAGGATGAAAACTTTTTATGAGATACTTTCAGTATTCAGTGAGGGACTTTGTTTCTGTGGGAACTGGTCAAATATAGCAGACATAAATAGAGAAGCCAACTTGGAGAACCTCTGCCCCTGTAAAATAAAGAGCCAAACACACTAGCAGCTTATTGCTGCACTTTTATTACACTTTTCTGAAGGAGTCCAAAGGGGTGAGGATGTGAGAGACTGCTCTTTCCAACAGTATAAAGACTTCTTGACTCAGGACCTCTTTGCAAGCAGGTTTTCAGCAGGATGTTTGGTTAGTCTACACCAGGATGTAAGAAAATTGATAGGGAGAATCTGAAGGCTGTTCTCATTGCATAGTTGAATTTAACGTTTTAACTTATCCATGCCAAGATCTGTACAGCTTAAAAACCTTTCGTGTAGTCTGGTGCATCCTGCAGTCCAAGAAGGTGACTCTGGACAGATGCTGTGGGAGTGCTCCTGCCGTGTAGCCAGGACAGTGGGGTTGCAGGAGTAGCCATTGCAGGTAAAAACAGTGGCAGCTTTTCCACATGGACTGGCTGATCTGTTGAAGAGCATGAAATACATAGTTACACATTGCTAGTCTGGACCGAAGTTGGTGCCCTTGTTTCCTCCTTTGCTCTTTTTCCTAGGAAGATTCATGCTAGCACAAATATGTGACTGTGTCATGTCTCCCATTGCATTTTAAAATACCATGTATTTTAGACAGGACAGTCCCAGACTTGTTTTTGAGTGTACCACCCATTTTCTCCCAAACTCAGGGCACCTTTCTGATTCTGAAATAGCTGACTAATGTAATGAGCTTGGTATGTCTAACATAAAGAAAAACTGGGAAAGGAAAGGAAAGTTTTATTACCAAGAAAACAAAGGCCATCCCTCCTGAAAGTGCAGGATGAAGAGGGGAAACTTTATACTCCTGGTAAAAATAATTTCCTTGCTGTTGGTTCCTAAAGTAAAATCCAACTAAATAATAAAAAACCCCCACCAGAGTAAGTGCAATAAATTGTTACTCTACAGCTGTCACCTTTGTCTAGTAGGTTGTTAGCTTATGTCTAACTGCCTTGTGTCAATCTGAGATATAAATATGTGTTAAAATGCAATTTATTGGGTGGGCTGGAAATTAATTGCTGTTATGTCTTAGTTATTTCACATCGTGTTTGCTGAGAACTTTTCCCTAGAAGGAGACAGCTTGAAAGGCACCCATTTTTCATGAGCTATTTTTAATACTTAAAAGTTACTTGAAACATTTATTTAAGACATTTATTTTCAGCAGATAAGAAAACATCTGAATTCTCTTGTATATATCCTTAGGAGATTCACCTTGCACCAGAAACTTTTTTTTTTTCTCCTTCTCAGGCTCCATCTGTATTTCTGTCTCCTGCTTCCACTTGTCTCAAAGAATTTGGAAGCTTTACCAGGTGGAGGCAAAATGTGCTGTCATCTCCTATTCTACGCTTCTTGCCTATTGATCCTAAACATATTTCCATAATCATGGTTCAGGTTAACCAGAAGGACATTAGGTCAAGCATTTGGCAAGTTGTCTTTTATAAATAAGCTTAGTTTCTTAGTCTGCAAGTGCAGGATCTGGAGTGGAGGTGCCTCTTTCAGTGACCTGCATTCTGCTGGATCAGAAGGGACAAATTGGTGGGGGAAGTGAACAGCTGGGAAAGCTGGTCCTTCTGCATGGTGGGGTGATACAGGAGGTTTCTGGAGGGGTCAGTCTGGCTGACCCCTCTGCAGATTTTGTTGTTCCCTGGGGAGATGGTTGGCTAAAGGAAGCAAACCAAAACCCTAGCCATGCATGTTTTAAGCCAGTTTGTGGTGGGTGTTCCAAGCAGTTAAAATGCCTGTTTTCATTCCCATACTGAAGACTTTGGGTAATTTCTCTGGGCCTTAATTTAGCCCGTCAGCGGTATTGGTGTGAACCTCCTCAGGGATTAAGTAGCCTTTAACTGGTTGGAGAGGTTTGAAGATACTCTGAGAGGCAGTGAAATACTTTTCCCAACAGGATTCTTGCATAATTTGAATTTTATATTTACCCTCTCTTGCTTGGCACACACTTTTGCATGATGAGAGCCTGTTTTCCCTAGTTAATTCACCATATCACCACTTGTTGCCCAGTTGCTTTGACAAAGACAGAGATTTCCTGTGTCACGGGCATCGGTGTGTTAATGACCATGGGTCAAAGAGGTGACTAAAAGAGGCTAGAAAAGAGGAGGAGAGGAAAATGATCTACTGGAGAGGAAAGCTACAATGATGCCCAGGCCTGATGGTCATCTAGGGGTTTTTGATTTAAAAATCTATGTTGCACTGTTGCTCTCCTTCATTCTGCAGGCAGAGCCTGTACTGTCAGTGCTCTGTGCTGTGCAACCTGGCAAGTGCAGGAGAATGGAGAGAGGAGCCACTTTTCTGCTCATCTTGCCTCTGCCTCGAGGCATCACTTGTGCTTTTTGCAAAGCCCACGGCCACAGTCCTAATACAGCTGGATTGCAGTACCTCGGCTCCACCAGTGCTGACCATGAACATATGTTTTGTTGTTTTTAATAATAAAAACAGTTCCTGCTACATAATATCATGATAAGTTCAATGGTACATAGCATGTTTCAGATATTTTTACACTTTGCTTTTGTCTTCAGGCAATAAAATACTTGAAATTGCCGCTGTTAGTAGGAGAGCCAAAGGTGAGACTGCCCACAGCATAGTACTCATTACTAGTGCACCCTGGAGATGAGTTGCCTAGTGCTTGTGCTTTCTGGGATCATCCTGGATGTAGAGTGCATAAAGGGAGGAAAGGGAAGAAAGATGACAGATTGCAGTGAGAAAGAACGACAGATGTTGTTATCAGCTGTTATCAGTTATTCATGGTGGTAATAAATATGACATGGCATCGTTTCCATGACCTACCTTTGTTTCTTAGAGCATGTTTATCAGCTGTGGATACCCACAGTGTTGAAACACCTGACTTAGGATGTGCTGTGGAAGTTCATGTTCTGTGATCCTTGCTGCCTGTCTACTTGCTCAGCCCGGGTTGCCTCTGAAAGCTCTTAAAAGACAGTAAATAAAATCAGTATTGTTTGCATAGGGAGTTTCTAATTGTACTGGTGATACCTTGTTTGGTATTGAAAACACATGCTAGAAAGACTGTGAACTTTCCAAATATTAAAAACTGTCACTTTAAGTTTGCTGGTGAAGGGAGAGGCTGTTCTTTCATCAAATGAACTTTTAAAAATGTTGGTTATTGGTATTCGATGCAAGGAAGTGCCTGGAACCACAGAGCACATTGCTGCACATAGCACTTCCCAAAATACACTTACATTGATATGTCTCTGCAAATAGCTGTAGGTCACAGCTATTAAACCTGCGGTTACCCAGCCCTGTATTGATACAGGATAGTTAATGGGCTGAACTCTAGCTGTGATAGGTCTTTTTTATTATCTGTGTATTCAGATGCACTGCTGTCTACTGCACTGTGAATGCCACAGAGCTGAGCTGTCTAAGAGCTTGTGAAACCTCAGAGCAGGTTTGTTTGGAAAGCTCTAGTTAAAACTTGAATGACACATGTTTGTAGTAAGCAATATATGAATATCCAGAACACTAACCCTGCAAGCCTGCCTCAGTTAAGGACGTGGCAAATGTCTGCAATCTCTACAGAGTGGAGGAGGTCAGTCATTTTCAAATGCAGGGGGTAATTTATTTTCACATTTTGCAGACTGGCAGGTCCCTGAGCTGAGAGCAGGCAGCACAGAAATAGCAGTAGGGCAGGCTGTGGTCACAGAACTTGTGCTGCCCCATGGAAAGGGGCAGGCCCAATCCTCTGCCCTGTGGCTGGTGTCATGCCACCATGACAGCAAAACTGCTGTGACAGGGAAAGGGTCCAGTTATCGAAAGCCCTGCATAAAACTTTCTCATTGACTGAATTGGGGACGGGGGGTGCTCTGTAGATGCGGAAATACCTATGCTCCGTTTCCCTGAAGTGCAGGATTCTTTGCTATGTTTTGTCTATTGTTTGGTGTAAGTTTTTTTAAAAAGCTCCAACTGATTGGGCTTTCACCAGTTCCCGTGGGAGACTGCTCCATGGTCTAACACATTTGTCTGCCAGGAAGTCTTTCTGCTGATCAGCCCATACATTTCCTTTCCTTCTTATCCACGCATCAGTTCTAGTTAACCCATTTTATGTGGTGCTCATCTTAAGCATTATCTGTCTTCTAGGGAAAAGCACCTTTCAGATGCTGATACTCTACCATCTGTTTTCCTTGGCTAAAAGTAGGGTTGCTCCACAGCTACTGGGCTTCAGTAGTTGATGAGCTGTAAATCCATACTGGTTATCTTATTGTAACTTGTTTGCTTGGATGTAACTGAAGAGTTTCAAACTAACTGCTTAGGAAATTTAGGTACCTAAAGGTCACACCTGTGACCTGGGAACGTGAATCCTTATGTTGTCTTGAATATCTTAGCAATGTTTAGCTTTCTTGATGGAAATCAAGCCCTTTTGCCTGTTTTTTTGGTGCTGGTCACAGTGTTCCTTCCAGTGCTGTAGAGCTTTTTTTCCTTTCAGCTTTGAAAGGTGTAGAAAAGAAATTGTTTCTACTTCATGTCATTTGCAAGGGTATCATATATTGACTTAATGGTGTTTTAGGAAGGGGTGTGATTTACTTTATGTAAAGCTTGATGGTGTACAATAGAAATTTGTTCTCCTTTTTCTCCCACTTGAGAAAACTTTCCCAGTTTAGCTGCCACACCCCACAGCAGAAAGATTTCCTGTATTGCTGGTCTGGTCCATTCTGCATGTTTGATTATATTACCATAGGAGTGTATTTCTGAGGCACCTACAGTTCTGCTTTCACTTAGTATATTCACATGGAGGCAACCACATTGAGAGTGAACTTGGATGAGAAATGCAAAGATGTTTGTTGCATTACAGACCACCTAGCATTGTGAAGAATTTTCTGTTTTGATTCCAGTCAAAAAGGAATTCCCCAAAAGGATGATGTGGAGCAGATTTGCAGGAAGTATTAATAACATTAATTTTAAAGCAGATTTTCTAAATAAATAAATAAATGAATATGTAAATACCAACCACTTGCTGGCTTTCTGCTTCCTTCTCTTGCTATATTATGAAGTGCTTGAGAAAATTTCTGCCTCTCCAAAGTTCCCATTGTGCTGTTCCATCATCCTGCAGACTCTGAAGAGTGTTTCAAAGGGTTCGCGTTCACTCTTAGGAAAGTACACTATTTTCACCAAGTACCATTTGGGTATTTCCCTTGATTTGAGATCTACCTGCCATGGTTTCATTGCAGGATTTCAGGCTCATTCAGATGAAGCCTTTTGCATCTTGATTCATCTTAATTCTCAAGTGAATTTGGAAAACTATGTTGGCAGTTTTTTGCATCCTTAATTTTCCTGCTTCTCATGAAGAATACTTAGTCCTTTCTGAAAAGGGTCTCCAAAGGCATTCATCTAACTTGTCATCTTTTATTCTTCTGTATTGTGTTGATCCTGGGAGTAATCCTCTTGTAGTGTGGTGCTGTTTTATCTCCCTGAGTGGCATCCCCAGCTGCTGCTTGCCTCTGGCACAGAAGACAAATAGTTATTGTGTTCTGGAGCATTGCCAGGTTTTCTGTGTCTCAGCTTGGTCAGTGTTGTTGTGTTTTATTTAGCATCTAGCAGTGTTTGAGTAACACTGCTTTATTTTGAGCCTTTCCTTCTCCATCATCCCACACCACCCCACTTATTTTTTGTTTAAAGACCTGGACTTAATAAAGGGAGGCAGCCCAGCCTGATGAGCTCCTTAGGAACCTGAGAAGATACACCGTGGGCTATTTTTCCTTCCTTATGTTTGAAGATTTAGAGTAGGTGAGAAGAATGCTTCAGTCTTCATACAGATTTTGAAGATTATTTTTGTCTTTAGTTAAACAGTCAGGATCAGAAGAGAAACTTTACCAATTCCGAGTAAACTGTTGCACACAAATTTCACTGAGGAGAATGTAAACAAGCAGCTCAGCCAGACTTATATATATATGCCTGTCAATATTTGTTTGAGTAAACACAACCTCATCAAAATCAAGTGACTTCTCTGTTCTCATTGTCCACCTGTGTCTGCAATGCTCACTTTCTTTGATGATGCTGACAAGGTTTCAGCCCTGGTCCCTCTGTTACTGCTCTGAAGAGCAGCTAACTTTACAGAACTGTTCACCTCACTGCTGAAGGTTTATTATCTCATACACACATGCTTGTGTAACCCCTTTTTGGAAGAGCCTGTGCTGTCAGAGTAGTGATACAAATAAAAGGGCTTCATAGAATCATAGAAGGTTTGGGTTAGAAGGGACCTTGAAGATCATCTCATTCCAACCCCCATCCCATGGGCAGGGCCACCTTCCACTAGACCAGGTTGTTCAGAACCCCATCCAATCTGGCCTTGAGCACTTCCAGGGATGGGATATCTACAGTCTCTCTGGACAGCTTGTTTCAGTGTCTCACCACCCTCACAGTGCAGAATTCCTTCCTAACATCTGATCTAAACCTTCCCTCTTTCAATTTAAAGCCATTCCCCCCTTGTGCTGTCACTCCATGCCCTTATAAAAGATCCCTTTCTAGCTCTCTTTAGGTTCTGGAAGGTTCTGGAACCCCTTTAAGTTCTGGAAGGTTGCATGAGTAGCTCCCAGTTAAGTTGTGCATGTTCCTATCTTCTCTTTAGCCAGGTCTTGTTTAGCAGTCATACCCATAAGTAATGATGTGGCCTAGCTAAGAGTGATTAGCAGATAGTCCACTCATTTTCATAAGCAGTGGGGAATGTATCTTGGCCATCTTCTTAGCTGTACATTAGGGAAATTGTTTCTGTGCCAGTGTTGAAAAGAGCATATTCTGCCAGAGTATTTTAAATAATTCTTGAAGGATGTGAAAAGCTAAGAACAGCTGAAATAATTGAAGGAAAAAAATGGAATAGTGGGAAAAAATGGAATGTCAAAACTCAGGATCTATCGATAGGGAAGTGACTTCCCTCCTTTAAATTGCACAACTGAAAATGTCACATTGCCATAAATATGTTAGTTGTAGTTAAAACTTTTCTTTTTCCATGTCTTTCCACCTTAGAAGGATGTCTGCTTATGTCTATGTAGAGATAGAAAGGGGACTTTCCAAGAGACCTTTGACATTTACCCAAAAACCAGAAATACCTGGTCTATGTCAGCCAGATGTTTTAAAACATATTATTTGGTTCTGTTTTAACCCCATCAACATTTTAAATCTGTGTTTAGCAGTAGCTTGAGCTCAAATTTGGAAGATAGCCTGCAAACCAGTGTGATGGGTTGACCCCAGCTGGCAGCTGAGACCCCAGCCAGTCCCTGGCTTGCTCAGGTGGGCTCATATGTCCCAGCCATGTCCCTTCCCAGCCTATCCATGGGCTGCAGAGGTGGCCTGGGCACTGTGCAAGCCCTGTTTAGCAATAACTGCAGCATGGGTGTGTTGTCAACACTGGTTTTGTCACTGGTTTTAAACACAGTGCCATACAGGCTGCTGTGAAGAAAATTAACTCCATGCCTGCCAAACCCAGTGCAACCAGCCACTGTCCTAAAGAGCCTCCTCCTTCAGAGATCGGTTCTTGCTGTCTTACCTAAGGAGGAATACTTGGTAGCTGCACTTAACAATGAGGAACTTTGTCACAGGGAGGTAGCTCCAAAGCTTTCTGGCATACCTGTGGAGCTGGTCAAAGCTTGCAGTATTGCTCTGAAGTTGGAAAGTAGTAACAAACTTTGCTCCTGGAGAACTGGAATAAACAAATTGTGCTAAACACACCACTCTATCAAGCTACAGGATCCTTGAGGTTGGCTGATGTTACAGTAACATGAAAATCTCAGCAAGTTGAGACATTAATAGAAGAACCTGGGTGTCACTTCTGGTCTTGAAAGGCTCACAGCTGCTGTAGTTTCATAAGCATCTCTCTGATGTCCTGGTTCAGTATTGAAACGAAGTAAAATGGGCTGATGATAATAATGCATGGTGGAGGAAATAACTTGAAGGAGCTTAAATGACCTCCTGAATGGTGAAGTTCCAGATGTGGGAGCACAGCAGGCACTGCAGCTTAAGGGAAGTCAAGTCTGCGAAAACTAATTAAGGTAGTGCTGGTAGTAAAGGGACAGAAACCAAGCCTTCTCAAGATGAGTCTGATGCCTTGGAGCATAGTTTGTGTTTTATTTAAAACATTGCAGTTCAATCAGCTATAATCCATGTGGTTTTCCTATAAAAAGCTGCTGTATAGAATTAAAAATCCTTGTAAGTCAGTGCCGATGGGCACTTCCAGTGCCTGTATCCAGCAGGTTCTGCTGAGGGTCAGTAGGAAGCCGGTATGGAGGATGCCTCCATTGTTTTTCAGTCTGTGTGTTTTTCTGAGGACTTGGCTTAGAGTTCCGCACTTCAGGGCACGCATGCAGATCCTGCAGTGTTTCCTGTTAGCCAGCAGTTGTTCTCAGTGCAGCGTAGGTCCCGTACGTGTTAGACACTGCGTATGGCCACCGTCGCGTGCGAGGCACCAGGAGGGTTCACCTCTGGTTTTGCATGTAGGTCTCTGTCTTTCTCCACACCACCTCCTCCGCACCCTGCCTCTTGCTTCCCTCCATTTTGGGAGAAATGTGGAGAAGTAACATTAAGTTGCTATTTATTAGCACAGCTGTAGTATAAAATTCTTTATTAATGCAACATATGACTGAAGTTTCCTGACACAAGCAGCTTTCTGATTCATAGTGCTCCAACATCCCCTGCTCCAGCTCAGACAAGTTGATTATTTCCTCCCACCAGCAGATGTAGATAGGAACAATTGGAGCTGTGATAACATTAATTTTAATTGGGGCCAGCTGGGTCACACACCTTCTCTTTCCTGTCTGTAAGCAGCAGCCAGGGATGGCCCTGTGGGCTGCCGGCAGGGAGTTGTGGCCAGGGGAACTGGCTGAAGAGAAGGGAGATGCCAGTTAGGCAGTCATCCTCATCTGCCAGGGATGGAGGGAAATAAAGGAGGCTTGAGGAGAGATGCAGAGTAGCAGAGAGGGAAGTCATGGTCAGCAAACTTGAAATGCTCTTTTTAATCTCTCTTGTAAGATGAGAATCAAGAACTGGACAGCTCTGGATCACCTGCCTTCTCCTGGGAGTCCACTGCCAAAGGGGTCTGTTGCAACACAGCTTAAAGGAAGCAACCTTTGGAAATTGGCTCAGTAGCGCCTTCTGGGATGTAGTTTTTTCCCACTGCAGTGATGTGCAGGGTAAACTTAATCTGCAGGAACTGTTTTTGCCAGTTTTCTGAGTTTGTTAAGTCAGCATGTCAGTGCTAGTGGTTTGAGCAAGTGTAATGTCAGGTGATGGAAAGTGAAAATTCTGTTCTTTTCCTTCAACATGGTCCATTAAAATCTTCATTGAATAGAAGTATTCTCACAAGTTTTATGAAGACAATTCTTACATAACTGTTGCTATAAATTAAAATATGAAGTTTGTTCCCATCTTTTGCTTTCAGTAAAAAAGGGGTTTTCATTTGAAAATTGAAATTTGTCCTGAAAGTTTCGAGTGTGCTTGTGTACAAAAGGTTTCAGGATATTTTCCTTAGCATAACAGTGAAGACCAGTCAGGAAGCACATGGAAGGGGATTTGTCAGCAGACAGGTCCTTTTTTCCCAGTTGTATCTGAAATCTGTGTGTAAAAGCTATGCTAGCAGTGATATGTGTTTCCAGTTTTTCCTGCTCAGAGAACTTGGAGATGACTTGTTATGGTGAGGTGCTTGGCTCCTGAGCATGGGACAGGCAAGGGAAAGAGTTTGTGCTCATGCCATAGTTCTACAGACTAGTGTCACTAGAGTGCTTATCAGGGGATGTCAGTTAACTGCATCGTAGTGGTTGTAAGCTTCCTTTTCTCCCCAAAATGTAGGCTTTTATGTATTCCAGTGGTGACAAATGACTGTAGGGAAATGCACAGAAGCTCATCAGAAAATGACTCAGAGTGGCAATGTGGTGGTTTCTTCTGTGCTGTATCCTACATGAAAGTTAATTAATTCAGAAGTGAAGGGGAGGAAGAACACATGTACCTGTATCTTCTCCAAGGGCTCTTGAAAAGGTAGGAATATATGTATAATATGTAAATATATATATAAAATGTGTTTGCAGATGTTATACTTTTCTTATGAACAACTTGCTTACTGGCCAAGGCTCCAAGGCTGCAATGCCCCTCTGCTCAGCTAGTGTCTGTGAATGTTATTCTGCCCTTAGTAGTTCAGTGTGTCCTCACCGAAAGCTGCGTAGCCACATTAATTTAGGTGCAATGTCACACCAATACTCTTGTTTCTCTAAATTTTTGTGGGGTCAGGCTGGTAGATGGAGTCAAGTAGACCTTTGGAGAAAAGGCAGGAGATTTGTCTGCATTTGACTGTTTTAAAAGTAACTCCAGCAAAGCAGAAATTGGAAAAAGGGATATGAAGTTTAGCAGTGATAAGCTGTGTGTATGTTTATGGCAAACTTCCTCTGACATGGAAGCTGCAGGATGGAGGAAAACGCTAAGGCACTGGTTGTATTTTTGAAGTGGGCAGGGAAAGTTGTCTTTGTGGGTGGAAGAGAAGTGGGGGAGAATAAGCTCAAGAATTTTGAAGGTGAACAGGGGAGAGCTTCCCTCTAATCCAAAAGAAGGGTGATGTGTTTAGAGATACAAGGAATCTGGAAGGTCTGCATTGCAAGAAGGGGAGAGTTTGGGAGGATTCATGGTGACTTCTATATAGTAGGCCCAGTAGCTCAATGATGATTGTGTTCTCAGAGACCAATTCAGGGAGTTTGCTCAGAGAGTTGTATGGGACAGGAGCAAGAGCAGAGGTTGAGGTAAGATCCAGAGGCAGAAAGGCAGAAACTAGAATTATGAACCAGAGGTTCAATTATAATGAAAAGCAAAGCTGAGAGGATGAAGACCAAAGTGTCAAACTGAGGCTGCTGGAGATGTCTGGTGGAGTGGAGACCTGGGGACTGACAGGAGCTGGGCCCAGCCCTCCCTGTCAGTTCACAGAATGGGTCTTGCCTAGGTGAAAGCAGTGCAGAAGTGATGCCAGGGTGAAATTTTGGAAAGAGTTTGGAGCTGTCCCTGTGCAAAAGAATGGAGAAGGTAAGAGAGAGCAAATGAAGCATCATCTGTGCTGACGGATGAGAAGCAAGGGAGGGCATCTTGACAGACAGCTGAGTGGCAGTCAAGTGCCTTGGTATCAGAGCTCAGGAAGACAGTGCATGCAAACACGGTTTGAAAACTAGGTTATAACATGAGACCTACTAGGAGTGTATTTGGCTTTCTTTGTCCTGTGGCTATAAGCTGCAAAGGCTTTCCATGCTCTAGCTGTGTCCTTGGATTTTAGTTATTTTATCCACTTCTATCTTTGTTAAAATGAGCATGAATACTGAAGATGGGATTTGGTGTCTGTGGAAGGCATACCAACAATTTATAGACTCCATTTTCTGAGGATGTTTTACCTTCTGCTATGACAGATAAGCTTGAGATTCCTGTAAACAGAGTTGAGTGAGGAATAAGAACTACAATTTTAGCTGTTCTTTTTCTAGCTCATTTAATTATTCCTGCATTCACCGTCTTCCCTGAATAGGAAGTAATTTTCCTGTTCAAACAGTGAAAGAGAAAAGAAAATGAGTAGTGAGGGGCGGCTAATGTCATTGTAAAGCCCCAACAGTCAGATGGTAGGCTTGTGAGACAAAACCTGAAACTATTATTAACCTGTTAAAATGAAGTTGTGACCTACTTTTGTCTCACTGATATTCCTGTAAGTCAGCACAGCTGTCTTAGTGAGACAAGGTATCTGCAGGATCCTTGCAGAAGTCCAGCCTGGATGCCTTGTCAAGGACGGAGCTACAAATTCTTTCTCTGTCTGGTGAGGACAGCTTGTCAGAAAAGGTGTATGAGGAAAGAGCCCAGGTCAATGACAAAGTGCTGCTTTGCCTGTTTCTTCCTGAGTGATGTTTCTGATGGTCTTTTTTTAATCTTGCCTCTGTGCTGCTTACTTAGGGCTCTGCTTATGATGGGAATGAAATGGGAGTTTGAATAATTTGAAACCTGAATTTTTTCTGTTTGATCTTCAAAGCTGTACCTGTCCGTTCTTTTGTTTCTCTGAGAATATTTAGGGAACTTTCAGGAACATACATGTTCCTGGGTAGCAGATTTCAATTTATATTGCACACCCCAGAATGCTGGTTTATAGCATTAAGTAAATCACTACTCAACTGCAGCAACAGTGTATATGATTAAGGTAAACTATTTCTTGCCAGAAAGTGATTAACAGTCTAAGAATCTGTATTAGCCCGAATGCTCCTATTCATAGTTTGTAAGGACCCATGACCATGGAATGTGTGGAAGGGGTTTTCTGGGTTCTTGAGCCTGTAACTTAAAAAGTTTGGTTGAATCATTAAGCATTTATTTTCATGGAGGTCTCAATAGTGCCTTCTTTTGCTAATCCTCAGCCAAAACACAGTGGTCCTGGTGAAACTGAGTTTATCTTTGTCACAGATGTACTTCAGCTACCATACCAGCATCCTTCTGAGCATAAGCTGAATTTTTTTGCATCATTTTGTATTTAGTCAATGTTGTTTTATTTCCGATTCTCACTTCTGCATGATACTTCTGTCCAAGTGGTAATACCAGTTACACTTCTGTGTAGTTATTATGGTCTATCAGTAATTACTTACTGTACTAAGACCACTAATGAAGATTTTAAATAGAATAGTCACAAAACTAGTGCCTGAGGAATGACACTAGCGCATGCTCTCTGGTTTGCTGCTGCTTTCCTCATACAGGCCGTTGTCAGTTTCTTTTTTATTTAACTCTTCATTCACCTTCCTGTGCTTCTGCTGGTCTTTTTCTTTCTCCAGTTTACCTGCCTGCAATGCTTTACTGAGATCTGAGAAAGTAGTTTTGCTGCTTTTTTTTTTTTTTTTTTTTTTTTTGTATTAAATCAGTGGTCATACAGCCAATTAGATGGGTTTGGTCCCTCTTTTTGAGATTCATGCCACATTTTACTACATTTTTTTATTTACGTCTGAATATCTGATTATTTTTTGGTATCTTCAAATTTACTGAAAGCTTGCATACTGCTAGGTCAGATGAACAGTAGTTAGCTGTCATTTCCTCCTCTTCTACACTTTCCCTAATATAGCTGCTTTTGTTTTGATCCTTTGGAAGCACTCCAGAATATGGATACAGTTATTCAAAACCATCCTGTGATGCCCTACGTCATGTTTTGGTTAATTGTATTTAACTCAGCACATTAAGCTCTGAAGAGTCATCTGACATCTGTGTGACCCCACCAGGCTCCCTCTGATCAGGTATATTTCAGGTGTGATTCCTCGTATTCTAGAACATGAGTGTAAGGCAGGCTATATGAATTTAAAATACCAAAGCATTTATTTATTTTTATCTAACTGCAAGAAGTAGCCGGAAATTAGTGTATCTCACTCCATAAGTTCTGGCTTTGACTGCTGGTACCCACTTGTGTATCTATACCCATCTTTGTTCACCAACTTGCCTTGCCCCCACAATCAGCCTCTCCATTCTTGCTGAAAACTGAAGCCAAATATTTATGTAATGTTTGGGGCTACTCCTATATAATCTCTTTAATATTAAGCCTACTCTTGCTACACAGAGATCCCAGTTTTTCTTCTTTTTTATGTATTCCCAAAATATGTTTTATCCTTTGGCATGGTGGCAAAAAATGCTAAACATCCTTTATTATCAAATCTTGGAGCTTTTCACAACTCAGCAGTCTTTACTAATTACTTTCTTTATAAATTTGTCATCTTGAAGCCATAAAAAAAAATGCTTGAGTTGTACACCATTTTATCCTGTAATTTAAACTAATGCAACTTGATGTAGTATTCTTTGTATTACTAAACTTCATCTTAGTTTTCCTGCTTTGGAATAGCTGGTCCATAACTTCAGTTAGAGGGATTGTCAGACCTCTTCAGCACAGGAAAAGCAAGACCTTTCATCATTCTTGTTTAAAGGGAATTTTACTTAAAATGTTCTGCCTCTGCCAGAGGATGTGTTGGGCAGGTGCTGCATTGAAAGACAGTTCACCTGGGTGGGGAAAAATGTTTGATACATGGCTGAGCCATGGACCACTTCCGAGGTCTTTGTCAGACACAACAGAAAGTAAAAAGCAAGA
Organism: Xenops minutus; assembly: GCA_035221455.1. NCBI lineage: Eukaryota > Metazoa > Chordata > Aves > Passeriformes > Furnariidae > Xenops > Xenops minutus. The sequence goes on along the minus strand of JAWWEE010000158.1, from coordinate 47,833,994 downwards.
ACACCTTGCCATTGCTGTAAAACAGTCAGCCTTCTCTACATCCGGGTGTTTGCTGAAGCAATGAGTCGTTCACTGTGCTCCTCTTCCTCCCTTAGAGTCTTGCCTGTGTCCCAGCCACCTTCTCCTGACTTCAACTTGCTGCTTCTTTCTCCAATACTTTCTAGTAGTGCAGCACCAGCAAGGGTGGTTTATGATGGTTGTGATCTCCACCTGTGCCCTTCTTCCTCAGTTTGGGAAACAATGAGCTAGCTATTTTACCTTTGCAATCATGTTCATTTCAGACCATTTCAAATGCCTTTAAATACATCCTTGGAAGGGTTAGTTTAATCATTTTGTCTCACGGGGAGCAGTGGTTTAAGGCTGAAGTAATGCTTTGCAATTGAAAGGCAACTTCACTCTTCCATAAATAATACTTGCTGTAACAGGATGGAAGAGAATTCCTCTTCATGGTATCTCTTCTGATTTCTGCTCATGCAGCATAGGGATATAGTATAGATCAGTCTAAGTGTGGCTTACTCTATGTTTAAAAGGAATATTTTTATTTTCCCTTCAGGCTAGGTCTTCTAAAGCTTTTGTGTTTCTTCCCTGTTGTATTCCAGTGTACTTCTCCCTCCTTCTTCTCTGTCCTTCACAGTTGCATGAACATTATTAGCTATCCAGTGTTTGTGAGCAGCGCTGTAAAAATGTTTGGATGAAGAAGGATTTTTCTGTTAATAGGTTTCAATTTTGGTTTGTTTCTCAGAAGGGATCCTAATTGGTTTAGGCAAGGGGTGAATAAAGAGCATAAAAACTTTGTACTCTGATAGCTATTGCTCTCTCCATGTGTCTTTAAATTCCCTAGTACACAGTATAGGCCACATAAATTCTGTGAAGCGATAAGCAGACTGGTTTAAATGTACTATGGATGCTACCGATACTTACTTACGACTCGGCATCACCTCTTGAGAAATGGAAATACATGTAGAAATTCAGCTCTCTTGAGGCCAGTAGTTAGCAGAAGTGAAGAGAGTGTTTGTGGCCTGGCTGTGCCATCTGGGAAGCTTTGTTGAAGGGAGAATTACAGAGGAGAGATTGGGGATTTCTTGGGAAGCACAACTGTATGCACAGGAGTTCCAACTGCTCTCAATGTTTGACAGGTGATGCTGAAGAATTATCCATAAACTGAGCCTGAGCTGAGTGGTCTAAGTCCAGAGCTGAGCTTTCGTGACTACTAGGATAAAGGGTGGTAGCCAGGCTTTCAGGGGGGATGTTTCTTATATATCATCTTTTCTACTTATCTAATCCCATGGTCAAAAGGAGGGAAGTTATGCAGTCCATGTTTGTGTGTCTTCAAGAGAAACTTTCAGAAGAATATGCTTCCTTCATCTCACCTTTCTCTGTATCCAGTAGTTACTAAAAAAAGAAAAAAAATATTTATAGTACTCATAAACAGTCAGGTCTTGATTATTTGATGGCATATATGGTGTTATAATTAAGCATTGAAAACTTTTGAGAAGTGAAGTGCACCGCTCTTGCGCTCCTTCCTCTGCTTACCTGGGCTCTCCTGGCTGTAGTGCTGCAGTATTTCTGTATTCTGGATTAGCTGGAGTGTTCTCCATGGATGGCTTCTCCATTCCATTTCTTTTGTGATGTCTGCTCTCCTACAGAATTGATTGAGCTGTCAGTTTGATAACTGGGCTAGAGCTGATCCAGCTCAGTCAAAGAAACATTGAAATTCTTCTGTGTAAAGTTTTAAAAACGAAAAGAGTTTGTGGGTCTGATTTGCCCCTTCCAGAAGCGAGCCAGAAGTTTTGGGAGCCACTTAGTAATTTTCCCATACTTTCCACCACTGTGATTTCCTCTGTAGCCTTTTAGTCTGGTGAACACTCTTTTTGACAGTTCCAGGAAGTGAAGCAGGGCAGGTTATGCTGAATGCTCATTCTCCTGCATTCGTGTGTTTCTGTAACTTGCTTTCCTTCTTTGGGGCACTAATCCTCCCATGTCACCCATTTTCTGTGCAACTTTTCTCCTCTGCTAATCACTGGATTTGTTCTGCTGCCCTTCTTAATCCACAGGAGCCTTGGTGACCTCAGGAGATACCCTTGGCAAGAGGCTTTTCTGGATTTATGTAACATTGATTATTTCTCCTGCAGTGCTGAAAATCGGTGATTGCCTTTCAGACTGTCCCTGAATAAGACTGAGCTGCTTAACCAATTGCTTACCAAAACCGGCTCACTGCAGTCCAGCCCTAATGGGACATAATAGTTTAAAACTGTGCTCAGAAATAGCTGTTCCCACATCTTTGCAAGTTCTGGAAAGAACTTTTTGCAGCTGCCAAAGTATTGTACAGAAGATAAGGAGATAAACCAAGCTGAGTTATACTTTGACTTACACACACAAAAATAAATTCTAGAAATCAAAAACAAAGTTTCAATAACAATATTCCCATCCTGGGTAAAATAGAAAAACTGAAAATTGTTTCTGTGAAGAACTTTAGCCATAGCTCAAAGATGGGATTTCTTGTTTTGCTTTCAAAGAAGTGAAGGGGCAAAACTTAGTGTCAGCAGGAGGGTGATGCTCAGTGGAGATACATGTACCAGTCAGAGCAGTAAGGAGGGAATTGAGGGGGTCAGTGGGAGAGGGTTGAGTAACTGAGGTGCAGTAACTTATCCCAGCATTGTTTTGAGTAGGAGTCACAGATTCACTGTCTGTTCCTGTTCCTGCATAGGTGAGAGCAATGCTGGCTCACTGTTTGCTTCTGTGTCAGGGGGCAGAGGAGGCTGTGGGGAGGTGATGCTCATTGAGGTCCCGGGGAATTGCATGACTTCAGGACAAGCCTCGAATATACAAAGACTTGGTCAGTTTGTGTGGTAGTTGGGGAAGTGATCCATAAATAGTGTCCGTGTATGTTAGTATATGTTTTTTTCCTCATTTTATCTAGAATACAGCTATAAGAGAGAACTGCTCAGATATTTCAGAGATCATACCTAATTTCCAGAGCAGCAGCAGTATGCAACTCCCAAAAATGGGCAAAGTGCTCACACATGCTCTCTGGCAACTTGCATAAGCAGAATGCAAAGTAATCTGCTCTGGCACCAGTGCAAGAAAACACAAAGAAACCATCTGTTAAACCCAGAATCTTTGCTTCTGGTGTTCAAGTTTCAGTATCTGGGAAAATGGGAACCCACTAGGGCTTCATAGGCTGCTCCTCACCTTTAGGTATGTCTTGCTGCCTTGTGTGTCTCTGACACCTGAGATTCTGAATGACATGTCCCAGTGTGGGACTTTCCTTCTCCTTTGGTGGTTCTATTATCTAAGCTGAGCAGAACAACAGCAGAGAACCTGTAGAGTTAGTCTCCTGCATTGATAGAAAGGTAAGCTCTTTGGCTGGTCTTTAATTTCTTCAATTCCAAGAAGACCAGCAAAAAGGTAGGGTACTTTCAGGCTGCATTTTCTTTCTGCTTGAGAACGTGGTAGCTGCCATGCTGCGATGCCCTCACCTCTTGTCAGCGGGAGGAGAGAGCTGAGGGGGGAAGTCTTCTCACCACAGCGGATTTCCTCTCTCAGATGGTGATACAGCCGCTTCAACAGGATGTACAGGTTAATTTGGTGCTGGGGAAGGGGGGCATGGGGAGACAAAAGAGCGCCTCTTGGTGTACTTTTTCCTCTGTCTTTACAGCCTTTGATGGTCAGGTCTCTGCCCTTTGCAATGGGACAGACATGGTGTTTCTGGTACCTCGAGGGGGTCCATGTTCTCCCTTGGTATCCTTTGGCCCCATTAGCAGCAGCAGCAAGTGCTGAATACTTGCACTGTCTGGGCATAATGAAAGCCCAGATCAGTTTCTTGGCTCAGAGAGATGAGGAGGAACTCTTTTTAACTATCTAAATGTTCATTTAGTTTCAATACATGGATCTTTTAGGAGTAATGGGGAGCCTGTAAATCAGTGAAGATACCCGGTATCATAATATCTTTCCTCATGAGGAAATGTATACCAATATATACTTTGTCACCTTCCATGGGCTTTGGCTGGGAGTAATTTCTGTCAGTTTTGTGCTTCCATAGACCTGTGAGCAGAGTTCGTGAGCTGTAGTCCTGATGGAGGATAGCACTGGACTGCTCCTGCAGGATTTAGTTTTTTGGGAAAGGGGAATCTGCTGATCTTGTTTGGACATGTGGATTTCCCTTGGTTTCTCCCAAGAACATTCAGGCTTCTGTACCATTCTGTTCTGTCGCTGTTGCTCTGCACGATTAAGTCTTAAATGTATGGATGAACGTGTTGAACTGTTTTCCTGATTTCTCTCAGGAAATTTCCTCACTTTCTTTCAAAAACAAGCATCTTCTCTCCTGTAATTAGAATATCCTGCACATTTTTGTTTACTTTTTACAATAAGGTGAAACAGTGAACTTGGCAATATTGATTTTTGCTGTTTCCCTCTCCAGAGCGCTTAAGATATTTTTAGATGCTTTCTTTGAGCTTTTTGGGGAGAGAACAGTATCCACCAACAGGTCAGCTGAGAGAGTTCAGCTTTGTGAAGACTTGGCTTTCCGACCTGGAGCTCATGAGTTTTTCATTATGACTTGCTCAGCATTGATGCACAGTAAGGGAAAAACTGTGGCTGGGGTTGGAGGAAGAATTTAAAAAGCTTTATTTTATAAGCCTTTTGATACAAATATATGTGATGAAGATATATACAGGGTAGAAAATAGCCCCAGGAGAAGAAGGTGATGGCTAAAATCCTGAAGGTCTACATGCAGTGGAGTTTAAGAAGCTGAATTAAGATTGAAATAAACACCACATGTCTCAGGATCTATACAGCCTTAGCTGAGTATCTGAATAACAGAATGCAATAGATTTGTGTAGAAATTCTGCGTACAGCCTCAGGAGTCAAAGAGCAGAGAAGTCAGGTCAGGCTGAAGCTGTATGTCCAGTTCACAGGGAAGAAAATTATTAAATTACCACAAAGGGAGTTTTGGACTGTGATTTGTGAAACGTGTAGCAGAGCACTGATGGGTCCCTACTGGAAAGTTTGATGGATTCTTTCCTTTTTGTGGCATTTTATTAAGCTTTCTAGCACTTGAGCTAATGTCTCATGATTTGGTGCTAGTGAGCAGACTTAGAAACAAACCTGTTATTTCTGATTTGCCTTCTATCTTCATTCTCCTCTTTTGGTTGAAAGTTTTGTGAATGTTTCCCACCTGCAGCCTGAGAAGCTGCAGGGAAGGGATGTGCCCTCCTGTTCTGCTGTTCCTAAGCAGCACGTTAAATGAAAACTGAGACACAGCCAGAACTGGGTGCAGCATCCTGGTGAGTGGAGTTTGCTAGCTGATTGGAGAATGGGAGCAAAGCAAAATGCTTAAACAATAGGCTTATAAGTATTTTTATTTTAAATGAAAATATAGTAAGAGGAAAGTGAGGATAAATAGAAATGGAAAGATGAGTTGTAAATTCCTCAGGGATACAGCAGTGGACAGAGCTCTCTTTGGTTCAGATAAAAGAATAGGTTGGTATTAAAACTTAATTTCATGTGAATGATAATCCAAAAACTATTTCTGAAGAAGAGCTTTACAAAAAAAACCCCAAACCCACAAATCAGATTCTGAAATACAGTTTATTATATCATAGACTGGAAACACTGAATAAAACAAAAAATACATAACTGTATGTAATCATTGTTATAAATGATATTTCTTTTTGCTAAATCCATCATTTGAAATGGTTTGGCTTGGTTTTGTTGTTTTGTTTTTTCTCCCCGAGTGAACAAATCCAGATTTTTTTTCACTTGGACATAGTTTTATTTTTAAACACGGCTTCCAGAAATGCATTTGTGTGGGATTGCAGTCGGGACCAGCAGAGAGCCATGGCACTCTGCCAGGCGCTTGCCCTGTCCCTGCAATACAGATGGACTGCCAGCATTCTGGAGAAAAACAACCCCAAAACTTTAAACAAATTATGCTTAATGGAAATAAACATTTTTTGCCCTTCTGTGTAATGATTTGGATAATGTACTGTGGCTGTGTGTTTCTGGAGGGCTGAGGAAGGGGGAAGGGGAGGGCAGAGATGGAGCTCTGTATGCCTGTAACTTGCTCTGCTGTGGGTTCTCTGGGAAGCTGGGTGGGGGGACTGTGACGTTTCTAAGCTTGGAGCATTTTGTAACTTTCAGCCAGTCCTTCTGTTATAAGGTGGGCAGGCTAGCTGCAGCCAGCTATGATAAGAGCCTTTATCTAGTGTGTGTTTGCTTCTATATATGGATTTGAAAGACCTGGAAAGGCATACAGAACCATATAATCATGTAGCTTAGAAAAGATCCTTAAAGCAAAGTTCAACTGTTACCCTAGCACTGCCAAGTCCACAGACAAGCCATATCAGTAAGTGCCGTATCTACACATCTTTTAAATACCTCCAGGGACGCTGACTCCACTACTTACCTGGGCAGCGTGTTCCAGTGCTTGACAACCCTTTTGGTGAGGAAATTTCTCCTAATATCCAGTATAAACTTCTCCTGGAGCAACCTGAGGCCATTGCATCTCGTCCTATCATTTATTATTTGGGAGAAGAAACATTCTCACATCTGTCTACAACCTCCTTTCAGGTAGTTGTAGGAAGCAGTACAGTCCCCCCTGAGCCTCCTTTTCTCCAGGCTAAACACCCCAGCTCCCTCAGCTGCTCCTCACAAGACCTGTGCCCCAGACCCTTCATCAGCTACATTGCCCTTCTCCAGATGTGCTCCAGCACCTCAATGTCTTTTTGGCAGTGAGGGGCCCAAAATGAACACAGCATTTGAGGTGTGGCCTCACCAGTGCTGAGTACAGAGTGATGATCACTGCCCTGGTCCCACTGGCTACACTATTTTTGATACAAGGCAGGGTGCCATTGACCTTCTTGGCCACCTGGGCATATGCTGGCTTATGTTCAGCTGCTGTCAACCAGCATCCCCAGATCCTTTTTCCACTGGGCAGCTTTCCAGCCACTCTGCCCCAAGTTTTTAGCACTGCATAGGGTTGTTTTTACTCAGGTGCAGGGCCCAGCACTTGGTGTTGTTGAGCCTCATACCACCGGCTTCAGCCCATCAATCCAGCCAGTCCACATCACTCTACAGAGCCTTTCTACGCTCCAGCAGATCAACACTCCCACCCAGTTTGGTGTCATCTGCAAAATGACTGAGGGTACACTCAGTTTCCTTGTCCAGATCACTGATAAAGACAATAAACAGGACTGGCCCCCATACTGAGCCCTGGGGCACACCACTTGTGACCAGTTGCCAGCTGCATGCAACTCCATTTACCACCACTCTCTGGGCCCAGCCATGGAGACAGTTTTTATCTCAGCAAACAGTGCACCTATCTGAGTAATTTATATTCCTTTTATCTGGCATTTACTGTGTACAACTCTGACACTGTCTTCCATGTCGTTCACCTGGATTTTGCTGGGTTTTGATGATGTGACAAGCCACAAAACCAATACCTGTTTGGGTTTGGTTTTTTAACATAAAGAAGGGCAAGCAGAGTAGGCTGCAGGCTTTAGCCTACCTCACAGAAGAAAAGGCACCATAGACCTATCTCTGTTTTTTCAAACTGGTGCTGATAACTCTTTTCTCTCACTTCTGTTGCTATGGTGTTAGATTTTTGCAAAAAACAAACCTTTGGGTGATTATGTCAAATGCAAAGATCATTTGGAGAGAGAGATGCTGAAAAGGAAGGGAAGTAGAAAGGCTCAAATTCCAGCTGATGACAAACAATGAATCAGTGTTTGTCTCAGCAGAGTGCCATCAGAAATTTTGTGCTTTGCTTTCACTGACTTCTTTTTGGGTCTGATATTCCACTTGAAAAGGCTTCTTTTTACTTTCTCCAATCTTTTCCTTCTTTCTAATTTTACTTTTTTTTTTCTCCATGTATAAAAGGAAGGTGGATCTCTTCCAAATTCCACACAGCCCAGGAATATTTGCTTTCTGCAGCATGGCTCGGAACACAGAGAACTTATTCTTGCAAATGGTTTGATCCTCCTATCCACTAAATACTGGATAAAATGTTGAAGGTTTTTGTGTCTGAAATGTACCTGCTGTCTTGTTGAGCCAGTTGAAGTGGTCATTAAGCTTCCTACCAGAGAAGCTGCTTTATGATGCTGTTGTTTCTTACATTGCTTTCCTGGTGAAGGGGGAAGCAAAATGCTGTTGTGGGGGGAACCTTTTTAACACTTTCTGATGTGCAAAATAGGTGCATTTGGTTTCATTCTCAAAATATTCCAGTTGAGTTTAGCTGGCACAACTGTAGTGAAGAAGTTATCTTGCCCAGATGTCTTATGCTTCTGGAAAACACTCTGCTGGAAATGCCTGAATATGCCTTGAAGGCTTACTTCTATTCTTGGGTCAAGGCTGAAAGGGAGGACTGTTTTCCTGTTTTCTGAATGTTTCTGTGCGAATTGAGCTGAAAGTGCAGGAAGAATGTAGAGGGGGAACCAATCTCAAATACTTATTTGCTTCTCACTGTTTTTCAAACTGAAAGTCCTGAAATTGGATTGATTCACATTTTTGTACCTTGGCAACTGGGAACTTTCTGACCTAGTTAAATGGACCCTTTGTTTTGCTGTTTCCTTCCAGATGTGATAGGCAGATGGAAAAAAATCAGAAAAAGCAGTGTGGTCATCTGAGATTTCTTTAAGGGCTATTAGCTGATTTTTCTGGAACTTGGTTTCAGAGGTTAATTATCTCCTTCTGTGTCCTTAGCCAAGCTGCAGTACTTCGTTTTGCCTTAATTTGGCAGACACAGGCTTTCCCTTATGTTCTGCACTACTTGTGAGAGTGAAAATGTAAGTGCCAGGACAGCCAGACCTTCTGTGGACTGTCTCAGCTGGCCACAGTTTACCCATCCCTGAGCATCCACACGAAGTCTGTCCTGTCATCTTTACAATGGTGTGTGGGAAGTCTGCTGCCCACCTGTGACCAGTACCTGTGTTAGGCTCCTCAGGAGACAGACACACAAGATGTTTTCCAGTTGTATTAGAATCTACATAACTTCAGTTATTCTGCCTGGCCCAAATAAGGGTGCCTACACAAGAAAAGCAATTCAGCTCCATGGGTCAGTTACATTAGCAAGTAGCAAATTAATGTAAGGCTGATCTCTACTGGTTTTAGTTTCATTGGTTCTATCCTGTCTTAATGTTACCTCCCTTAAAGTCCTCATTCCTTAAGTCAAATCAGGGCCTTTTCTGTAGGGTGGGAAATTTTAGTAGGACAAAACTCAAGCTAAGACAGAAAACAGAGCACGAGCAGCCTCTTCTGCCAGCACTCTTCTCCCTCCTGTGCCTCCCACCACCTTCTTTGCCAGACTTGAATAAAAGGGATAGCAGCAATGGAAGGGAACATGCATATAACTGTAACATGAGATGATAACTTTAGTTTAGTGAGCACAGATCTGTCTTTCCTCTCAAAGGTGTTCCTCATTTAAAGTTTACAAGGTTATATTGCCACTGATACAGTAGATGCATTGAAGTGCAGCTTTTGTGTTGTGAGCAGCCCAATGTGTTGGCCAGAACATGTGCCAAGTCTGCCACTTACACTGTACTAATGTTAAATCTGCTAAGTAGCTTCATGGGATCATTAAGTTTGGTGGAGATCTTAGGGGTCTGTACTACATCATCTTCATCAAAGCAGATTTGGCATTAAATTTAGACTAAGTTGCTTAGGGCTTTGCCCAGTCAGGTGTTGAAAACCTTGAAGGATGGAGATTCTACAGCCTCTTTGGGACTCTGTGCTGTAGCTAGTCTGCCTTTGAGGTAGAATTTTTTTCCTGATTTAGTTGGAATCTCCACAGTTTTGATTATTATCCTGATAAATCCAAGCCCTCGCAATGAGACTGGCTGGCTCTTTTAGTATTCTTGCATGCATCCCATTAAGTCCAGCAGCTTTCTTTGCATTAATATTTCCTTAATCCTTCTCCAGTGCCAGTGGTTCCTCTGCTCCTTGAACCCTGTCTTGGTACTGGGGACCAAGCCCTGTGACACATTGCCACCATTTTCTGCCTTCCTGTGCTGTCTGGAGTTTGTGCATGCCCCACCCCAAATCTTTGTCTGCTACCCAGAGTCTGCTTTTGAGAGTTCTCTGGGAACTGCACCCCTCCTTACCAGCTAAACAGCTGTCCCTGTAGCAGATGAATTTGCACAGATCCTGAGTCACTTGCTTTTGCGGTACCTGTATTCCTGTTCTGGGCACCGTTTTGTGCAGTCCCAAAGGGCGAAGGGCACAGCAGGCATTTGTTTTATTAGTGATGTTAGTCTTTGTTGGCTCATTCCTTTGCATATATGTGTATGTACCAGGAAACTGAAGAGCAGAATGTTGGCTCAGGGTGGAGAAACATAGGAAGGTGTTTGGATGGAGGCTGCTTGCCCATAAGTTCACTGCTTTTTCATGGAATTAGAGCTACACTGCTGAGAAATGAGTGTCTGGGTAAAATTTTCCAATATTCAATGAAGTCTAAATTCTGAGAGATTTGGATGATGTACCAAAATAAAGGCATCATGTAAAGCAAATGCCTTCTATGTGGCAGCAAGAACTTGGATGGTGACAGGGACAAGAACATCCATATATTAATTAAAGGTTTCTCTCTGGTTTCTCTAGCTTGACCTCACCAAACCCATTGAAGATCAGGGCCCCTTGGATGTGATCATACATAAACTGACAGATATCATCCTTGAAGCAGACCAGAATGACAGCCAGTCACTGGAGTTGGTTCACAGATTCCAGGTAAGTACTTCTTTCTTAGTCCTTCTGTATTTCAAGCAGGAGAACAATATTTATGCAGCAAAATCAGTCTATTTACAGTGCCTTTGGTAAGGGTTTGATAAACAGAGCTCTCTGGCACACTGGTGCCCTGCTGCTGATAGCCCAGCAAAAATAGTTTTGTTAGTCTAAAATGGACTTACACCATGGAAAGGTTTCATGTTGTATTGGTAAGGTTAGTAAGTACTGGTTTCCCACTAAATGTTGTCCTGATGCCATTTCAGGAGCATTAGTGCCGCTCACAAGGAGAAATAAGTGTTTGCAGAGCCCTTTATGTACATCTCTCCATGACAGAAGCCGCTGAATTAATTTGGCCCAGTTCTGTCTAGTTTTCCCAGTTTCTGGAATACTAATTTCTGTAACATCAAGGTTACTGTGTGGCTATGTCCTCTAGTGCTGAGATTCCTCTTATATTACTTCTTTTTTCTCAAGCTTATATTGAAGGTTGGAAATATACAGTGCATAGTGGTACAGAGAACTGTTTCCCAAAGAGTTCCTATCAGTAGTTTGAATACTGATGAAAATGATAAAGCAACCCTTATAAATTAAAAAGATGTTTCTTCTGTATCTTTTATAAAAGGTGTATTCTTTTCTCTTCATTCAAAGAGAAGCAAATTTAAAAAAAAAATCAGAATTTTATGGAATATGCTTATGTCAGGCAAGTTGTGCAATTTTGACAACTTTGCTTTCCTGGGATAAGAGTTTCTCTTTGCTTAATGTTTTACAACTAGAATGCAAAAAGTATTTCACTTATCAGAGTCAATATTCTTTTTGCTCTCATTGCAAAGCTTTTCTGCTTCCTCCCATCTGCATATTACTCGAACACACACAGGAGATGAAAAGTTTTGACTTGTGGGTCTGACCCTCTGGCACCAGTTCTCTGAATATTCATCACTCTCTCTCTATTCATCACTAAGCAGTGCAGGCATCCACTTCTCACAGCGCTGGAAACCTAGGAATGACTGAAGAAGCATGCAGAGAGATGGACCTCAGAGGCTTTCTGCTCGCAGTCTTTCCACATTTCCAATGTTAACTAGTTTCCCATGTTGCCAGTGGGAAAAACTGATAACCAGAGTCTAAAGGGTAGGGTGCATGTGTTAGCTGAGTAAGACTCATCAGAACAGCTCTGATAAGGACTTGAGGATTGTTTGTTTCTGTTTTGAGTTCTCATATTAATTTATAGTAGCTATAATGGCATCTGATTTCCCATACACTGATGATCCTTCTTTCAAATGTTCTTTAACAAAGCCCAGTAGATGACTTGTCCACAACTATGCAGTTGAACTAGAAAGTAGTTTCCCATTACTGGACTACACATTTTTGACTGTGGTTGTGAAATTATAATCTCTCAGTATCTTCAAAACTCAATCATGAGAAAAAGATTCCCTCCCAGTGCCTTCCAGACTTTTCTAGTGAATGAGATAGAGGTTAGGGACCCCTGTGAGCAGGCCTCTGAATGATATCCTCCTCTCCCCAGTAATGCAAGGCCTTGGGCTTCTGCTTCTGCTCACATGACTGAGTTGTGCCACATCACTGGTGTGCAGGGAACTTCTGTGGTAGTAAAATACATACTCAGGAAGCAGCAGAGCAGAGGACAGGCCTATCTACATTGAATTGTCTGCCAAGATGTGTTTTTACTGTATTCTCTCATAGAATTTTGTATCGAGGACATAAACTGACTGGAAATTGCTGCTTGTATCCATCTGTCCTGTATTACTTTTAAGATACTGAAAATCATTAGAAATTAAGAGAAGTGTATTCCCTAACAAAAAGAAATTGTGAGAATCCATTTGTATGAAGTGTGTGTATGGGGTGGTTTTGGTTTTTTTAAGCTAAAATCAATGAGCAACCTAGAAAATGTAAAGTGACCCCTTGCAAAGAGAGCTACTTATGTGTGTGAGGTGTTACATAAGCACTGTGGTATTTCTGGCACCTACACACAAGTCAAAATAGTGTGATTTCCTTATTGTTCATTAAGTTGACTGAAAAAGTTCTGATGACCTTAACCAGATCAAACAGTGCAAAATTCATTATGCTTTTTTCCTGCCGTTGAATATAAATGCAACAGCAAGATGACACCTGGCACCAGTCTTACTGTTGGCTTCATAAGGCAGTCTTCCAGGAAGCAGAGAGCAAGGGATCCTTGACCACAGGAGGAGGAATAATCTGCCAGGCTACATTTATGACCTTTTTAAGAATAGCTTTTTTTCAGAGCTGTGTTGTAGATGCCTTGACCATCAAATCTGCAAGAGCTTCACATCTACATGACTCTGTGTCCCTGCTCTCTGGAATCTGTGATGAACCCTTGTACAGTCTGATGGAGAGTGCTAGTAGAACAGGAAGCCTCATAGCATACCTTTTTTGTCTTGCCTCTTAATGACTGTTCTCAGTTGCCTTGGAAAAAACATCTTTACAGGAGACGGAAAACAGCACAGAGGAGTTGCCTGTTGCCAGTAGGAGTTTTAGCTGCAGAAGACCTTTGGGGCTGAGCTCTTGAGGTCTTGGTGCTACTTGAGTGTGGTCTGGTCTGCAGTTTCTCAGGAGAGTATTGGCAAACTGTTCTCCACTGCACTAACAATCAGTGATGAGTGCCTAGTGATCTCATCCAAAGCCAAAAAGAAAGTCTGCATGCAGCATCTAGTGCAGTGCATTAAGTGAAAAGTAGAGAAATCTTTCCATTAGATTTGTAGGGCACTTTGATCCTTATTTTGGGATGATGATTATTTGTAGAGATGATGGTCAGTCTCCCTACCCACTGTAACTGGGCTGGACCAATTGAACACGGTTTATTTGTTGTCTAGTAAAAATTGGTCATAGTCTTTGGTGATTCCTTGTCAACCAGAGGAACATGAAGGGAAGTCAGGTGGGAAGAGATATAATCCCCAGGGTGTCTTTCACTTACTGATGCTATAGTTCCTTCCTTCTTGTTAAGAAAGAAAACCAAACTACCCCAGTTCCTGCCTTATGTTCAAAGTATATGGCTTTAAAAATGGAGTATATTTTGGCTTGTGTAAGACATTGGGGAATCTTTATGCTTCCATTAGAGCAAAATACTTGCTTGAGCAGCTGCCTGTCAGGGCAGCCCCTGTACAGGGGCTTGAGTATATTCATCCATTGCAGCTTCATATTAGTCTGTTCCATTCAAAATGATGGCTTAAGTGATAGAAAATCAATAGGGTTATTAATTTGTCTTTCAGAGCTTTTTCTGAAGAGCTTCTCTTTGCATTAGCCTTCTTAAAAAGGTAGATCAGAAGCAGATTTAATTCCTAGTCTTCTGCTATCAGGTTGATAAAAACTTAAAATGTTTCCTCCCCTGCTGCCCTTCAACTCTTGACTCTGACACTCTGGACTTGTCCAGGATGGGCAGTCATCTTCATGTTTCTTTATGTGGGAAAACACAAATCCAAATGGTGTTACTGTTTCTTTTGCTAACTTTTTTCTTTTGGAATATTTGTTTTATGGAACTTTGTTCAATATTAAACAGAAGATTATAAAAGTTTTATTACTTAGTCATAAAATCAAGTCAATGAATCAGTGAGTCTCATCATCTAATCACTTATTATTTGCAGTAGATACTGTATGAACTTTCTGTTAAAATATTAAAAAAAATCATTAGCTACCTTTTTTAGGTAAAATAACAAGCAACTCTATTCTCATCTGTACACAGACTTCTCAAGAAAAGTATAATTTATTTTTTTAATCTCTTGGTTATGTCCAGAGGTATTTCATAGGCAACATGAAATATTTGGTGTCTGATTTCAAGTTTCATTGCTGGCCTTCTGCCACTAATGGGGCTGGTACAGAGCATGACTTAAGGTCAAGCCTGGAATACAAATAAAAGAGGATCTACTAAAAGTCCTTGTTTCTTCTTGCTTGCTTTTATTATGTCAAAGATTAGAAAGAGGAAAACATAGACATTGTCTAGGTCAAGCTGAACTGCAGCCCAAGGACAGCGCCCTTTTGAACTGTTGTTGGAAAGCCTAAATATCCTCTACATTGTTGCCTGGGTGGTTGGAGTCTGCTGTTGGATACCAGTCTTCACTAAACCCACCAAAGAGAGCAGAGTGATTTTGTTGGAATGACCAGAGAAGATTTGAATGTTCAAAGTTGAAAGGTTATGCTGTACTGAAAGCTCTCTCTTTGCTTCAGTGTTTCTCTTTTCCTTCTTCAACTGCTCCATTTTCAAGTTCATATCTATAGTAGTTCATCTGTTATCAAAATTATTAGACAGAAACGCTTCAAGTTTATCCATGTGTTTCTGATAGTGGAGTCATTCCATGCCATGGTAAGAGTGCTGCTACTTACACTCCATGAAGAGTTTTCCAGTCTGTTGAGTGATCAATCACAGGTATATATTCAGTAAAACATGATGCCTGAATGTGCAGCAGTTCCTTACTAAAAAATCAAAGTTTTTGAAAGGTTTCATGTCAGCTATCATAAATAATCTTGTGAAACTAAGAAAATTGATTTTTCATATTGTAATTTCCTGTCGTGGGGAATTGTTGTAAGGTTCAGATTTTTAAATAATTTATTTTAAGTAGTTTTCTGTACATAGATTATTAGAACTCTTTTGTGTGTACTGGTGATGTACTGGTGAGAGGTGTGGGAGACTGGGAAAGTACTGGCAGCTACAGGACCAAGGGGAGGCTGAATGATTTACTTTGGGGATCCTGGTGCAACTGGGCAGTTTTGTTTTTCAATGCAGAGTTAATGCTTCGTGATGGAAATCCAAGCAAGTATGTGAGAAGTGATGCAGAGTTATGAGGACTGGAGAGCATTTTGATGCTACTTTCCCCTGAGCTTTTAACGTCTAGCTGTGTTCAATTTTAGCAAGGACATACATAAACAGATTAACCTTGTTCTGCATTGAGAGTCCTTTGCTTCAAAGGGGGAGCTGTTTCTGGGTTCAGTTAAAAGGATAGATCTATAACCTGTCCCCAGATTAGCTCTATAAGGCAGTTCAGGTCCGAGTCCTTTCCTATACTCAGGTAACACAGATCTTCACTGCTCTGCTGACAGTCTCTTGAGTTTTGCTGTTCCTGAGCCCTCTGGCTGTCCAAGCCTGCAAATGGAGAAGAGCTAGAGAATAGACAGAGATTTGATGCTCAGAAATTTCCTTTTTAAAGAAAGAAAAGAAAAATTCTTTCTTTTTTTTTAAAGCTCATGTTCAGGGTCTTTTGTGTGTATTTGAAGGAGCTGTTGCCTTGCACTCAATGCAATTCTTCTTGACATTAGAGTAATTTAAGTCCTCAGACTCTAAGTGGCTTTTGGAAAACAGCCCCTACCTCCTTCATCAGTTATTTCATGTTTGCCTTACAGAGCTTTTTGAAGGCTCCTTAAGGCAACAGAATGAGAAATCAGTCACTGGAAAGGCATCTTGGATGCTCATTTCTTTTGAGGTGTTGACTGGTATAGAATGGCCTTGAGATCATGCCTTCAATCCTGTTGAATTTCACTATGCTATGTTGTTACTGGTTGAATGATCTTTTCATACAATTTAGAGTTGTTATCATCAGAAATAAAGCAACTATGAAGTTCCTTACAGAAAGCATAAAAAAGCCAGGCTCCCTCTGGAAATACTTCGAGAAATGTGAGCCAAAATAACAAGTGGAATACATCAGTCCCAGGGAAGTGAGGATAGTTCTCAGTGATGAGGTGAGCATCAGGAGGATTTGGGAAGCTGGACAGGGAGCTAGGACAGGAAAAAGTAATTCCTGTCTTGGAGGGGAGTAAAGGCAATGAAGTCCACAGGCAGGGGGAATGTATCTATGAGGGGAAGGATTTGCATGTAAAGAGTAGGGGCTGGGGCAGAATGGACATATGGAGGAGCTTGAATTCAAGGTGGAACCAGAGACTGGTCAAGGCGGAGGCGTGGCCACCACAGTGTAGGAGGAAGAACTAGTACACACATCTGAAGCACCACAGGATGTTTGCTGCTGGTTCTCTGCTGCGGTCATGTTTCAGGGCTGTACCATGTCCAGACTGGAATCTGTGCTTGTCTGCTGCCCCATCAGGGTATTGCCTGCCTGTAATATGCCTGTCCTCTCAGTGAGCTCAGGAAGATGCACTCGGTGGTAACTCCCTGTTTTGAACTGAGGCATAGAGGGGCAGAAAGAGCTGTCTTGTTACCCTTTAGGCATGTTGAGATCCTCAAGTATGGTTTCAAAATCAGCAAGTTTAAGCTAATGCCCTAGTCACTGGATCATGCCAGCTCCACAGGGTGTCTTTTAGGTGCTGCATTAAAGGGTATGTATGCATAGACATGCGTAGGTGTTTAAGATGCATTAGGTAATAAGATACTCTTGCTCTTGAAAAAAAAACCCTCATCTGTATTTAAAGCTGACTCTGGAAGTTCTAGGGGCAGGAGTCTGATGAATACTGTATCTTCTGGGTTTTAATGACTTGAAATGAACCCAGCCTCTTCTCCAGTGAGTCAGTCAGGCTTTTTCTCCAGGCTACTCTGCAAGGGTGAGGCAACAGCTGGGTCTGACAGTCTTGATAACTGACTGTGCAGAAGGCTCTCCCTTACTTCTCCCAAGTGGCAGCAAAGTTGAACATATCTGTGGGGAATTCATTCTTTGCGTTCTACAGGGATTATTAAGTATGCCAGACAAAAATATTGCCACTGAATGTTGCCTCATGCCCTGTGAAAGAAAGCTGCTTGTGTGCTGTGGGTGATGCAGTGTGTTCATTAAACCAATCATCCCAATGCTGGATCCTCTTAGCCCTGAAGGAATAATCCCCTTTTAGCAGCCATCAGTTCAGACTATGTAGTCAGCAGAAAGCAACAGTTTTCCAGGGCTGGAGTGGGGGGAAAGTCTGCATCCCCGGTCAGTCTTTGGAGGAAAATCACTTTCTGGGAATAGATTATGCCATTCTTTTCCCTCCAACTCAGTATCTAGCAAAGTACATCTGCCAGGGCTACCTCTTCATACTCCTAAGTATCTTTTGGAGTATGTTTTCTTCTTTGAAATTGTAAATTTAAATGAAATAGACCATCATGAAAGTCCATTAATTGCAGGAACATTTACCATGCATTTGCATGAATGAATTTAAAGAAATGAGTGAAAATATAAGGATGGCCTTAGGAAGTTGGAGTAAAACAAAGACACATGCTAACTTAGAAATATTTGTCTCATTTTGAATAGGGTAAGATAGATGCGTGTGTTTCCCATTGACTTTCTCGGGCCAGGTTGGGGCAATGATGAAGGAGCTCAGCTTCTCTTCTATGAAACAGAAGGAAGTTTTGTTGGGATTGCAAGGTCAATACCTGGCAGCTGTGTCTGTGTTCCTGGCCAAGATGCAGTAGTGCAGTCATGACCTCAGTGAATGGGGAATTGAGTTCCCAAGATGAAGGTCCATGAGGTCATTAACTTTGCTTTGTTCTTGCAGTCAGGAAAGGAGACTATGAACTTAGATAAGTAGCAAGCAATGAAGACACAGTGAAGCAGCGATCTCTTCAGCTCTGCCAAAAAAAATCTCAGCCCTTATCATCCAGCTCTTTACACTGTCTTCAGCCCAGCCAGAGGACAGCAATAATAACATAAAAAAACCCAGATGTAGTTCTTTCCCTAGTACAGATGGTTGTGATGTTCACGTGCAGTAATTCAGTGCAAGGCTGACCCCAAGATAGCAATGTGTCATCCTTCTTCCCCTAATTGCTTTTCTCAGTGCTGCTCACAGCTCTTATTGTGGCACTTTGCCACTGGCTCCCATGTGTGTTGATGTTGCAGCACAGGTTTTTCTGCTGACGGTGAGTCTACAGGAGAAATTTGCCCTCCTAAACCAGGTAGCTGTCATGTTTGTGTTTGTTTCAAATGTCAGTGTCCTGGCTGTCTGGTGACTTCCTGTGTTGCCAGTGTCTGTTTGCCTCCCCTTGAGGAGAAGCTGAACTTTGAGATTTTTAACATTGTCTAGTCTCTTCCCCATCTCATTATTTTTCCCCACTCGTCAGCAAACCTAATGCCTTTTTTTTTTAAATATATATATTGTTTTGCAGGAGTATATTGATGCTCATCCAGAAACCATTATCCTGGACCCTCTCCCAGCTATTCGTACACTTTTGGACCGATCCAAGTCTTACGAGCTAATTCGGCAAATAGAGGCATACATGCAAGGTAGGCACATACCTGCTCTCCCTGAAGGATTTTGCTGTGATAGAGAAGGAAGCAGCTTGCTTCTGGAGGCTGGATGTGAAGTTTGAAATAGTGGTTTTGGGCCCCTTGTGTTCTGTCTCTCCATGGGAGCACAAGCACCGAAGCATTCCTGTGTCACAGGATTGCCCTCTGGAATTCTGTGCTCTTCTTTTTCCATATACACAAAGAAAGTTTGCATCTGATTAAAAATATGGTATGGATTTAATGGGGAGCATATTTACCACAGTGATCACTCCCAGAAATCTTCTGGAAAACATTGTCTTTGTGTGTGTGCTGGTAAATTGAAATGACTGTACAAACTCACCAGCTTGTAATAAAAATCCTGAGGCCTGAATCTGAGGGGGAAGAAGAAAAATTGGTTTTGGAAAGGGCTGAAAGAATTTGAATTGTAAATAGAGCTAAGGTCTCTGAGATGCACTGGAAGCCTATTGCTAATTGCTTTAGGGAGGAGCTTTAACGTACTTTTGATACTGACTTGTTACCTGACATAACTATTGCCTTTAATTGGCATCATTTCAGTTGTATTCCTGTGTTTAGAAGTCATTCCTTGTCAGCCTGAATAATTCTATTATCTTATATTGTAACTGTTTGGTTAAGTTAGTCTTTCATTCCCTTTCTACTTCTGATACTGTCATGTTCTTGAAACATTTATTGGCTTTTGAATTTAAGTCTAGAATAGCTCTGAAGTAACTGTTTCATATGGTCGATGACTATAATTGGTGGAAATTGGGTTGGTGAACTATGTTCTAATGGAGTGTTACTGGAAATAACACTGAGATTGTGTTTTCACTGTCTTGATGGGCAGATAAGAAGCTCATCAATTTGTATTTTTATAGTTGTGGATTTATAGACTTATGGTTTGCATATAACTTACCTGCCCTACTGGCAGTGTCCTTATGTAAAAACAAGACTAATAATTTGCAGCACTCTCCCATGTCTTTTGGAAACTCTTTAGGAGAAAATGATCACTTAGTTTAGAAGTGTTTTGGTTTGGAGTGGTTATCTCTGTCTTGGAGTGGGAGACAGGTGCTGAAGGGAACCTGTGCTCTGAGGAAGTGGTTGGGGTTTTGTTCTAGCAGGAGAGAGATTCAGTAGGGTTTGTCTTTGTTCCTTTTTTTTTTTTAAATTGCTATCAGTGTTATTTTTATCTCTATGAGAACAATATGTTTGGGAGACCATCCAGTTTTTGCAAGTACTTTGTCTTCCACATATTTCAACCTCCTCTGGCCAAACTGATGAGTAAAAGAAATAAATGCTTAAGGAGGAAAAAGAAAAAGGAAATTCGTGTTCTGTTAAAACTAAAAATTTAAAGACAAGTTGTTAATAAAGTTGAGGAACGAGGTAAGGAAAAGCTTCACCTATTGTCACTTGCTGCTGCAGTGTGTTTGGTGGCCATGTTTCCCTTGACCCTATGTCTCCCTCCCCCAGCACTTTCCTCCCAAGTCTCATCTTATTTCGGTCTCATAATCAGAAATATCATGGCAAAGACCTTGAACCAACTCTATATTTAGCAGGGGAAATCTCAGGAGAGCTGAATAATTGTCTAACTTCTTGTTCTGGCCTAAGTGGATCAGCCTCTGTATTCCCGCACGTGTTGATCTGCAGTGAGAGAAAAGTTACACCCCTCTAGGCAGTGTTGTGGGATTTTCCTCCCTTCCTTGTTTTCACCTAAGTTATGTTTTCTCTGTTGCAGCTATCATGTCATATCCCAAGGCCATGAGCACATAGAAAACTCAGACAAGAAGTAATGCATCTGTGAATAGCAGGAGCTCTTAGGAGCCACATCTTTTTGGTTTTGGAATTTCCATATGGAAGTAACTACCAAGAAAAAATATCCTAGTCTTTAGCTGTAACTAGAGAGCCGAGTTTATCACAGGATACAAAATTGATGTGATGGGTTAAGTTCAGTGCAAGGTACCATGTCTTCCAAAGGAGTGCTGTATACTCAGGAGGGTTGAACATATATGTAAGGAGAAACCAGCTGTTCCAAAGTCTTTCAAAAGAAAATCTGGTGTTTATTTGCAGACCAGTTTTGGATTTCAGTGATTATTGGCTCTATTTGAATTATGTTTTAAAGTAACAATAAATGAAGTATAGTCTTTATGATCCTCTGTTTACACTTTATTTCAAGGCTGTGGACCTTACAAGAAATGTGTAACTACAGATTTGCACCTGTTGGGTTAAGGAGAGGGTGACTACATGCTCTGCTGACTCCAGTTTGTTCAATGCTGAACCCTCATCCCTCTGTGCAGCCTGCACCTTTGAAAATGGCAGATGTTGCTGAGGTGACTGTGTTTTATAAACGTTCTACAAGCAGCTTGATTTTTAAATGTAATTAACTTTCAGTTGTCCACGTTACTGTCCTTTTAACAGAGAATTCTCCATGCTTCCTGAAATAAGGAATCCCTATTTGAAGTGTCTAGAACTGGGCATATGGACATCATTATGCTTTCTGAAACTCCTGTAGCTTGGTCTTTATTGAGTCAAGTGTCTGAGTGATAAGTATTTTGATCCAGCCTCCAGAGAACGGGTTGGAAAGACACTTTGTGGCATGCTCCTTTTCTCTGCTACCACAGTCTGTGGCCATTAAAGGCACTGAGGTGGAAAAGAACTAGTAACTAGGGCAGAGTTGTACATGTAGTCTGAGAGAAATCCACACAGTGTTGACTGGGCTTTCCATGTCCTAGCCTGACACAGTTACCCCTCAGTCCTTGTGGAAATAGAAGGTTCACAGACTGGCAGAATCACTGAGGTTGGAAAAGACCTCTTGAGAATATATTGTCCAATTCCCTGCTCAAAGGAGAATAGAGCAGGTTCTCCAGGTCCATGGCCAGTTGGGTTTTTGTGTATGTCCACAGATAAAGGAGTCTGCATGACCTCTTTGAGCAACCTGCTCCAGGATTCACCTTGAGCCTGGTGTGCCAGCCTGCACCTGGCAGTGCTGAGGTGATTTGCAGAGGTTGTTGCTTTATTCAGTATAGACAGTGATAGCTCCCTTGGAAGGAAGTGGGACTCTCTTTTTTAGGGGAGGCGAGGGGGGAGCTTTAAGAGATTGATTTTAGTGGATTCTATTTTGGAATCAATAGTCTGGCCAGCGCTGTGACTTCCTCCTTTTCCTGTTCTCTGTTATTTTGAGAGCAAGCTCTAAAAGAACTAGTCCTTCTGAAACCTGCACTTCTAAATCTTTTTACAAAGAGATTTGAAAAACTAAAGGTTGCATTCCCAGCTAGTGTCCTACATAGCTGGCAGGTCGATCCTGAAATAAATCACTGAAGAGATTTTTTTGGTGTAGCAGTTGAGTTCTCTCAGCAGCTGTATTGCTTTGTTTACTTATCTGTGAAGACTTACTTCTTATATAAAAGCACTCTAGACCAGATTCTGTGATGTTTGGTGAAAGATTAGAAGCATTATTTAATGGAAATTTCATTTTTAACAGGGTATTTTATGATTGGAATTGTGTCAGCCTTTTTTAAGTTCTAACCTAATGAAAAGGAACTAAATTATCTGATGCTATGTTGAAAAGCTGTGATCCTACAGCTTTGAATTTTAAAATCTGACACAAAATTATGCTTAAGATGGTAATAGATAATCACTGTGACTAGGCACTAACCTTTCTATATTACATTTTTTGCATAAAGATGAAAAGCTGCATCCTACTCACTCAGTGTTCTACATAGTGTTCCTGTCTGCTGCTCAGTTTCCTTTGCTGTCTCAAGTGACTTACTGGTTTCTCAGATAATGTTTGAACTTCAGATATTGCAGACCCTCAAGTTCATTTTTTTAACCACTTGCTCCTAGCTTTTTTGCCAGGATTTAGAAATCCTGTTGTTCTTAGATTCTTAAATTTAACTCTAAACCTAAAATTTACACAGTTCTGCATGAGCCAACCTGCAACTCCTGAATTTCTCTCTCTCCCAACAGTCTTTTTTGAAGTACAGGAGCTATTTCATTGGGACACTCTAAATTCTATAAATCCCTTGAGCTGTGATATTTTCATCTTGGCATGTAATCAGAATCATTTATGTTTAATTCTTGACTATTATATGTGATGCTGTTGCTGCTGTGTGGGCTCCTTTCCGGTTTGGGGGGATATTACAGAACAGTTCATGACATCCTTCTCTATTCCCTGGATTTCTTTTTATCAGATTCTATCAGTCTTAGTACTCTTTGAGCAGCTGCATGTATTTTTATTACTAGGAGGAGGCTCAGAATGATGTAATGGGTAAGGCACTTGGTTTGGGGCTCAGGATTTTCTGCTTGTTGCTGGTTCTGACTTAGTGTGTGGCTTTGGGCACTGTGTGTCACCCGCGTGTGTCTCTTTTCTTCTCTTGGCACTCATCTGCCTGTCTCTTCCCTTTAGAAGCCACATTGTTTTGGACGGGAACCTCTTTTACAGATATACATACACATACTCTGATACAGCAAGTGTCTGGTGCCAAGCAAGCTGTGTAGATATTGTTTTAACAGAAATTGTGGATCTGTTGTTGAGTAGAAATTAGAAATTATGCATTTACAGATCAACAACAAAGCAGGTAGTCAGGTTTTATTTTTTAGAAGTTATGGAGCATGTACATTGCTGGAGCAGTGTGTACTCAGAACTTCTCATAATCAGGCCACCCAGTTAAAAGTGCATGAAAATAGCTGTATATACATAGCTCTGGGCATTCACCTTTCACAGCTGCGGCCTCTACTCTCTCTGGCCTACTTTTCATAGCAGTTTTGGTCAGTGGGGAGAGAGAAGAATAGTCACACAGGTCAACTTCAAGCACCTCTATCTGTATTTGAAGCTCCTGTTAAAGTGAAAAGAAAAATCTTTTTTAATTTGAAGCCTCTTAATCACTTACCTGAGGCTCACTTCTCTATATAGGGACATATCAGTAAAGTACCCTAAGCTTGAGGGCTGATCTTAGCTACTGCAAATAATCACACTGGTTTTTGGATGGAAAAGTCTCCCTTGTTGATTGTATGCTCGCTTTTCACCAAGAACACATGCAGGTGTCTCATTACCTCACTCCAAGTGTGTGGTGCATGTTCACTCAGTGGATTTTAATTTCTGTCTGAAGACTAGTATACATGTGTGGAAGGAAGGAATTGGAGTGGAATTAATATGCTATGTGACTGGAAGGAGTTTGTCCAAAGTGCATCAGCTCACAGCAGTGTTGCACGTGGCAGTGCTCTGTACCCAGCTGTCAGCACTTGGTAGGTCTCAGTCCTGCACTGTCAAACTGGAAAGACTCTGAGACATTTGACCCAGGGAGGTGACACCTGACATCTTTCTCTTAAAAAGCTCATTCATTCATCTAGGAGGGGGGTGACAAAGGGACATGAGCATGTTGGTGTTATGGTAAACAAGCCCTGGCTTTGAAATTTAAAGTAGACAGCTGCTTCCAAAGGACTAATCCTGTCCTGAGAGAGGTGGCAGGAAAAGAAAGTGGGAAGTCTCTAAAGGAACCTGCAATCTCCTGTCTTGTACCATTTCTTATTCTTGTTTACAAAAGGATTTTTTAAGGTAAGGATGTTGAAAGATAGCCATTTCTTAAACAGAAAATATGAACAGGCTCTCCTGTCCCCTCCTGCCTCTCCTCCCTTCCTTATTTTGGGCTGTCATCTCTGTCCTGGCACAGGTAGGAGGGACTAGAGAGCTGGGGGCCTCTGTGGATGTGATGGGCACAGGCGCTGTTCTCCCACCCAGGAGTGGCAGCTTGCTGGCCTGCTGCCTCTGGCCTCCTGAGATCCATCAGCTTGGTACTGCTCAAGTGACTCTGCAGCCCAACAGGCACAAAGCCCAGAGAATGGTACAGAAACCATTGTTATTGTTTTGTCTCACAGTGTGCCAGTGAGACCTCCTTGAACCAACAAGCAGTCATCATCTTGGATCCCTGGTAGTCTTGATGGCCATTGAGCTTTCAAAATATGCCTGCCAGTAAAGTTCAGATGTTATTTTTGGGTGCACTTAGGTTTAATCTTTAACTCTCGTTTGCTTTTCTGACCAGAGATGGGAAATCTGCACCCCACTTTCAGTTTGATTATCTGAATCTGAAAAAGAAACAAGGCTGGACCTTTTATCCATTTATTACATACCAGTGTTGGAAACTTTTGTTTTACATCTGCATGTATAATTTCAAAGCATTTGTGTACTTGATAAAGCTGAAAAGGTGCAAAATTTGAGACCAATTTAAGCTAGAACTTGTATGAATTTTGTGTTAGTGGCTTGGGTGAATCTGAAGAAGGACTGAATCTGCTTTGATGGCATAAAGATATAAGCCATAACTGCACTCCATTGGCATGGGGTATTCCTAAGACATCTCCTGTTTGGGTTTTATGAACAGAACGTTGATAAATTCTGGAGGATTGTTGTCTCTCTAGGATTAAGAAAGGAGGAGCGGGGGGTTCTTCTTGTCATGATGAAGTCTTCACTGCATAAACTGCATGTTTTAAATTCCAACACAGTTGTGTTTCAAGTTATTTTGATCCTCTTGAGCAGAAATTTCCTTGGCTGGCATCCAATTTTCCCAAGTATATGGGTGCTAGAAAAAGTAATGAAGGAGCATTGAGGATAAATTGCACATAATATCGATGTAAAACTTAACCGGGAATGCTTTTTGCAGTAAGTGGCTTTTCCCGATGTTTCTACTCATATTGTCATAAGATCAGAGGTCAAGAAATAAATCTTAAAAAATTAGGCTTCTCATCTGAGTTGGAAACCAGGACTTGGCTGGTAGAACATTATTGCTGTTCTAGCATAATGTGTTCATGTCGCCTTTGCTGCTGAAGAAGCAATTTATTTTAGGATGGCTTGCAGTAGTTTGGTGTGGAAAAGAAAAGTAGCATCCCTTACATTTTCTCAGGTAAGTATCTAGTCAACATGTCCTACCCCTGGTTAGATTCTAATCTCTCTTTGTGAAGAGTCCAGCAGGATGAGGATGCTTTCCTTTACCAGGGCCAATAACATCAGTCTAAAGTCACTACTGGCTCACATTTCACTTGTCTGCTGACTTTGTGCAGCTGTTTCATCTGAGTGTATCAGTAAAGAAAGTCATGAAAGCTTGAGTGCATTTAGGTTATTGATGTCAGTAGTTGGTTCTATCTCATGAATTTTCCAAATGTCTTCCAGAAGTAAGAGTGGAAGAGACTTAAAGTGTAAAGGTTGATGAGAGGGACTTGAAATGATCTCAGTTTCTTGTATAGTTTATGATTGAGTGGAACCAAACCTCTACGGTTGGTTGTTTGATAGTCATCCTAGACAAGATCATTTACTTGTCATTGTCATTTGGCACACTACACCACTAATATCTTGCTTTTTCTTCCTGTTTGGGGTACATTCCTTACAGTGGTGCATGCTGATTTTTTGTTTGTCTGATGTGTCAGTGCTGCATATGGGATGAAAATAAAGAGAGCCAAATGCATTCATAGCTTAGTATGGCTGTATTGAGATATCTGGCACTTCCAGAGTGTCAGTAGTAATGGTTCAGATCACTGCCTTTGTGTTAAGGAAACAAAACTGATTCAGCAGGCTACAGCTTAGCTCCATGAAAACAAAAAGATGCTACACTGAGAAGAAAAAGTGGTAGTATTGCAGGCTTATGTTACATCCTTTCATACCCTGTTTGGTGGGCAAGCATGGTTTAGAACTTGTGGTGTTTGTAGGGAAATACGCAGCCTGTTCAATTCTGTACACAGGGTGAACTACTGCTTGTTAATTTGTGTTAAAATAGTTTGAATAGTAGGAAAAAAAGAATTGTTCCTCATAAGGCAGATTCTTAAGTAAACTGAAGCATCAAAAAGTGTGAGACAAAGACCCAAGACATGGAGATAGATAAACTGTTTTCAATGTGGCAAGTCAAGCATCCCATACTAGTGGCGTTCCAAGACATTTATTATTAATTCTAGAAAAGGCGGATGAATAGGATCGCAAATTTTTCAGATAAGTCAAAATTGTTTTGTTTTTTCCAGACAATGGGAGACAGCAGTATCAGATGGGTTTACCAAAAGACAATGTAGAGTCAGCATGATGATAGATCCACTTTATTGTGGTCTCTTGGGCCTATAAAGAAATAAAATAGACAGCTCATGCATTGTTAACTTCTACACTGACTCACTGCTCAGGAAAGACCTCAGTATCACAGTGGGTAGCTCACTGGAAACTTCTGCCCCCTCAGCCTCAGTAGTCAAAAGAGAACTTGCCAACAGAATCAAACAAAAAGATTATGGTAGCCAAAAATAGCATGGAAGATACTGAGAATACAGTTACGGAAATAAAGCGCTTTCTTTTTCCTGAAGATTGTTTTCAGTTCTGCTTTCCTGAATTTAAAAATATATATTAGAAGTGAAAGGAATCCTGGAGAAAAGGGACATGATCAGTGCCAAGAGACGGCCACACAAGGGAAGAGTGAGATCAATCTCAGGTTAGCAGAGGTGGAACAAAAACCTGAGCAAACAAAATATAAATAAATGGAGAAATATTCTCCTTTTTCTCTTTCCTGCTATATCAGGGTAGAGTTCCAGTTCCACTGCATAGCTGTGCAATTGCCATAAAATATGAACTCAAATCATAGCTGGCCTGAAAGACGTAGGAGACATTGACGGCTAGGTTTGGAAGGTTTACAGACCATTGTGGTTGGGAGTTATATAGTACTGATTGGTGGATGTTAAAAAAGAAACTTCACTGGTGAACTCTGAACTGCGTAACTTGGGATGTGTTGGGGGACAATATATATTCCCTTTGCTCTAATTTGAAACATACTGCCAAGTTGAAGAGATTGAGAAGACACAGTATGAGCTGAATTGTGAGCTCATTTGGTTTGTTAATTCTTGTGTTCATTTCTCACCTCCACAAAAGCAAGAGTGCCTGAAAGCATAGGGAGGATTTAGAGCATTTTCTCTAGTCCATAACTTTTAAACCTGGTGCGAGTAGTATCACTTTGGTATTTTTACTGTCTTGTGAATAAAGTCTTGGTATTTAATGTAAATTATGAGCACTCAACATGTTAAATGGGAACTCAAATAGACCCAGACATATTAAAATGTTTTTTCTTTCAGAAATATGGCTGGATAACATGATTATGACTTTTTTTCCTTGATAGCTCTCTCTTCTGTTTTATTAAAGTCCACACAAGACCCTGTAGAGCAAAGCAAGGGAGTGTGCATGAGGGGACAGAACTGAGGCACTGCAGGGCAGGCATTTGTCATACATGACAGGGAGTTACCTGTACTGAACAGCCTTGATGTTTTTCTATTAGCTTTTATTCTACTGGAGAATCAAGGAGGTCACCCTCCAAATCACATTGGTGCATTGTCTGGGGCAGCGCATTACATGACACACTGGGACTTTTCAACTTTTAAACCATTTTATTTCATTTCCTCCCTTGCTGCCTGGCAAAATTATGAGTAAGACTGACGGGGTGCAAAATTTTTTCTTCCATGTAAATATGAAAGTGATTTAACAGATAATGTTTCACAGTCTCACCCTCCTGCCCACCCTAACAAGCCTGCTTTATGATCAGAATAGCTGCAGCTTTTTCCTGTCTGCAGCTCAGCTGCCAGCTTCTGTAGGATCTGCTGGGGCCAGGAGGGAAGGAAGCACTCAGCTGTTACTGAGAGTCTTAACTTTAGATGTAGCATCAAGTTTCCTGTGTGATGGAGTGTTCATGTCCCAGGTCCTTCTTAATCAGCTTGAGGATGCCACGTGGGTGTTTGCTCTGTCTCTGAGTGGCAGTGAGCAGCCAGCAGTGAGATCTTTCCTGCAGAGATGCAATGTGTCAGTCTTGCAGACTTGCACCCACCACCCATCTGCTGACAAAGGGTATATGAATACTCTGAATTAGGTCCTTCTTTTAGCCAAGGAACCCTAAACATACTGTGAAGGCAACGGATGATATTAACATTCAGGAAGAGATTTATCTTTTCTGATTTGTATTTTGTTAATGTTTGAAGGTCCACTAGGTTCTTGGTTGTGTGGGAAGGTTGAGCTTCACTACACTTAACACAGAACTTGTTCTGTCACACTAGCTGACTTAGTCGCTGGTGTGTGGAGAAGACACCCATTCAGGTAAGTAGTAGGGACACTGAATATGAGCCCCATCCTATGCTAACTCCTGGTTCACATGTAATGCAATTAATCGACAATGCAGCATTGTATGCAAGGTGAGGTCTCTGAGATTTTAGGATCTGTAATCATAGAATCATAAAATGGTTTGAGTTGACTGGGGTCATCTAGTTCCAACCCCACTTCCATGGGCAGGGAGACCTTCCAGGTTACTCAAAGCTCTGTTCAGCCTGATCCTGAATACTCCCAAGGATGGGGCATCCACCACTTCTTGGTACAACCTGTTCCAGTGCCTCTCGGCCCTCATAGGGAAGAATTTCTTCCTAGTATCTTCTAATTGTTCAGATTCAGGGCTTTGACAACAGCTCTGCTTACTCTCTTGATCTCTAAAATGCCAGCCTGACCTCCTTGCTTCACCAGAGGAACATTTTGAGGGTTAGTCAACATTGGGAATCCTGTGTGTGTGCTGTTTGAACACTGGTAGAAAAAGTAAGTATGGTAAGATTTTTGCTCTCAAGGCTGCTGTAGTGCTTGGTCAAAGTAATGGAGTGTTTATGAATCTGCTGTACTGGAGGTTTTGGGAATAGGCTGAATATACATATATCAGCCAGTGTTTGTGTTGGGAGCATTTTATCGTCCCAGAATGCAGTTGGTCTGGGGTAGATAGCCTGGTAGGCTTTCCAGATGAGTATTTTTGGATGTTGATTGACCTTATCCTGTGCAGAGCTAGGACAGAGGATGACCATAGGTTTGCAGTTCTGGCTTAAGAGCTCAGCAGTCTGAGTAGTCTGGGCTTCCACGGGGGCAAAGTTTCTGTGGGTCAGTGTAGCCAGACCTGAGTATGTTTGGCTGTGCTCCCATACAAAAAAAGCAGTGTGTTTCAGCTGAATGCAATCCTGTTACTCTGGCTTTTTAACTTCTGGGCCAAGGTTGGCTTTGTTCAGCTTTTTTGGGATGCTGAGAGAGAAGTGGTGGGCTGGCTGCACCTGTTCATATGGATGTGGCACAGCAGGAGCAAGTATTTCTTCCTTGGTGGAGACATCTGTGGAATGAGTTTGTCACTTGTTTCACAAGGGTGAGGCAGTTGAGCGATGCATTCCTGAATCAGCAGGCTCCTCTTGCCTTGCGGCGTTCGGCAACCGCACATTAAATCTGAAGCTATAAATTGTATAATTTGCATAAGATATTAGGCAGAGGAGCACAATGGGACAGACGCTTATTGCTGATTTGGGAATCCTCGCAAACATTTGCTAGGAGATGAACTGCAGTTACTTCAGTATTGGGCAATTAGTGTTGCTTTTTTAAAAGGAGACAAGTGTATCGCACCAGCTGATTTCTTGTACTGTGGAATTTGCTGATTCCATTGTTGCTCTTGGGCACAGGCTTTTTGTTCCTTTTTAAGACAGTATTTTTTAAAAAACCTACTAGTTCTGACAGGAAGGCAGATGCAGTTTGGGAGAGATGTTCCCACCAAGAAAGTTCCAATGCACACTCCTATTTTGCTGCAAGGAAATGAAGTCTGCCATAAATTCTTTGGCATTCCACAATTCTGTCATAGCTTGTCCTGCAGGTGCACCAGGCTGCAGGTTAGGGGCATTTTGGTTGATTTTTGTTGCTTTTGGAACCTAGGGTTTGGTATGAGTTCTGGGGATAAAATCTAAGCAGGCATTTTATTGCAGTTACCATTAATTTTGACATGGAGGTTTCTAATCAACTGTTTGGCTGCCAGTTAGTTAAACTGCTAAATCTTGAAATGTGTTTACCTAGATAGCAGAAGTGCTTAGGGGAGTGCAGAGCTCTGCCTTTGCCAGGTTTTGTAGTCACTCTGAGTGTTGTGTCTTCCAACAGGGCCCCACAACGTTTGTATGTCTTCCTGTTTTAAGAGCTGCTAATGAAATACAGGCAATTCTGTAAGTGTGATACTTCCCCTCAAGGTCCTGCACTGTGGGAAAGTAAATGTCCTAAATGCTAGAGCTGATTGTAATTGCTTTTGGTTTTCAGTATTTTTAAAGAAAATAATGTTAGAAGAGATCAGAAAATACCCATTTTATTTCCACTGAAGAAATGATCATTTATGAGCCTAAAAGAGACAGTGGAAAGAGTCAGCATTTTTGAGATTTCAGAATTTGGAGAAGTTGAGAAGAAAATAGCTTGTCTTTTCCTCCTCTCCCACTGTTATTCCATAGATTGCTGTCCCAAAAGTCCCGGGAAGAAAGGTGATTTTTCCTTTTAGACAAATACGAGAGTAAAGGAGCTTTGCTTTATGTTTCACTGAAAAGCATTTTCCTTCACACCTGTGATGAAAGTGCAAGCCACTATTGCAGGCAGTTTGGCCCATCCATTTCTTTTTAACTTAAGGTAGAGGACTTACTATAACTGTAAACTATTTATGTGCAGGAGTAATACCTAGACTGCTCACGCCAGTGGGGGGGCTGGATTTACAGGAGAGTCCCATCTAGGAGATTCCACAGGCTTGTCTTCATTAGGCATGTTGCTTTTCATTCCTTCCTGTGAATGACAGCTCTGATGTGGATGCTCTTACACAACTTCCTGCGTGGGAGAAGGGGTGAACAGCACCAGAAGAAAGCACCTTTGTAGCCTGTATAACTACATCCATGCAGGTGTTTGGGCTGGGTTACCATTCCAGGTGGTAATTGCACCTTTGGCAGGAACTGCTCCATGGATGCAGCTCTTTGCAAGTGCATGCCTGTCCTGAGCCCAGATCATACCATGCTTTGCCTCTTCCCTCTTGCCTTACTCCTTTAGAGTGATCATTTTCAAAGACTGTTACAACTGTTGTAAATTAGGAGAATTTCTTTGTAAAACAGGTTCAATATGTGTAACCATCACTTAAGTAGTGAGAAAAACTTTTAAAATTATAAAATATAAAACTGAGTAACTGAAACAGTAGTGACCTGTGCCAAACACAGGCAATATGTTGCTCTCTGGAGGCACGTATGGGTCGAGGACCTTACATGATTTGATTTGTGTAGGTTTGTCTGCCTGAGATTGGCTTCATGCACTAGATGCAGCAGTAGTAGCAACCTAAGGTATTGCTGAGGTGAGGGGAAAAAAGAGAATAGCTAAAAACACTTCAACACGTGGTACATTTGTGCCTGTGAAGCTGCCTCTCTACCACAGAACACAAAAAAGAGAGAGCAAGACAGACTGGTTGTGCACAACAAGCCCGCCTTTTTTTTTGTTCCTCCTGCAAGGAAAAGGTACTTTGTGTGTTAGCTCAGTATCCAAGCTTTTTCCTTCAGGCAGTTTTCCAGCCCCTCTGCTCCAAGCCTGTAGCACTGCATAGGGTTGTTGTGACCAAAGTGCAGGACCTGGCACTTGACCTTGCTGAACCTTGTACCACCAGCCTCGTCCCATCAATCTAGCCAGTCCACATCCTCTGCCGAGTCTTTCTACCCTCCAGCAGGTCCATATTCACACCCAACTCAGTGTTGTCTGTGAATTTACTAAGGGTAGACTCGATTGCTTTGCCCACTGAAAAAGACATTAAACAGGACTGGCCCCAATACTGAGCCCTGGGGCACACCACTTGTGACCAGTTGCCAGCTGGATGTAACTCCATTCACCATCACTCTCTGGGCCCAGCTGTACAGACACTTCCTTATCCACTAAAGAGTGCAGCTGTCCAAAATTATCTGCTCTGTGATTTTCCCAGCACCAAGGTCAGGCTGACAGGCCTGTTGTTTCCCAGGTCCTCCTTCTGGCCCTTTCTATAGATGGGTGTCACATTTGCCAACCTCCATTCAACTGGAACCTGCTTAGCCTGGACTGCTGGTAAATGACTGAAAGTGGTTTGATGAGTTCTTCCACCAGCTCTCTCAGTACCCTTGGGTGGATTCCATCTGGCCCCATTGACCTGTGTGTGTCTAAGTGGTGTAGCAGGTTGCTGACCATTTTCCCGTGGATTGTGGGGGCTTCGTTCTCCTTCCTGTGTCTGTCTTTCATCTGGTAGGTGGCTCAAGAGCCTGGATACTTAAACGGTTGAGAATCCCTTCTAATTTCAAGTCCAAATTGATTCACAATTAGGTTTACAGGTTTACCCACAAAAAGAAGTAACATCTTGTAGCAACACAAATTTATCTGCATTGGGTGTTTTACATTTTGTTGGAGCCTGAACACTGGCACAAAGAAAACCATCTCTTATTGAGACAGAGCTTCATTCAAAGCATAATAGGCATTTACTGCATGAGAATCACATCTAGACATGTGCAGACTTCTCTGAAGTTGGCAGTACTTTTCTTATCTTCTCTATTAATATATCTGATTTACCACAAGAATTTTATCTTCGGGGAGAAATATGTGTCATAGTTCTCTGTCTAATCCTACATTCAGGTTATTTTTCTCCTTCTGATTTAGGAATAGGAGAGAATCCTTAAACAAAATTTAACACCTAACTAAAGATATACCAAATTTTAACTGCATTTTCAACCATATAAGTTAGTCAATTGCATTGGCTCATTAGTGTTCGTTTAGTTGCAGTGAAGGTCAAAGCCTCCCTGGAACTGAAAAATAAAACAAACACATTTCATATTGAATGTATTGTGTCTCGTGATATGCAGCTGCTTTTGATCCATTTTCATTTTGCACCCTTATGCAGTCTTTGTTTTTTTATATTACTTTGTTCAAAAGAATTGCTTTTAATAACTTTCCATACTTGGTTAGCCTTTATAGGAAAATTTATTTTTCCTTTTGTAAAGGTAGATCTATGTACCCTGAATGTTTTATCAGACTTACAGGGAAGTTTTTTTTATTTTCTTTGAAACCTAAACATAAGTAGGCTTCCTTTTCTTTTCTTGACTTGAAAAAAACAACTGATTTTTTCAAAACGTTTTCTGGTTTGTGCTCTGGTTGTGTCGTTTTTTTTTTCTGTGTACAGCATGTACTTCAGCTTCTGAAGACTAAAGTGTTGATGGTGTTTTTATTGGCTGTAGGGCACATAGTATTAATGTAGGAACAGCAGCATCATTATCTCCATTAAAGCAAGGGCATTGTGTCAGCCAGGAAGGTACAGAGAAACATTTGAAGTTGTTAAAGACAGATCTGTTGAAGAACTTCACTGTGCTGAGACTTGGAAGGCTTGATCCTGTTTCAAGACTTTGTGATAATGCCTGGGAAGGTAATAATTTCTCCACTCCCATGTTTCTTCATTTCCCATCCCTGTCCTTTATCAGTCCTGTTTGGTTTGAAACTTCCCAGAGGGAGGCACCACCTATTATGATGTGTTTTCCACAGTGCACGAAATATTTGCCTCCCAATGCTATTGTAATACAAATGATTCTGCAATGTTAGAGGAAGATGCTAAGATGCTAAGGCTTCCACGGTATTCACATAACTTTTAATTTTAACTGCATACAGAGGAAACACTTTAAAACAGCATTTAGTGAAAGCTGAATTCTGAGCTGTGACCTGGTTTCTTTAAATATCCAGGTTTTGTCATTATTTTGAAGCCTTCAGTATCTGATGCTAAAAATACACTGTACTGAGCTTCCCACATGGATGGAGGTAGTTATATAAATCTTGCCATAAATAATACTTGTTCACTCGATCATTATAGAAATGTCTTGACATGCAGTTCATAAGAGATTTGCTCAGAGCAAACCAAAATTGAGTAGAAAAACACAGATTAGAATCAGAGTTCCTAGACCTATTTAGATCTTGCCTTTATAGCATCATTTCAATCATTTCATAGCCTAGTTTGTAATTTTTCCAATATCTAGACAAATCTGAAGAGCAGTAAGGGAAATCTTCTTTAATTCTTCAGTCAGCTCTGAAATGCGAATGGTTTGTACTCTACCTTTATAGTTTCTCATCTTGAAAAGGTGTAAGTTGTGTCATTGTGCTATGAGTACAAACATAGGCTGGAAAGCTTCAGTCCTTTACAGTTTGTATTTCATGACCATTTTGTAGAAGTGCTTGAGACTGTAAAACTGAAACATTGAGTAGTATGAAAGTCCTGGTTATTTATAGGTACTGGGAGGAAGTGTATTTTATAAACGGGAGGAAAAAAAGGATAGATGGACTGATGGTATGCCAGACAGGGTTCTAAAGGCTGGCAAGAAAAGTCCATGTGGATTTCTGTTTTAAAAAAATAAGAGGGAGGGAGGAAGACCTTAAAGCAGCCTTCCAGTACCTAAAGAGGGCCTCCAGGAAGGCTGAAGAGGGACTTTACACAAGGGCATGTAGTGGTAGGACCAAGAGGAATAGCCTTAAGATGAGGGAGGGTAGGTTTAGATTAAATATTAGGAAGAAATTCTTCACTGTGAGGGTGGTGAGACACTGGAACATGTTGCCCAGAGAGATTGTGGATTCCCTATCCAGAGGTGTTCAAGACCAGGCTGGATGGGGCTCTGAGTATCAACCTGATTTAGTGGAAGGTGTCCCTGCCCATGAGAGAAGGAGTTGGAACTAGCTGATCTTTGAGGTCCCTTCCAACCCAAACTATTTTATGATTCTATGAAATTCTAGTGCTGAAGGGAAATTATCTGGACAGGGGACAGTTATGAACAACAACTCCTAGGTTATCACATATAACTTGCAAGTATTAATATAGCAAAGCACAGATGCTAAGATTAGTGAGCGTGCAAGCTTGTACTATGCAAACTGAAGCAAAGTCTGAAATGGGAGCGAGTGGTGCAGTTGACCTCTCAAAGAGTCTAAGTAGTGAACATACGTCAGAAATTCTTACTGAGATCTCAGGGTTGATTTAATTAGGAAGAAAATGTTTTGACTTAATTCTCCTAAATGAGCAATCCCTCTTCGCATGAAACCCAGTTTTGCCTTAGGTTCTTCTGTCAAGTGATGGTTGTCATTGGAGCCCAGCCTACCAGTCCCTCAGCTCAATCGATTGCCTTCATGCCTCCTGAGTTTATTCCTGCACATCCTGCTTCAAGTCGAAAAATAGGATTGTAAAATCACTGTACTGGGAACTGCTGTGAAATTTGTTTCTGCAAATAAACAAAATTGCAGTTTGTTAGACCTATTACTAAAAGCCAAACTCTGTAGAACCTAATTCAGACCTTGAAATAAACCTTAAAATTGAAGAAAGTGACAATGCACAGAGTAGCAAGGCAGAATGCTCACACAGCTCTGGGGGAGAGAGACCTGTCTCCCACGGGGAGTGATGAGGTTTTTGGTGCCCAGCTCCCTCTCTCCATGGAAAGGTCTGCCTGTGTACTCCCCAGGACCCCTGCAGAGTTTTCATTTTACAAGAACGCTGAAATGGGAAGGAACATGTAGTAATTTTAGGCAGCAGCAGGACTGTAGTGTTCACTTTAAAAGTATGTCATTTTTTCATGGGTCCCAGATACCATTTCTATACATGGGGTGAGAATTGTTCTTCGGTC
This sequence comes from Xenops minutus, assembly GCA_035221455.1. Lineage (NCBI taxonomy): Eukaryota > Metazoa > Chordata > Aves > Passeriformes > Furnariidae > Xenops > Xenops minutus. The sequence goes on along the minus strand of JAWWEE010000158.1, from coordinate 47,797,677 downwards.
TGGTTTGAGTTACCCCTGGTGGCGATGCATAGGGGTAATTTGTTGTTTTGCAAATGAAGGATGAATGGAATTACTCAGGGCATCCTGGTTTACCTCCAGCAGTTCTCATCCAGCTGCTTTGATTCTAAATAACATTTGTGGGTCAGATCTGTGAGTTCACCGCCTTTTGATGTTAGAATGATGTTGCGAAAGAATTCCAGCTTTTCTGACCTTTTGTTGTTCTGTCATTTCTCTGCCTTCCTTCTTTCTTTCTGGCTACGTGATCTGTGAATGTAGGATTGAGCAGAGATCCTTTCCAGAATGATATTCATCTGTTTCCCTTAAAAAGTAGGCAGGAACTGTGAGAGAAGGCAGATTGAGAAGAACAGGAAATTCAGGCAGTGTAGTGGGGTTGCATTAATAAGCGTGAGAATAAATTGCTCACAGTTTTTTGAAAGGGATATTGCAAAGGAAGTCAGTAATTAAAATTTAAGCAGGTTTGGAGTTTTGTGAAGCTCTTTGAAACTTAATTATTTAGCAAATTATTTGATATAATTTAATGCCAGTTATTACAAAGTAGTGAGAGAACAGATATTCAAACACCAGAATTTTCCTGCCAGGGCACAATAGGAAGCAGTTAGACTTTTAGGAGAACATACAGTGAAAAAGATGTAAAAACAAAATAAAAAATCTGTTTTCTCAGTTCATACTAAATAACATGCTAAAAGATGATACTAAGAGCAAGTTAAACATTTTGTGATTTATCTTCAGTTCTAGGTGACATCAGTGCTGGAAGCAGCTACTCTCCTACTGCAGCTCTTTTCTCACTTAGTGAGAAGGAAAATATGATTAGAGAACATCTGCTCTAGTTCAGTGGGTGCAAGCATCAAACAAGGTTATTTGCAAGAGAACCTGAGGCCACTTAATTCTACGTTTTACACACATACAAGACTAGAGCATGAATTCCACTGGAGAATGCTTATTCTTATTAAAAAATAAAACAATAAAATGGTCCAATATGTGAATGCAGATGCCTTACCCACATGCTAAATCTGGGTGTGGAGCTTGACAGGTATTGTTTGTCTGCCAAGCATCTGGAAATCTGTGAACATTTTCCCTTTTCCATTTTATTAACTCTTAGTTGTTTCAGGGCCCCCGATAGGGGCATTTTTGACCTGCTCAGTATTTGCCAGTTTAAAAAACCTTCATTCCACAATAAGCTTGCATTGCTGGCAATAGGCACTTTTCCCACCAAGCTGGGGAAGGAGAAGTAAGTGCAGTTTATGTTCTGCTACTGAAAGCTGTCTCTGTAAAGACGTGTATACTGTTGGCAGTGGGACTGCTTCTCTAGGCTCTAGTGAATGCCAGCCATTTCAGCAACATCCATGCCATGAACTATGGCCATACATGTGAGATCTTCCAACCCACCATCCCCTGTGCCCCATTGGGATGTGGCCCATTGCTGCAGTCACCTGTCTATGTGGGATGTGGCCCAAGGCTGTGCAGTTTCAGGGCACCATATAAAATTTTCAGTCACTCTTGTCAGTGTGGAAATGGTTTATAAAAGGATTGTGAGTATTGTAGCACAAACCTGGATAGACTGGCAACTTTTAATAAAATTTTTGGGGTTGATTTTAATTTGCGTTTTAACAGAGAAGGTAGCTGGAATCTACCTGAATTGAATACCCCCAAACCCAGCCACAGATTTTTGTGTTCAGGTCATTTGGATTAAGACTTTAATCTGAGTAACTACGCAATAGGCATGTGTCCTTTTGTAGTGCAGTATTATGCCTGGTCTAATGCCTAGTCTTTGGTTTTTAATCATTCAGACAGGGATGTTTTTCTCACCATTGCAAAACACTTCTGACCAGCCAGAACAATGAAAAGAGGTACTATTTAGGCTTCAGATCCCAATGTCTCCAAAAGTAGCCAAAACCTAAACCAGTGGGTTTTTTCCTCTCTTCTCGTCTCATTCTCAAAAATTGTAATGTCCCATTCTTTTCTCTGTTCACTTTACCTCAAGTGAAGTAAAAAACTCAAGTGTTTTATATTATGTAAATGGTGCAAGAGACCTGGTGGGACCCCTGGCTACCTGTCTTCCTCCATCTTCTGTTTTCTTAATCTTAAATTAAAGCCAGTATCAGTGCTGGGTCTTGTTGACAGAAGAGATGTTATGGAAATTCAGTACAGGTTGTCATTCAAGTAATATAAAACATGTTTATTAAAAGGAACCCAGGAGATTGAGTGTGAAGAAATTTGCACAGTGAAACACTTTTCACGCTCACTGTTCACCCTAAGGTCACTCTTTTCTGCTTCACCAGCTAATCTCCAAAAGTACTTGTAGCCTTTTGAGTTTGATCAGATTGCATAGAGCAGCGTCTTGGAAGAAGGGATCAGAGACAGATTAACATTGCAGGGAACTTGGTGTTTACTATTTCAATGGTGTGATTTAGCTTTCTCCTTTATACTGATTGTCATAAGTGTTAAATAAATGTCATGGCTTTTCAAAACAGTCCAGAAGAGTGACTGACATTGCTTTGTAGTTTGAAACAAAACATGTCTTTAGGGCTGGGTAAAATATCCAGAGTTGAGATATCATGGTAATTAAAATTAATGACAATTTAATGTAATGATCCTTATCCTGTAGGAAGACTTGTTTGCACAAAATGAAGTATTACCTACACCAATGTCAGAGTTTGATGTAGGGAGGAAAAGTCCATAGGCTGGCAGTGTATCACCAAATGGAGCTCAAATAAACCAGACTGTATATTTGTGTTTTAATTAAAGTTAATAGATGTGTCTGTGAAGGGTTGCAGCTAAACTTTGATGGAATGAGTTGACGAGAGAACTGCTGTTCCTAAAATAGGATTTGTTTGTTACTTTTTTCTGTTACATTTAGCGTTTGAGACATCTCTAGCTGATGGCTGGATAAGATTAATATTGGGACGGGTCTGCCATTTGTTACAGAGCTTCATTAGCGTCTTTTGCCAGAACTGACTTTTATGGTACGTAATGATGGTGCCCTTACTGAAGAGTTTTCCATAACGGGAAAATGCTCATCAGCCAAATTCTCACCATCATCCTGCAAACTACTCTCCTGAGAACCAATGCCTTTGATGTAATTACTAGTTCAAGGGCTATTACTGAGATTGGAGATATCTGTTTGCTTTGATTTTCAGTCTTACAGGGAGTGCCCTGAAATACTGTGCTCTGCTGGAGCCAGCAAAGCCTAGAGCAGCAGTGTTCAGTATGCAGAATGTGCTGTGTGTCACCTTGCAGGGGACAAGTTATTTCTGTGTCATGCTTGCATCTAACTACAAGCATTGCATCATGCAGGAGAAACATGCTGTTCTTCCAGACTGTATTTTTTTCCCAATAAGGGGTAGCTCTCATTGCTGAGCATGTGCTAGCTCAGAATCAGAGCAGCCTCTGAATTTACAGCTCCTTTTCAAGGTAAAAGGAAGAAGATGTGCTCTGGAAGGGTTGTTCAGATCTAATTCCTTTCACTCTGCAGTGGCCTAGGGTTGCCTGTGCAATCAGCTGAAGACATGTCTTCTGGGAGCAAGGAGAATGAATGCTGTATGGAGTATTTCTAGGATTCAAAACCAGCATCCGAGCAGCTTTCTGAGCTCTTCAAGCTGAGCCCATACCAGACACATCTACTACTACAAAGCAAATACAAAAAAACCCCAACCTAATCCAGCTACAAAATCTGATTCTTGATTTAAAATTAACTTAAAGGTTATTTCTAGCCATATGTTGTCTATATTCTCAATTTGAGAATGATCAGAACATGTATAGTATGGCATCTTTTTTTAAAAATTATGTGGTTTTGGAGGAGGACTGGGGGGTATATATGGTGTATTTGGGTGGGGATGTTAAGCAAACTGATTCCCTGCAGGCATCTCCCTTGAATGTTGTTGTCTACCTACCTGCATGCTAGTCTTTGAAAATTCGTATCTAGATGCAATTGTGGATGAAAGTCACAGTCTGACCAGCGCTACCAAATCTGAACTGGGCCTGCAGTGGTTTTTTGTAGCAGGAATATTCTCCCTCCTTCTGAAAACGAGGGTGGGAGGTTTTACAACCTGACTTAACTGCATAGATATTACATAATACCTCTTTGATGATTGCCTCTGATTAGTTTTCTAAGTCACACAAAAGGAATGTGGTATGTTTAATGCTCTGTAACTGTATAAGTGCAGTTTACCCTCTTCATTATAATTGCTGAAATGCCTTTCCTTCTGAACTAAGAAAAGTTAAAGAGAAATAATTTTTTAATTATTTCATGTTCTTTTTGGAGTAGTTTCTTGTTCTTAGTAACTAAGTTTGTTGGTTTAGGGCACTTTAATATGAAGCGTAGGGACTTCGTGTAGGAGAGTGGTCAAAATCTGATCTGAATCTACAAGCATAGTATTCTTTCAGTAACTTCTTCCAACCAACTATCTCATTTCTTTCAGAAAGTGGCTGTTCTAATCTCACAAAGACTGCATAATAACCTGGTAAATTGAAACACAACCTAAATAGCCTAAAGTACCAAAGCAAGCTTACAGAAGTATAGTTTTTATTTTTTCTCCAAATCTTGTGCATTAATAACAAGATTGTCTAATTGTGCTGTCAAGAGTCTCTACTAAAGACTCAGCACAAGTCTATGCAGGCAAAAATCTAAGATTTTCTGACAGAAACTTGCACTGTGTTACTGAAATGCTCCATTATAGCAGCCAAACTCTTTCTTTTCCATCCCCAGTAAAGTAGCTTCACTGGCAAAGGATTTGATCGAACTGAAATGCAGAATTCAAAACTTCTTGAGGCAGCTGAGAGGGGAGGGAGCACAATGGAGGCCTGTGTGAATCGGGAACAGCATGCTGATGATGAGTGGGAACAGCAGTGTGTTGATTCTTCTGGTAAATATGAAAGTAGTAGGTGATAAGCTTAAAAACCAAACCCAACATTATCACTATCCTATTTTGCATAGCTAAACAGGGAAATTCAGTGCCACAGAAGGTTATGAATGGTAATTTGTGTGTGTGTTCAAAAAAGCAATCAGATTGATGGCAGAAAAACCTATCGAGAGCAGATAAACTCTTTACTTTTCTGAAGAAGTCCCTAAAAGGCTGCTGCAAGGGGCTATGACAGGAACAATGTCCTTGTAAGCTTTTGTGGTTTTATACTCTTTTCTGGACACCTGCCGCTAGCCTTTCTTTCTGATGATTTGTTCCTATTATGATCAGACATTGTCCTGATACTGGAAAAAAGTCCCTTTCAGCAAGGGATTCTGAAGATCTTCCTGGCAAAAGAAAAGGAAGTGGAGAACCCAAAGGAAAAATCAAATACAGAGAAACAAAGTGAATACTAGGAACAGATTTCACAGGAGAGTGTGAACATGTACCCCATCACTACAAATACACATCTGAGTTTCATTTTTTTGGAAATAGCACAGGGCTTCACAAACCTGGAATGCAAAGGATTAGTCTCATCCTGGGGAACAAAGCCACAGTCCTGATCCTGATTGGATGAATCTTTTTGTTCTCTTAGACTAGAAAACCTAAAGCTGGTTCCCGTGGTGTGTTTAAGTCTTGTCCTCTCTCTTTCCTCCTGTTGGTCACGTTGCAGTTAGAGCGCTGTTGAAATAAAAAGCTACCTGGCGTCTTTCTCAGCTTCTCTGATGAGTATCTGGGATAAAATGCATGTAAGGTTCTTTTAAAAATGTTTGTGCTGGCGCCTGCAGGTGGTACCTCCTGGCTCAGGTGGGATGCTGTCTGTGAGGACCCCATCTTATGCTGAAGAGCAGCTTTTGAACCACTCCTAGGCTGTGTTCTCCTGAAGAAGTGGTCTGAAATTTGGCTGACTGCAGTTTAACCCTGGATTTTGGCAGCTCTACTTAAGGCAGAACATAATGACTAGGCTCATGATGCAGAATGTAAGTGCTTTTGTAATGGGATGCAAAGGTTAAAAATAAAATTAAATTAAAATGCTTGGGTATTTTTTGAGAGAAGCTAAGTGAAACACATACGGGAATGTACAGAATTGAACATGAACTGTAATAAATGAAAATTCTTTAAAAATCTAAAGTCGCTTCTAAGAAAGAAACGTTACAAAATGTGGTCTCTGAGACTTCTCTGGGATTTCCTGCTTAGCAGAATAAACAGAAGAGGGAGAGGAAAGGCTGGTAACTCCATTCATACCTAACTCTCAAACTCATGCTAGTGAAGAACCGATAATTTTCCAGTTGGCAATGATGTGTTTGCAATGCTTCATTTTTCACTGTGCTGCCTGAACATCTATCCTGCTATTTGCCTTTCATACAGAAAATTAATTTCTTCTTGTCTGAGAGAGGCTTGCAAAATATTTATAGGGGAAGAGCTATAAAAGTACGCCAATATTAGGGAAAAAGCCAAGAGTGTATTGGCTCATTGACAGGGATACATTTATAGAATACTCTCTTACTTGGGCAGACTTAAGAAATGAGCATGGAGGACAGGGTATTTATTTCAATCACAGACCAATAAGTATTGCCAAAATGAACATAAATTGCAGTTTTATGTTATACAGGGCAGGCATCATCCTGCAGATTTAAAAGCAATCTCAAATAAGTATCTAGCTCAACCTCATGGGGAAGAATGTGAACTGAATAAAACACATTTCCTAGAAGAGTTACAGTTTCAGAGCATGCCGAGATGCCAGGTCTGTGCCCTGTGCGTGTCTGGCTGAGACATGTCTTCTGCTTTGTTAGTGGAAGCTGTGGCAGTGCCATCCTTCATGGGTTCTCACTTTGTTTGCCTTCCATGGCCCTGAGATTGCATCCACCTAGGAAGAAGGCCTACCTCTGCTTTCCTTTACAGTAGGATTCAGTCCTGACACCATGGGAGGATCAAGCTTGCAGCTCCTCCAGCAAGGTGGTTATATTGGTTTCCCACTGGTTATTCCAGTGGCACATCCACATGACAATTGCTGTATGGCTAGTTTATTGTTGAAGTAACCGTGAATGTCACAAGCATCCTATCCGCTCCTGGACTGTGCGTGGGTGCTCGCCTTCTTCTCCAGACTCATCCTAGAAAAATGCAGGTGAATGACGAGGGCTTGTTGGGAAAGAGGAGGCCTTTGTGGTTTCCTCATTGGTGAGTCTTGGAACTGATACCTTTCCTGAGTCTGCTGGAGCATAAAGCCTGCGTCCTTGTGCTCCAAACAGAGCTATCAGAAGGAAACTAAGGAGTTTAGTTCTACAAGGGTGCATTTGGTTGTTGAAGCCCCTAATGACTGTATTAAGTGCTCTGAACCAAAGTCATGTCCTAGATCTCTCATTAATAAAGAAGAAGTGGCAGGGTATGAGTTCAGCAGTGTATGAGTTCTGCCAGGCTTTGTTTCCTCCATTCAAAACTGCCTGTTTGTAACTGGAAGCCTGAACTGTTGCTCTCAGGTGAAAAAAAGTAGACAGGATGCCTCTCTCCTCTGTGCATTTGTATGAAAGTGGTCTGCAAAATCAAGTAGCAGTAGTGACAGATTTTTGCATGAGCGAGGTTGGCTTACTGCCACGTGCTCTTTGCTGGTACCTTGTCATCTTGGTTGTGACTTTCAAAAGCTGTGATAGCCTAACCACTGTCAGGATCACAGCCATCCCCTTTGCAGCCTTACACAGTGCACGATCATCTTTTTTTCACAAGAAACTTGGCATGCTCTCTGCTTCTCCTTTTAGTAAAGCATCAAATCTCCCAATGGTTTCCTGCTTTTGTACTCTGCTATACACTGTGCAGGCTGTTCCTAAGGAACCTAAGGAGACTAGAATTAAACACTTGATGGATAAGCTTGAAATGTTGATGTTACATGCCTGAAGACTGGAAAATATTGACACCTGCTGTGATCTTCTAGTTCTGAACACAGATAATTTTTTTCCCCACTTTCTCAGTTCAACAGTGTAATTGATACTTGCAACATCTCTTCCTGTGGAGACCTTGCAAAGAGTCCTCAGGGCATTTCCTCCTCTTGTTCTGCTAAAACTAAGGGTTTCTCAAGGACAAGCACGTTGTCAGACTGAGCCATGGTACATTCCTGACTGTTCTCAGGTCCTTTGTCACCTCTGACTCCTGGTACATTTTTGGAGACAAAATATCACCCCTGCTCTTGCAGTAAGAATCCCCTTCAGTACCTGGCAGCTTGTTGTATATTGGCACAGGATCAATGTGTTTCTGGAATTGCCTGTACAAGTCTCATATGTCTAAGTACAGCATTTGGCTGCTGCAGACAGTTCATAGATGTGACTAATAGACTTACTGGAACAAAACAAGTGCTGGTACTGCCTTGGTTGGTGTCCTGGTAGGGTGCTAACATGTCCTTGTTTGGCAAAACACAGCATTCCTTCCTGAGTACTTTCCCCTTCTTGCAGAGCTGAATTCAGCAGCTCTGGGAAATAACATCCTCCTCCTCCACATGCCTCTCAGGGAGAAGCTGTTGAGGTCAGATTTTGAGGGCTGCTCCCTGTGAGACCAAAGGTACATCAATTCTGCTTTCTAGCACAAGTGTTGAGTTTTACAGAACCTTGTCTGCGGTGGCCTAATGTCTTCTGTTGCCCTTTTCTCTGGTAATGTGAATAAATCACCCAGAAAATATGTATATGCTCTGCTTTGCTGATTAATATGTGGCACTCAGGTTTCTGCTAAGAAATGGCATCAGTGCTGGCCTCAGGGAAGAGGAAGGAAAGCTAAAATAGTCTTGTCAGGACACATTCATGGTTTCAGATGTCCACTGTTTGCCTAATCTCATCTCCAAATTTGATTTCAAGTCAGGAAGAGCAGCATCCCCACCTCAAAGAACTGACGTGTTTGTACAGCCTGTGTCCTGCTTGTTTATGGAGTGCTTTGAGTGCTGACATGCAAATCTTTGTGTTTGAGAGGCTCCACAGAAATGAGCATATCTGGATACCTGCATGGTGCTGGTGGCACAGCTTACACTTACATGAAATCATCCATGAGCACAAAGACCAAAAAAGCAATGTGAGTAATCACAGCAATGCAAGACACAAAGTTGAAACCAAACAAATGGACAGAGATTTGAGCTTCCAGACACATGAGGAAATCTTGTGTGAGGCTTCAGCTATGTGTCTTTGCTATGTATCTTTGTAATTCATAACATTATTTAGGATCACATTCTACATTCTTGAAATAAGCTGATGTAAAATGCTTATACTGTATATGCTGTTCATAGGGTTTATCAACTCTTCCACTGCACTTTTTTACTTCAATATTTTTGTATCTGTGTTTCCTTTCTCTATATGTAAATGCCTCACCAGAATTGTTAAGCTATTGTGTTGCACATGGCTGGTGACTCAGGACAGACCCAGGAACTGATAAAGGTCTTGGTTCAGACAAAGGCAGAGAAGATGAGGTTTTTTACCCCTGTTCACAGGCTATCTCTTGATGAGCCCTTCTAGGGTTTTTTCTCTTGTTTTCCCTGCTGTAAAAATGAGGTGGTGAAAAGTGCTGCCTTTGTAAAATGGGAAAGATCTCCAAATGAGGAATGCTGTATGAGAGCACGGGAGGATTGCTGGTTCGTCCTGAGCTGGAGCCTGCCACTAAAACCCACTGTTGCTTTGGTCAGTTTGCTGAGGGTCTACTTCAGCTTCCTTGGCAGTAGAATGAAACCCCCACTGGATAGCCTGGGGAGGCTGGAAGAATCTTTAAAGCATATGAAACTTTGCATATTTGGAGAGGTTTGTATAAATGAAATGTACATCAGTGATAGAGTGATAGAAGCCTCGATTTGCTATGAGCATTCTTTCATCTGCATTTAGCTAGTTGAAAAGTCTAATCTTAGTATATACTCTGTGTTTTGGTGGGTTTTTTTTAATCTTTGAAAATACAAGCTAATTCTTTTCATCTACTAGGAAGCAGATTAGTAGTTTTGTCTGAAAGACATGACTGCATGTCTCAGAAATCTACTAATGGCCCTTGAAGTATTTAGCTTTCCCAGACCTGCAGATATGCTCCTCATTTTGAAAATACTGTGTCTCTGAATGTCTTCTGTTGCCCTGACTTTGTTACAGCATTTTCAGTCTGTGAAAAAGAAAAGGAGTACCCAGATTTCCAAAGCCTGGAAAAAGGTCATTAAATAGATCAGACAAAAAGGAAATAGCATGTCTACTAAATCAAAGATGTTTTATACAAACCATGATGGGTCATGCTGAGAGCTGTCTAGCTTGTTGAGCTTAGCAATGTTTCTCTTCTTGAAAATTGGCCAAGAATTCAGCTCTTTCCATAATGTTCTAATCCACCTACAGAGCAAAGTTCAAATCCTACAACTGGTATGGTATGAATCTGGCATTCTTCTGACAGGGTAGTCTTTAATACTTCTTTGATGACAACATAATTAAGAATAGAATTGAGCCCATGATTTTGCTTACCCTGTTAGTAGCATTTGAAATCTTTTGTGCAGGACATAGCATATTGTAGAGCATAAGATTTCAACGTATTGTCACACACCAAAAAGTGGCTTGGAAGACTGTCAGTAGGTGCACATCAAGCACTCTACGTTTTTGCAACTATTTACTTCTCAAAGAAGTGTATTTTCTGAAGACACAGATTGTTACTTTTCCTTTGGGAAAGGATCTGTTGGATACTGGAAACTGACGCTGAATGCAAGGAGAACTTTCCTCTTCACTGATCAGATACTCTGAGCCACAAAATATGGTAGTGTTTTCTAAATGGATGTGGCTGTGTGGTTCAAGGCATCTTCCAGAAGATCCATCTCGGAGTCACTATCATGGGTCCCGTCACTGGCTCTTGTGAAAAGGAAAACCCTTGTCAGTTCTTTGCCAACTCACAGGGCTCACAGCCTCTTCTGTGTTGGGCAGCAAAAGGGGTGGAGATGATGTACTGTGGCCTTCTAGGAGTCTGCATCCACTGTATTGGTGTAGATTCAGTACATTTGGGAAATTGTGGGCAGTTGATCAGGAGCAAAAAGAGCTTCCTACACAACTCCCTGCACTCATTCTGTTTCCTTAATGATCCAGTCTGTGGCTGTGCAATAGCTCAGATTTTTTTTAGTCCACTCATGATATTTAAGGCTTCTTCCTCTTGAGGTATTACTTGGCTTTTTCATACACACTTCATTGAGGAAACTAATAAATGTAACAGATTTCTTTACAACTTCCAGTTTGTTAGATTGGTTAACAAGGAGAGATGTAAAAAGGATCCAGCTACAAGGGAAAAGAAAAAAAGTGTGTAATCTTGAGTTTTGGCAAAGGGGACTTGAGAAAGGACCTGGTTTTAGAAATGTTATGAAAGGAGTTTATCCTTGAGAAAGCTTATGACAAGATGGCAGTGTAGATGCAAAGGGGAAGGTCGGGGATGGTGGGAGGGCTGAGTTAGAAGAGGAGGTGGGACTCTGTGGTGGACAGAAAGGACAACCAGCAATGTGTGAGAAGACCTGAGGGCTGTCTTTAACTAAAGGATCCCCCAGGATGAGAGGGCCTAGGCAGTGAATGTTTTCCTACATTCATCAAAGGGAGGGGATAAAGAAGAGGCAAGTGAAGACATGGCCATTACACGTTGAAAGCACAGAAAATTTTAGAAGTGTTTTAATTTTTAGGGAAAGCACCTCCCATGCATCTTAAATCCCAACTAATAGATTTTTAGGCATCACAGAGAGAGCTGTTATGTCAAGTCTTAGATGGATAAACCAATGGGAAGAAAAGCATAGCTCAGTAGAGTTGGTCCTTATGTCAGCAGATGGGAACTACTTGCGGAGGCTAGTACAACTCCTCCAGCCCAGTGCAGTACAAAGAGATAAACAGAAAAAAGATTCCCGTCACTGCGTGAGCTCATATTAGTCAGGAGAGAGCAGGAGGTGTAATCCAGGGCTAGTAAGTTGTTACAAGCATAAGATTCAGTAAGTAGCAGCAAGCCTGTGCTGAGGAGACCAAGACAAAAACAGAGACAAACCTGCAGTCAAGTGGTTCAGGGTAATAATTGCGGTCCATTTTTAACAAGTGAAAATTATTTATTTGAGAGCTAATGTTTGTCAAAGTGGAGAATATGATTCAGGATTTGTCCTGGCCTGTGTTGCTGCATATAAACTAAGGAAACATTTTACAAGGGCAAAGGGGAATGGCTTCAAACTGAAAAAGAGTAAGTTTAGATTAGATATTAGGAATAAATTCTTCACTGTGAGAGTGGAGAGGCACTGGAATGGGTTGCCCAGAAAAGCTATGAATGCCCCATCTCTGGAAGTGTTCAAGGCCAGATTGGATGGGGCTCTGAACAACCTGGTGTAGTGGAAGGTGCCCCTGCCTATGGCAGGGAGGCTGGAAATCCATGATCTTGAGGGTCTCTTCCAACCCAAACCTTTCTGTGCTTCTCTGAAATCAACCACAAGTTCTCTGTCCTTCCTGCACTTCTTTTCAGGGTGTTTCTGCATGTGGACATCTCCTCCACCCTCGCTGTCATGCTTGACAGGAGGTGCTACCAGGTTCATGAATTAGGAGTCAGTGTAGTAACTGAAGCCAGAAAGTGGTAGGTGTTTCTTTGTGTATTCAGACTGTAAAGGTCAGCATTGTTCCTTGCAGGACAGGAATGTACATTTCAGGAAAACAGGAAGATTTACTTTGCAGCAACAGTTCTTTTGAAGGTAATTGTCTGGCAGCAAAGGGAAGTTCACTGCACCTCACACTAGTTAAAATTTACATGTTTATGCAGTACTAGGGGTTTACTAACGGTGGGTAGAGATAGATAGGTCTGGAAGTGATTAATTTTAAACTGCTTAATGTATAAGGTAAATCACTGTCCAAATGTGCCCATTTCCACTGTCTTCACTGGTACACAGACAGCTTGCAGAAACAAGTTGGCTGAAGTTAGGTGAGATGAATTCCCCCTTTCTGTCACAGTTACTGGTTGGCACACAGCTTCTTGGAGCTCAAAGCCAGACTCAGGAGGCTGCTGTCACAGGGTGGCATGCTCCTGGTGCTGCCATGTGTGCTGGCTGGCACATCAGTCAGGGACTCTGCCCTGCTGGGGTTGTCCTTCCTCCTTCTGCCATCTCTATCCTGCACAAGTGTTATTGAGGGAGATCAAGACTGGACTTGCTGCATTGAATAAGTGGCTTCTGGCTGCTGCTAGCTGCTTGACATGTCCAGTGTCAAACCAGGGGCACGGGCATTGGTTGCACCAAAGATGCAGCCAAAGACCCAGTCTCACAGCACCAGAGAAGACAGAAATAGAAACCACTTTGTACTGGTTACTGCTAGAAGTCTGGCATCTTGGTAGATGACATCCAGAGAAAGACCAGGCTTGGACACATGCCCCTTCCAATTCCGCAGCCACTACCTTTTCTTGATGCCAGACAGAATCCTGGGGCACAGGATTTCCTCCTTGCAGCCTGTCAGCAGAGTGGAAATAGTGTCAGCTTCCTAAACCAAGAGTTTTCATGGTAGTGGGTAAGGACTGCTGGTCCTTGCCTCCCAGTATTTTCTCACAGGTATTGCATGGTTTTGGTGAGTATTGGGATCCAGTGTGGGAATGCTGGTCCATGGAATAGCTACCCAGAGTGCTTTGCAGTTGTTTAGGAAAAGAGATGTACAGGGCTGTCTGAAGACTTTTTAACAACAGAAACTAATCCAATATAAACAAAGTGGTGTGTGTGCATTCCTTTGCTATAGTTACACTAACGTAATTAGAACAGAAAAACATACACCAAGAAAGCTTTCCCACATAGATAGGTCTTTGCTCTTTTTCTTTCTGGTGTTTAAAATACACATAACGTGTTTGTCTCAGGAGTTATTTCTTTTCATTGGTTTTGGAGTGGGCCCAATCCACCTCACTTTGGAAAAATTATCAAATTGTACCAGCCCCTGTGTTGGTCAGCAGCCTTGGTTGGTGTGCCCTACTCAAGTTAAGGCATTGCAAACAAGTGCAGGGCAGAATCCTTCAAACCTGAACCAATGTTTCAGTTACATTTTTCCTGTGTATTTCAGGACTGTCTACAAGTCTTCTATAAGATCTTTATTTGTAAATACGAAATGTTTGTGAATAAAATCACGTTCATTTGAGTTTGTTCCTTCCACACCACAAAGTGCAAATTCTGAATGGTGAGCAGTGTAGAAGGTGGAAGTCCCACATGTGTTACAGAAGTTTGCTAACTTCTGCAAAGACAGTGTTATGGCAGGACACTAGCTTCTCGTTTCCCATGTTACATGTAAATTTGGGACCATGAACATTTTCTTGTGTTGTTGAGTTGATATTTAAGTCTCTGCTTAGGTATCTGCAAAGAGTTCTTTCCACTGTTATTGAAATTCCATGTTCTTACGTTTCATCCATGGCATAGGAAGAACCACATTGCTATTACATAGTTGTGTTCTGTGTGGCTGCTTTACATAATGGAACTCAAGTGAAATCAATGGTCACCAAGTCTCTGGCAAATCCTTTTGACCTTACAGCACAGAGGTGGCCCCCCAGCATAGCTGATGGGAGATGCCCAGCCACAGCCCTGCTCAACTGTGCAGTGGCAGCGATGTGCCTCTCCTGTCATTCAGTGTTATCCCAAGATCTTCCTGTGTTTTATAGATCTGTGTGTAAACTCTTCCACTTCACTTTGTGTCCACATATGTGTGAGTTGGTAAAGTAATAAAAGGCAGATAGTTATTTACATTTTCCTCTGTCATCGCTGGTATGGTTTGGAACAGGAGCCAAAAGCCATATTCCTCCCTGGCTTGAGCTGGGGCACAGGTGCTACAGAGGTCCTGCTGTACTATGAAGGCTTGATCTAGGAGTCGGCTGATACAGTCAGAGCCACATCCAGTGTGTCCCTGGGATCTCTCTCTACCTAGGTGGGAGTCTTGTCACTCTTTTGCACTCCTTGCAGGCTGCTGCTTTGCCTCTAACCCAGCATGTGTAGATTGTAAGTAGTATTCACTGAAAGCATGAGACATGCATTGTGCAGTCTCTCCCAGGATTTAGCTTCCAAAAGCTCATTAAACTGATCTGGTTAAGGGCCATCAACCCTCTTAGAGATATAAAGAGCTTCAGTGGGTTCTACTCTTCTGGGTACTCTAATATCTTCAAACGAACTCTGCCTCTCATGTCTGTCATCATGCCCCCTGCCATGAATGTACTCTCCAGTATTTTTCTATTTTATTAGACAATGTACTCTGTATAATACAAGGAAAGACTGATTCTTCAACTGAGAGGAAGTAACTGATTTAAGAGGTAAGTGCAAATAGATTCAGTATTTCAGCATTGAGCCTTCACAGCCTACCTTAGTTTCCTGGAAATGATTAGCATCCCACTGTACGGAGCCAACTGGTGCTCTCTGCTGTCAGTTTCTCGTGTGCATCAGGTATTTATGGGGAACTTTGGTCCTCCATTTAAGTATGAGGGCCCTGGTGCTCACATCTTTTATTCAAGCTGCAACACATAGTATATAACAATATATTTGCTCCAAATCTGGTGGTCCCTGGTCATTTTCAAGCTCTCTGTGTATACAGGGAAGTGCACACCACTGTCTGTTCTAGACCAGGGGGATGCAAACTTAGATCCCACTGGCTCCTGTCCTGGATGTGTGTAGTTTGCAAGTTGAAGTTTAGCTTGAAAATTGTTTTGTACTAGTCTAAGCAGTTTCTTAGCTCAGTATTTGGGAGAGCAAGCATGAAAAAAGCTGCATCTGGACCAATAAATACCTTTTGTATTTCACAGGAAGGAGTTGTATTTGGACACTGGCTCTTGATTCTGAGACTCATTTATCATTCTACTTAATGGGGTTGCTCATGTTGGTAACAATACTGAAATTGGGGACTTCTGTCACTTGAGAATGGCAGTGCTAACTAAAATTCCTGTATTCAACATACATAGGTAAGCATTTGAGACAGCATATACAAATTACTCTTTAGAGTCAGCTGAGTTGGTTTTAATTGCGGTTCAGGTATTCACACTGGATCTGACATTTGCATTTTAATGTAGAGCAGACATGCAAAGTGGATTTTGCAGGGGGATTTTAGTCTCTCTTCTGGAAATGTCTTTGGGGTTTCACGGATACCAATGCTTTCAATGCCAGGGTTCTGAGCAGAACATTATTGAAGTGAAAATGCAGAAAATGCTTCTTTGAGTTTGCCAGACAATCCCTTTGATTTTTTTTCTAGATGAGGAAAATTGCTTTCATTCTTCCTGTAGCATTGGAAACACTCCTGCCTGTTAAGTGAGTCCCCAGGTTTTGGTACAGCTTCCATGTTCTAGGGAATAAATGTTATTATTTCAACAAAAGCTGTTCTAGCAGGTTTTCTTGATCCTTCATCCTTACTTGTATTATAGTTTTGCCTTTTTTACACAGAGTCTAAGAAGCACCAGAAGGTTTATTTTGTTCTCCTGGAAAGCTGGTCCATTTGCTTACTTGTTCTGTGGTGAGGTGTGCTTGGTTTTTTAACTTCCACTGCAAAGCTTCCTGTTCCTTGCATCTGCAAGGTGGTGGGTAACTGCTCTAACCTGCTGAAAAATGAGGCTATTTGATGATGAACACACATGTCCCAGGCTTTATCCTGTCTCCTGAATGAGGTAATTTTTCACCTCTTAACTTGTTACATCACCATGAGCTCACTTTATCAGGCTCTGTCAATGACCGTGTCTCACCATGGGTCTGTTTTAACTCAAGGCACGTCTGTAGCTGTGCTCCTCCACTGACAGGTACCTATGAGGCTCCATCACCACAAGTAAGCTGAATGCTTGTTTGCAAAATTTGCTTCTTTCAGCCTGAACACCTGAGAGACAAGGTGAATTCCCTTCAGAAAGGAGCATTCTGCTCACTAAAGAAAGTGGGCATAAGATGAAAGTCTAGGGCCAAAAGGTACAGGAGGATCCTGTACAGACCGTAGCTTTGCGAAATGGTTGTCTCTGAAGAAGAGTTCATTTGGGGGAAAAAACTCCTTCAGGTTGGCTTTACTGTGACTTTTGCCTTTATTTCTTCTTTATATTTTATACCTTCTCTTCAATTTACGCTGATTTCATCATGTTCAAAAACCATAATTATCACTTCTAAATTGCATGGAAATGGCAAGTTATTGGGAATTTTTTTGAATAGTTTCTTATTTCCATTAAGTTGTGAGATTTCCTCATTCGCTGCCCAGATGCTTCAAAATCACTACTTCATTAAAAACCAAGCTTGGCAGATGTTTCATTTAACATGGAGAGATATTTGGTGCGCAGTTCCTTGTATGTCATGGTAGAGTGAGCTTGAAATTGTGCCCTCAAAGCTGAGTCTGCTCTGCCCTCTTGTGTCTTTGGATTGTGCTGCCAAATGCTGCCCAAATACACCTGCTTTATCATGAGGACTGGAATTTTCCCTGCACAGATTTAAGAGTAAGATGCAAACACAGATATTCAGATATTTGTTGATTTTTCAGGGATGAGTACAGGTCAACATATGTTTCAACTAAATCTGCTCTGCCAATATTCTTCATGTACACACATTTCTGAGGGGAAAGGAAAACAACTTGAGAGTATTTTTAATACAGCTCAGAAGTGCTGAAATAAACCTGTTAAAATTGTGCGGCTTATGAATGAAGCTTTTGGGTTTATGAAGCTTCATCTGAAAAATTATCTCCTAGAGAAAGGGGTGAAGAAGGGTTCTTCCAGTTCATGGGGACTGGACTGCTGTGAAGTTGGTTTTGGCTTAGTTTGCCTGACTCTTGGATGTACCAAGTTTTGACCTTAGCAGAACTGACAGTCCAAAGTTATAAGTTTACAGTCATTAAAGGGATTCAAAAGGGCAAAAAATTCCAGTCACCTAGTGGTTTAAGATACCTTTGAGATAAGGTTCAGCTGCATGCTTAAAAAAAAAACCCTGCCAGCTTCATTATGTGGTTGGTTGAGTTTTTTGGTTGAAAATGACCTTAGGAGGCAGGGGTGAGCTGGAAGTTCAGATTTCCTCCCCTCATTGTATTAGGAGAAAAAGATACTGCCCTGGCCATGTATCCTCTTTATCCCCACAGGAACAGAGTGCCACAGTACAAGCTGGTGGAAGCCAGTTTGCTGAAAATATATTTATTTTTAAAGAGTCTTAAGTGTTTTCAAATCACAGAGCCAACTATTCTATTAAAGAGTGGCTTTTCTCAACAAAGGAGGAAGTTTAGAATTTGTTATGGTGTGCTATAAATCTTTCTAATAGTTTGAGGCTTAACATTTGCTTCCAAATGTGTTGGATGATAACTGGCCTGAGCCAGTCCTGATTTTGACATGGATATTTTTCTGCCTAAGGGTGTTTACACCATATTCCAGCACTTTTCAGAAGCAGCTTTGTCATTTTTTTGCATAACACATTGTGTGATGTGGAGGTCGTGTACCCAGTTTCTTCAAAAATAGTCCTGACAACCTTTCTGGCCACAGAAAGCAACTCAGGCACACGCTGTGCTCCATTTGGAATTGCTAAGCAGGATTAGGGGATCTAGGAGTGCCAAGTCTGTGGCACACCTGGGGTACTCCAGGCCTCCTCTTGTGCTCCTTTGACAAACTGCGTCTTCCCTCCAGTGGTTTCACAAATCTGCTGTACCAACTGCTTTTACCTTTCCCTTGTCCTTAGCATCTTTCACTTTTGATCCTCCTGTTACCTTCTCTGTAAGCAGAGGAGAAGGTGCTGCTAATGGTGCAGTACTGAGCCTGGTCAAAAGATAGGATGTTCTTTAGCAGACACTGTCTGGTTTATGTTTTTCCAGTAACACTCTCAGGAGTTTGGTTGCTGATGCTCAGATTGAAGCTTCAAACAGTTAGTTTGTTCAGCTATTGAAATGACCCCAGTAGCATCAAAAAGCCTTTTTCCTTAAACTCCTTGAATCAGCTCTATAAAGCCCTGTCTCACCAAAACGAAGTGAAGGCTTCTCCCCACTTTACAAATGGGAGGTCAGAGGTAGAAGGGGTTTGGTTGACTGCATCATGGTCCTGTGGCAAGAGATTTGTGTTGCTGGGAATAAATACTCCTTTTCAGCCTGTCTACCTTGCTTCCTAATCCCTAGGTTAGGTAATGAATTATGGTGAATTATGAGGTACGGAGTCATGTTGAGACTATATATCTGAAGTTAAATGGGCAGTGGCCTCCTCATGGTTTTTTTTTTTTTCCTAGCCACAGGTTTTGAGCTGTTCTCACAGATGGCCATGAATTCTCTTTAAACTCCTCTGAACACAAGGAAATAGTTTGTTCATCTATGAATGTAGAGCATTGGATTTGCAATCTGTAACTTGTTTTCTTACTGGTTCAGAATCATAAGGATCAAAGAATCTGAATAGGACACTATTTTATGGTTCTTCTGTTCTTGTGGTTTATTTTTTTCCCCACAATCATCCACAGCTGCCCTCTGTGTCAGTACTTCTCAAACTTTTATAGTACAAGGACTATCTGCCCTCACTGTAAACCATCCAGGGACTGTCTTACACAGCCCTTCTGTTTTTACTATCAAGATTTGGTGTACCTGGGACCAGCCATGTATTACTGTTATTTTCCCTCTGTCTGTTTTGCCTGCCTGCTGAACGGGAGTATGTTGAGTGCTTGGCTTCTTGTGCTGCCTTCTTTTTGGGGGTTTGGGTATCCTGTGACTGGCAGTCTGTCTGCAGGCCACCATAATGCACAGGCCTTGAGTAGAGAAGACTACCCAGCATCTCTGACTAAAGCAAGTCCTGAGGATAAACATTTCCACCAACTCTTGCTGCCAGAAAGCTCTTTTTGCCAAGCTAGTTTTTAGTTTCCTTCTTCCCCATCTTCACATCCCATTGTTCCTGTCGCTATTGTTGAACTTCACCTGGAATTATCCCCTCCTTGCATTGACTCCTTGGTTTGAGTGCTTTTTCATCTCTCTGTGGTTGGATAGCTGTGTTACTCATCCTGCAAACTGGCCTTCATCAGTCAAGTCTTCCACCTTCATGATAATGTTGTTGCTCCATGGGAATGGCAAAATGCTCTGATAAAACTCACCCCACAACAGGACTGGTGCTGCCCTGGTACTGTGATTGCTGTGATGTGTTAGTGCCAACCTTCTTATTGTCTTCAGGGGTTCCACTGCAAATGCTCCTGCTGCATTTGCAATGAACATGGTCCCAGCCATGACCTCCATTCAAAGGTGATGGAGGGATGAAGTATAGGTAGCAGTGGAAGAACAGAAAAAAAGACACTAAAGAACAGCATAGGTGAGAAATGGTGATGGGGGTGAGAAAAATAAAGAAAGAGGAGAGAGAGCACTCCCTGTGAGATCAGACAACCCTGAAGAAAAGGGAGAATATCTGAAGGGAAATATGGAAAGCAGACACCACAGAATTTGTGCCAAAGCATACAATAAAAATGAGGACAAAGACAGGGGAGGAATAGAGTGACAGAATTTTGACTTTTAAATTTAATTACATTATGTTGTTTCTAACAACAAAAGTGCTACAGATACTCTTGGTACTTGGCTGAAGTGAGAACTGAGCCCTCTCCTGATCTGAAGAATCTTTTCTTGTTGCTTTTAGGTTGGCAGTTCTGGACCGGACAAAGTCCACCTGGTGTCCTGGCCGTATTTCAAAGGCAGGACTCTCAGAGACTACCAGGCAGTTAGAAAAGAAAGAAATACCATTCTCTAAGTGTGCACTGTAGCAATGTACAGTCTCTTAATTCACAGCAGTCCTTTGATTTATGGACAGGTTTTTCATGCTAATATCTTCGGTTCAGCATAGGCTGCATGAAGATAGGATTAATAATTGTGGCTATCTGTTTATTGTGTGATGCAGTGTATGCACCTAAAGGGCAGGAAGAAGTGCCTGAGTTTTAGTTTCAGATCAAATGTGAAAAGCATAGAAATTGCATTTGTAGTAATCCTTTGGGATTTAAGGTTACTTGTACATAGCCAAGAATGGAAGATAAGGCAGAGTCTTTTCCAAACTTGCTGTTTTAGAAGAAGGCTCTTCAGTCAGCAGCATCTCAATGCACGGCACAGAACTGAGCACTGATGGTAGAAGAGCAACTGCATCAGCTCCTTGCACAGGTTCTGCATTGTATCAGGTCTGTGTCCTGACACCTACAGAGTCACTTCTGGTGGTGGTGCATGGCCAGTGCAGTTTGATGGGAGGTGTGGCACGGCTGTGCCCTCATGCTGTAGTAGTTCTCAGACTGCTTTTATCAAAGTGCTGCATCCACACTAGGGCTCTCGGGTGCAAATGAGAATATTTCTTGGTTTTAGACTAGAGGATTAGGCTGTAGCATCCATAGGTAGAGTTAGGGTTAAGTGAAGCCAGAATCACATCACCCTTCTCACCTCTAAACTGTTTTGATTATTTGTTTGTATACATTTACTGTTGTTCTCTTTGGCAATGGTTTTCCATGGTGTCTTGTCACAGCTGGCTCGTGAAGAAGCAGTGATAGTGCCACGGGTCCTCTACCTGACCACAGCTCAGTAAGTTCACAGTAAAGCAGCTTACCTTGGCAGGAGCAGAGGGGAGGATTCAGTGTACCCCTGGGTGTTCATTTGCACCATATGGTTCATGTGGTGTAGTTCCATGCTGATATAAATCAGTATTGAATTGACCCTCAGCCACTGAATTAGGTTTGTCCTGGACCTCAGTGCAAAGAGGGTGTGCAGAGACTGCTGTCACTCTGATAGCAGGAGCTTGGTGATGAGAGAAAGCTTTAGATGTGTTTGCCACCCTGGGAAAGAGGAGAGGGTGGAGGACTGGAGCTGGAGGACTTCCTTTTTAAACCTAAAGCTGTCTTCAGAATTTCAGTGTGTGCAGTTAAACTCAGAGTGGCAGTATTCTAGTTGTACTGAAATCTTGTGTTGAGCTGGGGTTTGTTTGGGCTCAGGTCTGGCTGTGAATTAATGGTCTGTTTTAGAGGTTTCAGTGGGCTACAATTGCCTTCTTGGTGGAGAAAATGCCAGTGCTGTGCAAAGTCAGCAGGAGCACTTTGAGATGGTAAGAGTCTTCTCTGCTACTTTTTGTTGATCCAGGTGGTCTTTTCTAAGTACAAAGTCAAAGAAATTACTGTTTGCCCCTTCCTTCATCTCCCCATGCAAGTGTCAGGTAATCAGCAGGAACACTGAATCCTCCCTGTCTCCCATTCCCGTTTGCATGGGAGAGAAACAGAGGGCAGTGAGATGGAACCATACATCCCTCTGCATCTGCACTCTGAAGGCAAAGTTATTTGTGAGCCTTAAGCATGTGGGTGGGAGAGCTGCCAAGCCAAAGTTGTTCCCAAGTATCTGTAATCTAAATCTTATTCCTTAAATTCATCCAACTAAGGAACTTTCGGTCTGGCAAAGGCTTGTAAATATTACAGTACCTGTCACTTTTGGATGCTGCTTTCTGTTTTCATAGCAGCAAACTGAAAGCTTTGAAGTCTGGGATGTTTTGTTTAGCTTTGTAGAGGTTGACCTCAAAGCATCAATCTTTCTGTTCCTTCTGGAATGTATGAAAATAGCCTTTTCTTTTATCAGAAAACTTCTTGTAGCACCAGCACTGCTAACAGAGTTCTCAGATATTCTCAAAGCCTTGAGGATGTATTGAAGTGTATATGGAAATACAGAGTTTTGCTTCTGTAATTTTCAGTGATTCGGTTTTCTTTATATATATACTTACAATGAAGTGAAAGACATTAATCTGAACAATATTTATAAAGGGATTTCTGGATGCAGGGCTCTCTCAGAGTATATAGGTAACTTTGCTGGAGTTTTAGTTTGCATGTACTTTTCAGTTTCTGCACCATCTGCACAGAATGGCCTCCACCTGTTTGCATTCTCTGTGCGCACTGGTTAAATGTGGTTGGTCTTGACAGTCATGTTTTGCTTTTTTTCAAGACAAGTTGTTGGTTGATAAAAATCTGTGACTTGAGTTTGCCAGGTACAGTTGCTCCCATCATTTGTACTTGTCTCTAGTTGCTTCTTGGAGGAAGGTGTCAACCTGTTTCTCTTGAAATAAGTCTAAGAAGTGAGTCCTGGCAGATCCGTTCTGAATTACATTCAGTACTGTGCAGATAATTCACATTATAATGCATTGGTGGCTCCAAAGTTAACCTGGCCACAGCTAAAATGCCATGAGGGTAGTACTTTAAAGACTGTGCTGGCTGAGGAGGTAAATTGGATAGCCACTTGTACTTGGGTGTTGTTCTTGATTTGGATTTTGTCAATGAGTGCAGAGGTTTTGTCTGAAAATCTTTGGGCCTGCTGACTTGTCCTGGAGCCATGGCTGAAGCCAAGGTTCTCTTTGCACTTGAAATTCCAACCCAGCCCTCTTGAGCGATTTATGCTCAAGTGCTGTGAGTCTTAGAGTGGTTTCTCCCTTTCTTGCTGCATTCCCAGGGGAATCTTTAAGTATTACTATAGTGAACGGGAACTGAATTCTAGAGCAAGTCAACCTCACAAGTCACTAAGAGGATTGGGTTTTGACTGCAGCCTTCCCACAACTCTATGTGAACAGCAAGCACAACATCGGCAGAAACCCTCTGGAGCAGAGCTGCTCTGTTAAATTTTACTGTATTCCCATGCTCTTTCTCTTTAACCAGACCCCACTGAGCAGTATGACTTGCTGTCTTGGTGGCTCAGTGGTGTTCTGCCTGGCTTTGCCAGACCAAATGAGTGCTGCTTTCATGGCGGAGAGGTCCCAATGAACAGCAGAATGTGTTGCATGACTGGCACCCTGTCTGAAGTAAATCCACACTGGACTGTGCCACCTCAGTAGTCCTACAGGACTTATGGCTTTGTGAGACTGCCTATGCCAGTCACATTTGATGACCATTCAGTTTTTTGTAAAATGCTTTAGAAAATTATGATTGAAGGCAAAAAGTTAAGAGCGAAGATCCCAATTACTTTTCACCTCACTGGCTAAGTCTTGTGCAGCTGCATGTTCCTAGGCAGGTGATCATTTTTGCTGCCTAGCTGTGAAAATACTGGCTTTATATTTCCATTTAGATTATCTGAAAATTGGGCTTTTCTGAAGTGTCCATTTCTTCTGAAATGTTTCCAGAAGCCCAAATTCAGTCTTGGCTTATATCAACTGTTAAAGTAAAGCAGACTATCAAGAAGCAGTTAGTATGGAGAGAGCTGGTAATGATGAAGATGAGAAGCTAAACCGCTCATCTCCATTTGAATCTTTTTTTTGTCTTGCAGATGAGAGGATCTGTTCACCACCCTTTATGGAGCTGACAAGTGCCTGTGGAGAAGATACCTTGCAGCTTATAGAGAAGAATGGACTAGCATTCCCATTCAGTATGTACATGGGCTTCTTCTTGGTGCTTCTAGTAGGTTCTAGTACTGCACATGCATCTCCCAAGACATAGCCAACATTGTAGGAGTGCAGGTTTCACTGCCAAAAGTGTCAGAGATGTTAAAACCTTCCTGAAATAAATGTTCTAAAGCGGTTAGCTTTTGGAATGTGGAACATAACTCCTCCCTATCAGCTTTTACTTTGCCTTTTATTGATGTTCCTTACTTTAAACACCTCACTACAGTAAACATGCATTCCTGGGAAATGCTAATAGTTCTAACAAAGTTAGCCTCTTGCCCTGAACTTGTGCAAGATGTTTCTCCTGCCAGCTGCACTCGTTGTTTTTCTTGAGAAACTCACCGCCTTGCTGATTGCCCATTTTTTTCACCCACCTCTCCCTTTCCTTAATTCAGGCTACAAATAGAATCATAGAAAGTAGAAGAGAGTAAAAAGTTACCATACATAACAGACTCCAAGGGCCCACAGCCTCAAACAGCTGCTATGAACTGTTTGTGCTTTGTAGCAAGTTTCCTTGTGGGGCTTGTGCTTTAATTCGTTCCTTTATTTGATTCCTTGCAGTCTAAACTGAGCAGAATCGGTTAGTCGCTGTTTGTTCCCTTGGTGCTTGCCTCATTTTTAAGGTTCAGAGGTAAAGTTGCGTGGAAAAAGCATGTTTTGCCCTCCCTGCCATTGCTCTCCCCAATGAGGCAGCTCTCCTGAAGTCAGATTGTGAAGCAGTAATTTAAAGCCTACTGAATGGCTTTGACTCCCTCTTCACATTGTGCTCTCAATACAGACTAGTTCTCAGTACTCAGCAGCATAGCCCATATGTCCAAAAGGTCTGAATCAACCCCTCCAAAGGATGATGAAATTACAAAATAGCACTAAAAATTAATACAGCTTGGTACTCTGAGAGTGCTTTTTCTTCTTCCTCTCTCTATTTTTTTTTATAAACACTCCAGCTCTCCAGAGCATGTATCTATGAGAGAGACATCATATACCACTTTCCAAAATTTCAAGTTAACAACTTATTTTGAACTCTAGTGCAGGTCATCTGCCTTTCATAGCTGCCTGTGCTCTTGCCTGGCAATTTGATTCTTCCAGTCACCTCCAAAGAAATCTCGTCCTATCTACCCCCTCACTATTTTCATCTCTTAACACATAAATAACATCAACTCTAGTGATTGTGTGTATCTGTGGGTCTTCAGCTCTCATCTGGTTTCATAGGAGAAGAAGGATGTTGTTTCTTGTCTCTTACTAGTTTTACTCCTCCTCTTACTTGGGAAGGAGGTGAAAATCAGGATATACAGAGCAGATGAGAAATGTGAAGGAGAAAGAACTGCTGGACTCTCTATCTTTTTTTGTCCCCCTCTATGGTTGCCTGTGAAAAATAAGTTGTATCTTAGTTTGGTTCAGCTCATAATGTTTCCTATTCTTCCCCAAAAACAGGGAGGGAGGAAAATAAGTTGGTTTCCACTGTGTCCCAGTTCCTTTGTTTTCAGGACAGGGAAGTCTTGTGGTTGGTACCTGTAAAGTAGCTCCAGCCTCAGAAAAAAATCACGTACTTGTGAAGATGCTGTCTGAGTAGGCAGGATGGCAATCCCAGTATTGGTACTAATTTCTTAGCTGATGCTTTGCAACTCTGTCCAGTCCTAATAATGATCTGTGCTTGCACCTCAGTTTCAGGGAGTTCAGAGAATCAGGCTTGGAGAAAGCCAGGCTTTGCAATGGTTGAGGACACTGTTCAAGCAGAGACTGTCACTGATGTCTGGTACAGTCAATGCCTTGATCTGGTGAACTCCAGTGTTTGCATGTGTGGGTGGGAACAGGATTATAAGGGGTTTATGCGTCCTGTTTCAGTGATGAATTGTTTTTTCTTTTTTATTTACCCAGTTTGTAAAACCAGAGTGGCCCATGGAACCAACTCCCATGAGGTGAGTTAAAAACCTTTGCAGTATTACCCACCTGGTTCCAGTTCTCTGCCATGGTGGTTTGACTGGTGATTTCCCCAATCCTGTAGTAGGCAGAATGAGGTTTGTGCCCAAACAACTTTTCTTCCCTGCCTCTCCCTCATGTTTATTTGCACCATTATGTTTTCAAAAATCTGAAATGAAGTTAAATATGACTTGAACTTCCTGACATGGAAGTTATTTTTAGCCATTTCTAGCTTCTGTCATCTTGTGTGCAGCAGTTTGTAGTCTCCAGTCAGCTCTGTCTGCAAGGAATCTCCTTCAGTCTCTCCTTTGGTGAGAGGTCACACTAAGTGATGTTTCCATCCCACAGTGTTACTTTTCCAATACGTATGTGGTACAGATGAGAAGTGGGTTTGTTTGTCAGATGGAGAAGCTGCCTCTTTTCCTTGTGGGGAAGGAGAAACAAATAAGAGATGGTTTCCAGGCATGTTCAGTTGTAATAACACAGTGGGATCTGTGGGGAGAATGGGGCTGGTAGTGCTTATCTGCCTTCCTGTAATGCAACTGCAGCTAAAATGGTTGTGTATTCCTGGAAGAAGTGCATTACCTATGAGACTAGCTTCCTCTAAATTTAGGTGAGTTGAGTCCGGTTTTAATTCTTTTCCATTTGTGCTTCCTGCCTTCCTGCTTACTGCAGCTCAGTTTTGAGAATCCAGCCCTTGCTGCTGGCTCTCCTAATTCCTGGCTTCCTTTGTTAACAACGTGGTCATTAGCCCAGGTTTCCCAGCTGCTCCTGAAATGTGCACTGTGTTGCTGCAACTTCTCTGAGAGCTGAAGGCCCTGAAGTAAAATGTTAATCTAGACAGGCAGAATGTCTATGGCTGAAAACTTGACTGACCAGCCACTTTCTTTTAAAATGACAGTGAGATTTTTCAGGCAGGCTTTAGGTTGGATTATTTCACAAGCCAACAGACGGTCCTGTTAGTTTCCCAGATCAGCTGCTATAAATTTTTGCTGTCAGTCCCAAGAACACTTGGGGACTGGATTGTCAACAAATGAAAGATTCAGTCTTTCTTGCTGATTCTTCTGTCAGGAGTTCCTCTGTAACGGCAACCTGAAATGCATGAACCTTTCAGTGTGTGTTCAGTCAGGCTTGGACTTTGTTTCCCTGGTGAATCTTTCTTTGATCTTTCATATGGTGCAGACACACCTCAGCCTCCTGTCAGAATTCCATTTTCTGAGCAAAAATTAGACTAAAATACAGTTGTAGGCTGCACTTTATCACAGGAACTAGCGATGAGAGCCTAGAAGGACCCTTGGAAAAAAGCCTGAAATCTTTCATGGTACTTTACATGTAGCAACTTTTGGAGTTGCTGAGTTCTGAGGAATGTTCCTATTTATGATCAGACCGGAACTGTCTTATAATTGCTTATAGTCAATAATGGCAAGGGAAGCACAAAATAAATACCTGCTTACAGTATGGTCTGTCTAAAAGATGAAGCATAGGTCTACAAGCAACAAATTGTTGCCTGTTTTATTAGTGACTCCTTCTTTGGCTTTTGATAAATCACTTCATTTTCTGTAGATGTGTTCTCACTGCAATGCTGACACTGAAACTAGACCACTGACCAGAAACCTGCTTTTAAAAACTCAAGTACTGGCTAACAGCCGAAGGTGCAGGCTGGAGTTTGGGTTTGGTGCCAGCCCAGGCTGGTGCCTCCACCCTTCTCATGTGATAACATGCTGTAGTTAAGCTTCTTGTGCTATCCCACGGTTCTACATGGCCTCTGCATTAGCAGCCGCCTTGGCCAGCTCAGCACTCGAATCCTGCTTTGCCAGCACTGTTTGTTAAACTTGAACAGAGATGACGGCTGAAAGTTGTGCTTCCTGGCTGCCAACAGGTCAGAACACAATTAACCTTCAGTAAAGCTGCCGTGAGAGATCCATTGCCTGAAGAAATGTGTCCAGAATTACTTTTTCTGAGTGTTTAGCAGACAGGAATGAAAAGGCAGAGAAACACTATGCTTTTTGAGACTGAATTTCTTAAGGACATTATCAGTAAGAATTACTGGTGCAGTTGTTTAGTTTTGCCTTCAACAGAGCTCTGCATTTATAATGAGGAATGCTATTTGGAAATTATGATATCAAGTGTTGTTCCCATGTTACTGCCAGACACAGCAGGTCTGTGCTAGATGACAAAGAGCAAGTACACCCTACAAGGAAATTCTTGGAGCTCTATTCATGCATGTTAAAAACCATGAGAGATCCCAGTGAAGCAGCATAACACAACACCACAGGAGTTATATGGTTATGTACTAGTCCACAGGCTGTCAGCACAGAGCTTTGCAGAAGAGAGCTTTCACATAGTTTCCAGTAGTCTAGATCAGTTATATGCTGAGAAGATAAACTCTCTAACTTTCCACACTTCTAAAATTAGGCTGATAAACTCCTGTTCATCTTTCTTTTTGTGGGAATCAGTTAATATTGGAAGAGAACACTGTAGGAACAGCACAGTTCTTGCCAGTGTGATGTTGTAGATGATATGCCAGCAGTCTACACAGGAGGAGAAAGAAAAGAGTGTTTCTTGCCACCAGTAAGAAACAAACGAGCTATGATGTTGTTGCTGTGAATCATCTTGATGGAAGATTCTGCCAGTTAGAGACGTTTCTTGCACAGGTTGTTACCACTTGCAAATTCACTCTGCTGTCAAATAGAAAGCACCTGGTGTAACAGAGACAGTAGGAATATCAGCTGCAAGTACCTATTGAATGGACACATTGACTTGAACTCAGAAAATGTTAATCTACTGAGTCATTGTGCGTGCCTGCAGACAGTTACATGATCTAATGGACTAACAGATGAGGAGGAATAAGGACAAAAATGTGCTAAGACTTCTAACTATAAGTATGTAATCACTACATCAGTTACCACAGCCATGTTTTTGAACAACTAAGAAACAAACACCAAAAACCTATTATATTTGCTATTTTCTTACAGAAGCAAACTAAGGTGTTAGAAAAAGTTCAGTCTGAAAGTACAGCATTCCTCAAATGAGCAGATGATCGTACGTAATACATGAGAGAGAGCACAAAGTGGTAAAGTTTCTCTCTAAAATCCATTCAGTGACCCTGGCTACTCTAGGACACAGCTAGTCTCAGAAAGCACAAGAACTGACAGAAAGTATGTGGAAAGTGGAAGCAAGCAGTGTAACTCGTCTGCACCATGCTGAGGCAGCAAGCTTCAATTTTATTTTGTATGTTGCTATGGAGTCACTATAGGACCCAGAGGAAATCTCTTACTCTGGACTGTCTTGTATCCTGAGTAAAACAGTAGGCCCAATCAGGACAGTGAGAAAATATTAACAGGCATCAAAACAGACTTGTGTTTCAGAGCTTAGGAAATTTTCTGATAAGTGTTTTGCATCCTACACTGACTGAGGTAGGTGGCAGACTCAATACTTGGCTATTAGCTGTTGTCTTCAAGACTCTGCAGAGGGGAAAGGTGTTCTAACCAAAACATTCCTGCCTGTGGGAGGGAATTTTTTCCAGAGGAAAGAAAGATAAAATGTATGTCAGGTAGACTGACCTTGAACAGTCCTCACTTGTGCTTACGTTACTACCAATATGTCCCACTGCCACTGTGGATAACAAGGCCCAGCATTGCTGCAGTAATGAAGAGAGGTCAATATTCAGATCCCTAGAGCATAGTTTTTCAGGGCTTTGAGGATGCAGAGCAAACCTAAGTTTATCCTTACTGCTGTGTACGGGCACTCTACTATAAAGTACTTTCATCACCTGTGCCGTAATGGTGCTTGCTGCTGGTTGTGTGTAGGAGCCATGTCAGCACATGTACTCCAACAACAAACCTGCAAAATGGGGCACTGTGGTTATGCTGATTATATATGTGCACGTATGTATGATAATGGAGACATCAATGGACAGACCAGTATATCGTGTGCTGAAGATAAGCTGTCTCATCAAAGTATTTCTGTGCACCTACCAACATTGCTTCTGAGCTGTTTGAGGGAGCTGTTGGTCATCATTCAGGCCCTATAAATGCCTTCCTTTTTGGCTTATTTATTCCACTGCCTTCAAGAGGACTATCCATTTTGAGTAACGGGGTGAAACAAAGGAAAATCAATAGGCCAGCATTTGTTAGCAGTAAGAACTACCGGAGTCTGAAAAATGTTCTTTGATGGTGTGGGTAAAGCCCTGATGCTTAGGCTGTAGCAACTGGGCTGAACCAAACAATGGGAATAGAGCTATGAGGGAAAAACTCACGTAATTGGTACACAGAGCTGTGTCTTCCCTTGTTCTCATTCTACAGTCTTGTATTCAATACAAACTTTGTCATCTGTATTGGTCAGGTGTTCTACCCTTTTGTTGTACCTGCAGTAGTAGTAGCTTCCCAAGTAAAGGCAGCAAATGAAATTGCAAAGAGCTGAGAAGAAAATGTTGACTGAAAATGAAAGCTGCATTGCCAGTAGTGAGAGCTGTGTGTCAGTGAAATTAAATGTAATGAAATAGATAGAAACTGAGAAGGAATTCACACATAGTCAATACACATCCACCCGTAGATGTTCTCCCCTGTTGCTAGTCAGGTGGTGGGTAAGCATGAAATTATTGCAAGACTTGTGCACAACTGTGTGTGCATGTTTCCAGATGGCGATCATCTTCAACCAGGAGGGCCTGAAAGCTGTTCGTCCCCCTTGCGTCATTCAGAGCTTCATCAACCACAATGCTGTGCTATATAAAGTCTTTGTGGTCGGGGAATCCTACACAGTGGTGAAAAGACCATCTTTAAAGAACTTCTCTGCAGGAATCTCAGGTATGTTGTACAGATATAAAGGAAAATGTCCATTCTTGGAGCCTTGGCAAGAAACATCTCAAAAGAAAACTATCTGTGAAAACACTGCTGAAGTGAAGGCAGCTGGTTCTGACATATGGTATTTCCTCTTCTGTCTTACTTCAGTAGGAAGGGAAATAACTCACCTGCTCTGGAATACATACGAATGACATTCATATAGTAAATATTTAGGCACTGGTAACCTGAGTCTTACCTGTTAGAAACAGTTTGTTTTATGTCATGTGGAAAGGGGGAGCGGGAGAGTTTTCTTATTTCACAGTAAGTTTGTGTGTCATTTGTTCCGGAGTTTGTTTATAAAAGTGCTTTGGAGAGAATTTCCTGGATTCCATAATTTCAGAACTTCCTCTCCCTATTTTTACCTTGATTATGCATTGTGTTTAAATTAAAGATCACTTATGCTCTCCCCTAAATGAGCCTCCCTGTTCATGTGATGCCCAGTGTTGAAAACCTTGGTGGGAAGTGTCTTTTGGTTTGTAGGTACCAGCTGTGTAGGGGAGAAGGAGGAATGGATTTGTTAGTGAGGACAGTGATTCTTCTGTATGTCACTAGGAAGCAGCACTTGAAGGTTTTTCGTTATCCTTTATGGAATAAAACCTCCTTTCCAGAAAACTGCATTCTTGTGGCCCACTAAAAGCATAAAGGAATTAGCAGCACATGGATGGAAGCATGATCTGCTTGCAACTGGACAAACCCAGGAAGTGGGGATGGGATCAGCCTAAAGGAGATGAATGAACAAGTGGCAGTTGTGTGTCACTTTGCTTAGTGTTTTCTGCTGATCGTAGTACGTCCATGTCCATTGTCTGTTGCATTTCACACACAAATACATATTTTGTTAGTATAGGTATAGTAAGATCCCAATAAAAGTCTTTGTAACTATGTACACCTGTATTTACATTTAGGTCTGTTCTGTGTCCTGAACAAATTAAGGAGGGCAGAACCTGTGTTCATATAAACTATTATGAAAGTTGGTCTATAGTTTTGGTTTTTGCTTTTTGAAGGGAACATTTTAAGGTATCTTCCCAAAACTGTTAGTGTAAGAGTTGAAAGTTGTCTATCCACATAAAAAGTAAGTTTAGTAGGGAGATTACGGTAAGTGTCTCACTTTCTTACCCAAATCAGGAGAGTTTGAGGGGGTGTTTCCTGCATTCCTGTGGTGCCTCCAAAAAGAGGGCAAGTCCTGACCACAAAATGTACTGCTTTCTCCCATGGTGACAGTGCCTCCCCAGCTCCACAGGGATCTCAGTGTACCCTGGGTGCTGCTGGCCTATGGCCTGCAGTGAATGCAGCTTCTCCCTTCTGTCACACACCTTCCCCTTGGGAGTGTCACTTTGAGTATTGTCACTTTGAAATTAGCTTCGTTATCTGACTGAACTTAGTTAATTGGCACTGGTGAAGGAAAGGAAACTGATTTCTGTTAGTGGTTCTGTTTATCTGTGGTCCAAGACCCGTGGG
The DNA here is from genome assembly GCA_035221455.1 of Xenops minutus. NCBI lineage: Eukaryota > Metazoa > Chordata > Aves > Passeriformes > Furnariidae > Xenops > Xenops minutus. Next base: position 47,765,282 of record JAWWEE010000158.1, on the reverse strand, counting down.
TGATCTGTCTGTGGGTCCCTGCCTGTGCAGGCAGCCGAGTGCCAACAGCGAAGTGCTGTGGATGGGGTGGGTGGCAGGGACAGCCCACTGGGGACCAGGACAAGATTCCCGGGGCTGCAGTGCCACCTACTGTTCCTTGCACATTTGGAAATGAAAATCAGGTATAAAGTTATTTACAACCTGTTTTTAATTGCAGACAGAGAATCAATATTTTTCAACAGCCACAATGTTTCCAAACCAGAGTCCTCATCCATCTTAACAGCAGTAAGTACATTTGGTCTTTTTCCCTCTAGCGTGGCTGGAAAACTATGTAGTCCTTTCTTATGGAAGTGTTAGTAGCTAGTGACTCTCTTTCACAAGTTGTCTGCTTCTGTGTTGCAGGCTGAGGTCTGTTTGGTACCACGAACCAGCATGACTGTGCCCCCCTCTGGTTTTCCTTACCGAGCTCCGGTGAGGAAGCACTGATGCAGCAGGGCTGTGCTGCTTGCCAGGCCCAAACTCCCCAGGTCTAATCTAGGCAAAGGGAAGAAGGAGGTTCTGAATGCAAACACCTGGGTTTTTCCTGTCCAGAGAGATTAATAAGCATAAATCATCCTTCTAGGACTCAGTTCTGTGATGAAAGACAAACAATGAAAATTCAAGCAGAGAAATGGTTTTGGCACACGGCCACAATAGCTTTCTGCATGTGAGCATGCTCAAGCTGTGACCAGGGGACCATTTCTGGGTGTCCTTCAAGACCAGCTGTGCCAGCACACTGCACAGTTTCATGCTAGCATTACCAGTCCTTTTAATAAGCTTTGCACATATGAATACTAACAAATTCTTGGGCACTCGACGGCTGGGAAAGTCACTTTACAGCACTGGGTCCTTTCAATCTTTCAGTCTCAAGATTCTTTTCTGTTTCACAAGCTCTGCTGGGGACTAGTCTCATATTTGATTGAACTTTGTGTGCAGAACTGATGCTAAATATTAAAACTGTAATTGTGCTCTTCATAAATTCTTCTATGGCTGTTTTAAGGGAGAAACCATTACTAAGAATTTACTTTCAGATTTAGAGAGTTTGCCTCTGTGGTTTACCTGCCATGTCACTCATACACATACATATTCCATACATACTTCTGTAGGCATAGCAGCATACTTCTGCTGTGTAACATGTTGTTTAGGAAGTGAAGTAAATTGCATCTTCCAGTCAAAAGTAACCTGAGTTACTTATTTTAATAAATATTTATAGAATAATTTTTATATGAAAACCCACATTAAAGGTATGCTCTGCCCTGAAGATATCAGCTGAGTTGTATTGTATGGGTCAGATTAAACCAGCAACAGGGGTCTGTCCTATCAGTCCTTTAGCATAGATCTTGATCTACCTTGAAGTAACAATGATTTCCAGAATATCTGCAGCACAGGGTTAAACATGCCACCTATATATGTTTTTTAAGGTGTAGATCTAGTACTGAAAAGAGTGAGTGTGATTCTCCATTCATTCCTACACTGCTGCTCCAGCTGCACCAGTATGAAGAGGAAGAACTAGGTACTTTAGAGCAGGTGAACTTCCAGTATAGGAAGGATTCTGAATTATGAAAGCAGTTTCTCTTTGGTGTCTTTCTCTGTTTAATGCCAATGCTACTTTGCAATTAGATTTGGTGGATATGAACCTGGAAACTTCTGAAAATCAATCTTTCCACTAAAAAGGGTCTTTCAGAGTCTCTTAGTAATGTGTCTTTTTCCATTATAGCTGGATAAAATTGAAGGAGTATTTGAGCGGCCAAACGACGACGTCATCCGGGAAATCTCTAAGGCACTGCGGCAAGCTCTGGGAGTTTCCCTCTTTGGAATTGATATCATCATTAACAATCAGACTGGGCAGCATGCAGTCATTGATATAAATGCATTCCCAGGTGAGGAAAGCCTTTCCACTCCTGCTTTCTGGAGCAAGTTTTACTGCTGGTGTCTCACATCATTGCTTCCCAGGCTGGCAGCGGGAGAGCAGCAGCCAAATGGTTCTGAGATCAAACACGGGTCAATCTGGGAAGGGAAGAACCCTAATCTAAATATGGAACTTGCAACTGAAACATCGGGTCATAGGAGATATGGTCGAATTTTAGTGGCCAATTGTAGCATGGCTGTCATGTCCTTCCCTGCAGTGTGGGGCTGTGTGCTGGGACCTATCCTTTCTGGGCCTGGCCCTCATTCTGAAATGAAAAGAAGAATAGTAAATTCTATTTTAGGAGAGCCCTTAAAGATTTCTGGGTTTTTTTCAGACTCTGTGCCATTAAAAAAGATGAGGGGTGGGAGCAGTAAACCGTTCCCTTGAATATCTCTTCCTGTGCTAATTGATTCCCCGCAAAAAGGCATTTGTGCACAAAAATAGTACCAGAAATCTGAAGATCATAAAATTGTAGGTGCACAGAAGTTGCTGTAGAGAGTTAGTATCCTTGCAGGTTCTCATGAGTGTGTCCTGGAGTAAAAGAATAGATTAGAGCGTGTAAAAATAGGTAAATTTGTCCTCTGCTTTTTTTAGTGCAACATATATCTTGGAAACAACTAAGCAAACTCCTTGACCACTGGAATTGTTAAAAGGAGTTGTAAGTATGTATAAAGGAAGGCAATAATGGTCTGTCACTTGTGCTAAATTCAGTAGCTTCACAGGAAAAGAACACATCATCCTCATTTGATGCTGTTTTGCATGGGTTTTTCTCTTTGAGAATCTCCTCTCATTACCTGAATAGTGGTGTTTGTTTCCAGAAACATACATGTGCTGTTATGTAGATTCTTTAAACCACCATTGAAAACTTTGAGTTTTTAATATGGCTGTGGTGTCTTTACATCTGCAGATCTTTTCCTGAGCCTTCAATCTCCTTAGTCTTTCAGTTGGGTCCTCAGTCCCACTATTGCCCTGAAGTGCCTTGCCTGTCTATCTCCACAGTGACTGCCTTCCTTTTAATAATTAGCTCTGCTATTCTCAGGTTGCTTTGCAGCACGGTTCTACCATATGGTGTTGATGCAATCTGCAGACCTGTGAAAACACTCTTCTGCCAAGAGCAGTGAAATGACCTAAATTGGGTGTCAGATGGAGCCATATCAGTTTCATGAATGCGATTATATTGCAGACATTGGGTCTTGAAGTCCGTGATGCAGGAAATTCTTTTGCAGTCCTGCATCCTGCATTTTGGTTTGATGTTTCATGGGTTTTATTTTTTTCAAGTATTGTTTTGGGTTTGGTACTTTGCACAGACTGAAATTCCCCTTTTCTTGAAATGTTAAAAGTCCAGATTGGGGAACAACTAGTGGCAAATGTATATTTATATATTTAGAGAGGAGTAATGTCTTCTTGTTGTGGTAGAAGTTTCCAGAAATGCCTTAAGCCTCATGCTCTGCTGTACTTCTACCCTAAGGCAATATTTTTCGATATTCAGCCCAAGTCCTGTGTTTCAATCTCTACAATAATTGGTCTTTGAAAGGACATTGAATTAATAGAGTGGTTTAGTCCTTGCAGGAAGCTTGAGAGCACAGAGAAACTTCTTATGCACAGGCCTGTGTTGTGTCTCGCACAGCAGTTTTTTTGGTGGTGAACATGTGAGTAGTGAAGGTAGCTACTGGCTTTATCACCATAGTATAGGTTGCAGACCATTTGGAGAAAGTTTAGAGGTTAGCAGCTGGGACGAGACATATGAAAAAGAGAAGGCTAGGGAGACACAAAAGTGCCTTCAAATTTGTAAAGGGTTGCAGAACTGAGAAACTGTGAAGCTCTTGCTCTCCAGGGCTGCTGGAGAAGAATCGGAGAAGAATCAATGGGGTAAAATGCAACAAAAGAAAAGTTACATCTCAGCACAGAATACTCTGCTCAGAAGCATGTTCAGCTCAGGCAACTGCATTTACCTCCATGGGCCAGTATGATTAAAACCTGAACAGGCTGACAGAGCCAGGACCTTGCTAATGAGAAGTTCAAACTCAGGCCACCTCAAAAGAGTCACTGATGGGCTGCATCAGCAGTGGGATCTCCCTGTTGCTGGCTCAGTGCAGTCCCAGGAAGGGGCCCTCCCTTGCTTCGCTTCCTCAAATCATCCTAGCCTGCAATGGTTGCAGTAGAGCCAAATTGGAGCCAACTTAGACCCTCCAGGGACCTACTGCATTACTTCTGCACCACTGCTTTGAGAAAGGGAGGGGAAGAGGTGCTCTATAAGGAGCATTCACAGCCTCGTCCGTGGTGCTCAAGGCACGGCTTGGAGCCAGGCCTAACCAAAGCCTTGTCCAGGCCCAGAGGCTTGCTGCCTTCCTTGTGTGCTGCCTTCTGTGTTTGCCAGGCTAGAAGCTCATTTGAACCTGTCACTCGATGGATGTCATCTTGAGATGAGTTTAATGTCAGCAGTGAGAGCAGATGTACCTGTAGGAGGATGCTGTCTGTTATCTGCTTCATTAGCACCAGCTAATCTTCAAAAAGATTTTAAAGATAAATGTCTGAAAGGTCCGTAGTGTCTTCTGTTCTATGGGAAACCGCTGTTATTACATTTAGCCGTGGTTACCAGCTGAGATATCTGACTCGGCACAGTCACGTAGCATGTGGGGTTTATGTTTGTCTGACCTCAGATAAGTAACAGAAAAGGCTCCACGTAGCCTGCCATTCTGGGGCTGAGCTCAGCCAGCCTGAGCAGTGGCTTGTGTCTGCAGGCTGTCCCCGTGTGGGTGAACTGCTGGCTCTGGGTGAATCTCCGTGGCAGCTTCAGATCCAGATGTGCACTTTTCGTGTGTAACTGTGTTGGCACAAATGCAGGACATGGGCTATTTGTATCTCTCAGGGGGAGATGCAGAAAAGCAGAGTGTGCCAGATCAGGGAAAGTCTCTGAAAAATCAGGCAGGTAGCATCTGTAATGCTGGCTTAAAAATGCTCATAGCCAATTCTTGCCTCCACCTCAGCTCACATGTACTTGTTTTCAGATGCGTTGCTGGACATCTTTCCTATCCATGCTCAGTAATTGGTCTCCAGAGACTCTAGAGACCGTTTCCAGCATAACAAAATCCAGGTCTCTTGTAGACAGGCATTTCCAAAATGGTTTCAGTGGGCAGGGCTGAGATAGCACCTGCTGGAGCATGATTCATGCAAGTTGTTCTTTGAGGCATGCAAAACCTACATCCTTCCACTGATACGCTCTGCGACACGAACCCTGAATTCCTTGCCAGTAGTTTCTGAAAGTGTAATTTAATTTACCCTTCTTGATTTTGTTATTGCAGCACAGGAATGTCCCACAACTGACTTGTTTGAGAGGCCTGCAGCAGCCCTCAATGAACCAAGCAAGGCAATATCCAGTTTGCAGCCTTCCCAGGTGTCCTGTGACTCAAGAGTTCAGACACCTAGTTCTCTTCCTCCTTTCCTTGTATTTCTTTTTTACAAGCTTATAAAGTTTCTTCTGAGTGGCCAGGCAGGATTACTTGGGCCTTTCCACCCAGTGTGCACAGATGGAGCCTGCTTGTTACATACAGCTTCCTTATGCTGTAACATCTGCTGATTTCAGGACTGAGTAACTGGCCGTCTTATTCCTATTAAATATTTAAAGCAGCTTCTTTTTGAGTTTGCCAGGTGCTCTCCGACAAGGCGAGTTTGTTTGCACTGAGCAGGCACGGAACACTCTAGGGTAGTATGGATCTCCTCTCTGAATATTAAAGCTGTTACTATGGAGATGGCTTATTCCCGGGGTCTTTGAAGCACTCTGAGTAGATTTGAAGGCTAATCCCACGGCTTTTACATAAGCAAGAAAGCATAACAAGCACCTCTGTCAGAGAGGTGGATGTGGTGTTCTGACTCCCATGGCCAGCCCTAAGAGTCCTGGTTGACCCCTGCCAACTAGTGGATTATCATATGGGGCACTGTGGAACTTGATGCTTTGAAATGAATGATTTGTTTGGTGAATCTGTTTAAGGGTCTTTGAGAAAGCAAAACTGTGAGCTGTTGTCTCACATTGCTGGTGTTTTGTGTCACCTGTTAAGTATCTAGGAGAATTGTGATGAAGTAAACTAGAATCCATACCAATATAGCAGCCTAAGTAAGAGTTAATTGGTTAACATATGGGTTATAAATACACCATAAAATCACCACATTTATCTTAAGGTGACATTATCCTCTCATCCTATGTTTTCCGGGAAGTTGAGGTTTCTATTGCCTAAGGAAGTTGGTCTTTACAGGAGAATGGAGATTAAAATTAAATTATTGATCTGAGGAGCATTTCTGCCCAGTGATCACATAGCTAAGAGTGTGTTAAATATGCGTTTACTTTGTGGTCTCTGGTTCTGCTCATACACTGCTATGTGAATGTATGCTATTCACATGGGTCTTTTAAACTTATTTATTGCTTCAGTCTCCTGTATTAATGCCAGGTCACCTTCAGAATACCTATATAGCATTTCAAAACAATCAGCCTATCCCATTAAATAACACTGAATGTCATGTCACCTGTAAATACTAAGGCAAACTGATAACAATTTTGGGTAGTGCAGTAGCAGTTAAGATCCATTTCAAGACATTGTACCCATATGTTGCACGTCTGGTTCAATTTTAAAATTAATGCAATGATAAAACTGTGCCTGTACCAGAGTGTTTAAAATAGAGCCAGAAGCTCTGTACGCCTACTGCCACCCTTTGTGTCACCAAAAATGTCGTGTCTCCTGGTATTTGAGCAACTGTTCTAAGCAGGAAACTTGTTATTCAACACAGAACATGCAGAAAGATGATTTCACTAAAAGATTGGTGTTTCTACCAAGTACTTTATCATTGATATGTTTCCTGTGCCTTGAGTGCTTTTCAGACATAGCAGGAAACATGTTTTAAGTGTCAAGTTAGGTTAGGTTAGACGAACATCACGTTGCTTCTTACACAGTGGGAAGCTGCCTTTCCTGTAGGGTATAAAGCCAGCCCTGCTGTCCTCTGAGGTTTTCCTAACTGAGGGTATTGCTGGACAAATTCTGGAGTGAGTCCAGACCCTCAAGGAAGCTCTGCATTAGAGCTACTTGCCATAGTAAACCTGGAAACAGGATGAAAATTATCAAAGTTATACCCCAGAGTTTGTAACTTAGGGAAAAACCTGGATTTGGCAACAAATGGTGGAATATACCTAAAGTTATATATACCCATATATACTTGTCAGGAAAAAGAAACAGCAAATCTGAAAGGCAGCAGTTTTTCTCATTGGAAAAAAAAGTATTTTTATTGTAAGAATCTCTCTGTTCCTCTTTATGCTAATCTGCTCGTGCTGTCACTTAAAATGATGTCATGGAAAAGGAGCCTTTTTATTGTCAGTTGGAGGGCAAGGACAGCCCAAGAAATAAACAGCTAAAAGAAGCCTTTCAAAAAACTCAGGAAAATTACTTAACTGCCTTTATTTCTTTCCTTCCATTTTTCTCTTCTCAGGTTACGAGGGTGTCTCCGAATTTTTCACAGATCTCCTGAACCACATAGCTGCTGTCCTGCAGGGTCAGGTACCTGAGGTGACCCAGCTAAACCGCAGCAAGCTCCTGGCAGAGCAGACCGGTGGAATCATGGACGAGCGGATATGCTGTGCTAGCACAGGCTGTCTCAGCGTCATGGGAAAAGACTCCTCCTGGATTGTGGAAAGCGAGACCAACAGCTCAGTAAAACTGCAACACCAGAGACTAGGCTGCAATTCGGCAGTGTCCCCCAGCTTCCAGCAGCATTGCGTTGCTACGTTGGCAACAAAAGCTTCTTCTCAATAACTTGCCAATACCATGGACTGAGAAAAAGCCACAGGGATACAAATTGTGGTCCCAGAACCAGATCAGGCTGTATAATACAATTGAGAAAAAAAAAAATGGGGGGGGGGGGAGGGAAACCAAACACAAAACATAACACAAAAAAGCAAAATTTAAAAAGCCCTTCCATTTGATTTCACCTAATATGCTGATGAAACGGACTGAAAGGGGAAGAGTGAGAAAGTGATTCAGATCCATTTCATCAGATTCCAGTTGCAAATCTGTAGTGAGTTTACACATCCATGTGTTTTAACACTAGTCCTTTCGTGGTGGGAGGGTTACTCTTTCATTTCTGTTGTTCTTTGTAATCACTGGTGACCAGCATTTTAAAATGGGACCTCATGGTATCAAGAAGATAATAATGTTGAAATGCAGTATCTGAATGTAACAGCTAGAGATTTTTGCCTAAAATACTCCCTGTTCCTTTTTTTCCAGGTAGGCCATTGCAAAAGAAAGCTAAGACAACTTCAGTATCACTAAACCAAATCTCTTTGAAACATTGACCAGTCAAGATGTTGACAGGTAGCTTGCTGTGAAGCATCTGCACTTTGAGAGCAGCCTGCTTGTTCGAGGGCAGAGCCAAGGTGACCACCCAGGCCTCATTGCTTCAGTCAAAAGCAGCTTCTATCCACATTTGCCAACAGCAACACATTTCATCCAGAGAGGGTGCCAGTATTTAGGTTGAGTGATTTGAGTAGATTAAATAACATCTTTTCAATAGTCTGCTAGTAGTGAAATCCTGGAAGAGTTAACAGAAGCAGCTCATAGCGGAGAATTTAATTCTCCTTCCATTGCACTTCTGAGGACTCTGGGAGAGCTCTGCGAAAAGGCTGGCAGAGCTGTGCGTTTTCCTTGCAGCAGTACACCTGGTCTGTCTATCCTGATGGGTAACTCAGTTGCTGCCTTCCACAGATCCATGCTGTTGTGCATTTTTTTTCCTGCAAATTGAATATAAACAGAATTGTGTACCTTTATATGATGTAGAAGTACAGGACAGCTCTAGCTTGGAGACCACGTTATTTTGTTGCAAGCTGCCAGGTGAAGCTGTATGGTAGTTTACGGTAGTGCTTTATACTATTTGTAAACTATGGCATGGCCAGTTTGTTATCTCTTGAGATACACAGTGAACTGATGGTGTTCACCTTCTGTTGCATCTTCAAGCATGGCAGCATTTTCTGCTGTAGAAGAATTCCTGCAACTTTTTGCCAATTCTGAACACTAAATTGAAAATATCCAAGTGCTGAGAATGGAGACACTATTTTGGCAGAAGGACTGGCCTTCTATTCCCCTTATAAGCCCTAAAATCCATTTAAGAGGGGTGGTGTTAAGAAAATTTCCTTAGTTAAGCTCCTAGCTTGCAGATATAGGAATTGCCGTCTTTCTATAGCAGGTATTTGTGAAGCATCCACCACTGCAGCATTTAATACCGGTTTGGTTGGTATCATGTGTTAGATAGCTACTTAAAAGGAAAGGATCTAGAGCTTAAAGCCCAGTTAGATCATGGAGAGAGGATTAAACTGTTTAAAAGATGTCACCACCACCCTACTTGATGGTGCCAATTCTGGAGGAGAAAAAGTTTTGAAGTGTTATGTGGCAGTTCTTTTGTGTAAACAATACTTTTTCCTTAGGAGAGATTGGTCTTCTTCCAAAATGCCATTCTTGGGAATTTCCTGGAGCCCAGATTGAATTTTTCAGGATCAATTACACACTAGAAGATGATTTCACCTCCAGAGGGATTACTAACTTCAGAATATTTCTGTAGGGACTGGAAGGACCTTATGAGTGTAGTATTGGTCAGATTCCAGGGTGTACTTAAATGCAGCCGATTTCCTCAAGGATTGCAGGACAGTTCTGAGCTGGGCACACTTCACAACCCTTGTATACTTGGAGGCTGCTGGATCCCACATTGTCTGCAGCATGCAGGTCCCGCATGGTTGTGGTTTGAGTGAGTCAGATGTACATAGATAGGGGTTTATAAGAGTATTCATGATAGACCAAACCTTTCGTAAAGCCATGACTGAAATGAAATTGACATCTACACTTAGGGGTTTGTTTTTGTTTGTTTAAAATAAAACGTGTTTTTATGTTACATGTGTAACAAAAGATACCCTCAGGAAGGAACTTGCCAGTGCATATTTTTGTATGGTACTTTCTTGTAACCAGCTGGTGGAGTGTTTGTAGACTTGCCTATTGCTCCCTTTATTACAGTGGCTTGGGCTTTTTTTGGTTTTTTGGTTTTCGTTTCTTTACTGGGTGGTGGGGATGGAGCAATGATGTTAAAACTGCTTTACTAACTCAAGATCTTTCAAACTAAGTATGTTTACATGAGTTGAGTGTTGGATCCAATGGAAGTGTCTGTATGCTGTTTCCTAGTTAGAACATCGAATAAGAATTTTATTTTCCTGGCTGCCTTCTGAATTTTGGTTGGCCTATTTTGCACTGCTTTGTTTCTCCAAAATAAACTACTGAAATATAATTGTGCATTTTAAACTTGTTTACAAATGATTGTTAGAAGTTTATTTTGTAATTCTCTGAATGCTTGCAGAAATACTATATTTAAATATTACTCCAGACCTTGGCAGTAACTAGAAAACAAGTTTAGGTCATTGGTGTGATCAGTGACATTTTTCCCATAGTCTGTAATTTATTTTTTATTTATCGAATGTATCAGTATAACTTTAATTTACCAGGTGCAAATACGCAGGTACCTGTTGTGATGTGGCATTACAATAGAATTTTCACAGAAATTACCATGCAATTGCTGTACTACTATATTTCCTTGCAGAAATTAATGTTATGGCTCATATATTAGAATGTTACTAAATCACAGGGGCAAATCGGGAGACCAACTTTTAAAAGCCAAACCTGTAAATTACCAAGTATCCAGACATACAGTTACGTTATTGCAAAACATTCAAGCATGAGTATGTTATTAAGCCTGTGCTAAAGTGCTTTTCTGAATTGCTGCCTCGTTTGGTAATTTCAAGATAGTTTTGATTTAAGATAAGCTTCACAGTAAGTTAATTAATAGTCTGTAGTCTTGTCTTTCTTTGTAAAAGTAGAGGAGTGTAGTAACATTAGACCATACCAGAATGCCCTTGCTCTTAAAATTGCAGACAATCTGAGGAGATTTTCCATAATGTCTGTTTGAATTCTGTTATGGGTTAGAAAAAGGTTTTTCTGTGTTTTCAGAGGCATCACTATTTGTTGCTGTGTTGATGGGAGCAATTGTATTAAAATTACATGGTCACCAGTTAGCTTTTTAGGGATTTATTTCTGTTCTGCTTTACTGTTAGAAATCCACAAGAATACCATTAGCTTGACTGGAATTTCTCCAGGTTTTATGTCAGCATGGTGGAGGAGATGGGACTCTGGTTTGCACTGTAATTACATAATCAGTTTCAACAGGTGAATATTTTTCCCTGTTGAAGAGGACTTGAGTGGTATTACTGCCTGAGATGTAAAGTCATCACCACCCTCGTCCCCCTCTAGCTGACTTGGCCACATTGTGCCTGAGTTTGTAACCTGTGCCAGAACATCCTGGTCACTCTGTGAAAACCAGTTGCAGAAATGCAGCCAAACTAGGAGCACTGGTGCTGGCACTTGTGGTTTGTGTAATGCAGAACTACCACTGGGCCAATGATGTTTTGCCTTTGTTTGACCACATGTCTGGCTGCACAACCTCTGTGTGAGGAGCCAGTTGACTGGGCTGGGCAGTACAAGGGGCGTATTCATTAATACTGTTCAGAGTGTTGTAATGATAAGCTGTTTAAAGATCTCCATCCTCAAGGTGGGAATGTTTGTGCAGAGGAGGTTTGCAGCAGCTTGCCCAGATGGAAATCTAGCAGTTTAGTTTGTTTTCGTTATAGAGGGTTACAAATTAAGAACCCGACTCTGAGGCTTCAAGAAGGTTACGAGGATTGCTCAAGATAAAGCCTCAAGTCCTTCAGATTAAACATGAGCAATATCCAGCCAGAGAACAACCAGGTGGAGTAGTGGTTAGATAACAGACAGGATACAGTCCAAAGGCAAGAGAATAAAGGGGCCACAGGTGTTTAAACTAGCTGGCAAAAAAAGAGCCAAACAAAGGAAAAATGCTTCTGTTGTTTCCATCCAGTGCTTAGACTAACACTGGTTTCCTAAAGTCTTTGCGTGGCAGCAGTGAGAAGTGAGTCAGGCTTTTCCACAGTAGCTTGCAGCCTTGCCTTCCACAGCTGTGCAGAAAACTTGGGTTTTGGTTTTTTAGTGACTAGAGTCTATTTTGAGTTCGTAGCAGTCTCCTCCCCGTGTGCACTCTTGCAGGAATTCACTTGCATTACTCTGCTAAGTTTTTTTTTCCTCTCTCCCTTTTAGTAAGAGATGTATTGATTTCTGTATTCAGTATACAATTACTTTATCGTGTGTGTTTTGTAATTAGTAGTATGTAAAAATGCTTTCTGTAGATTAAAATATTTCCTTTAATATAATCTCCTCTCACTTTCATAGATAAATGGACATGCTGTTGCAGATCACATTACTGATTTTATCTGTAATATTGCTTTAATATCTATTTCAGAGGAATGTAACCTCCAGAAAAGTACTTCACATCTTCACTACCTTCCCTTTCCCTGTTCACTCTGTGTGGATCCAGGCCATCAGCACCTGAGCTTTTGACTGGACGGGTTTCAGTTCCTCCGTGGATTCTGTCACATTTACAAGGCCACAAAAATCAGTAAAGATGGTTGAAATTTGAGAGAATCCAGGTTTAAGTGGAGGTGTCTGAACCATTCCCCAGCAACACAAGCACAGTAGCATTTGTAGCAAGCAAAGGGAATCATTTTCACTCTCTGTGTGTGTGCTGTTGGCTGTTGGGGTTTGGTCCACCCTGTGTTGGGGAAGTTTTTCCGTGGAAATAAAAGAATCCATATGAGAAAACATCCTGTATTGGTGATGCAGAAGGAGGGCAAGGAGGGTAGGGCTTGGGAGTAAAGTCCTGCCCAGTGGACATCATGATAGCAGTGGTCTAGAATTTCACTCTGTGGTTTTTAATTAGCAGTCTGGGGAGATGTTTTCTTTCTCTCCATGATTTTTATCCTGAATCCACTGGGGCTGGTGCTAGCAGATGCCTCTGGCCCATGGGCTCATTAGCAGGTGTCCTTGCCCAGCATGACATAAGTTTGCAGAGGGCTCCTGATGTATTGGGAAGTTCTTGTTGATGGCCATGAAATCTTTTGAAACTCCAGAAATAGCTAAAACAGCAAATGATGTTCATGAAAATCAGGTCTTCCTCTTCCAGCCTCTTTAAGGAAACCCACATTTTATTTCCTCCTCTGTTCTTTACACAGTAGTTTTTAGATATAAATTATTTTAACTTTTTTGTGTGAAAAGTCATATATACATATATAAAGTTATTAAAAGGTTGAGTATATGTTGAGTATAAAATAGTGACTTCTTAGTTTCACGTTAGCAGTCCCTAAAAATGGATTGTCTATCCTCTTGTAAAGTCAGTGCTGTAAAAAAATATTAAAAAATAAAAGATGTATTAGATGTATCTTTTATTATTTATTTCTGATTCAGTATTTGATACAGCTTCTGTATACCCTTGTGATAACCACATACTAAAAACACTGTCGTTCTTAAAATGGAGTAATAACAATTCCTTGGAATCCCATCAATTTTGAGAAAATTGGCCCTCTGGGTGTGAATAGTGTTGGATATTGTCCTTCAGTCTCCAGCATTGCTCCCCACCTAAGCATGGCTGAATCTTGGGGACCATTTGATGTATGTGCTAGGTTTTGCAAGTTCATTGGTATCTGTGTTCAAATCCAGCTGTACAGTGTTAACAAGTGTGTCTTGTGATTTGCTTCAGCCTGGTTCACTATGATTTCTGAAACTTAATTCCCATTTTGTACTTAAATTTGTATAGAATTATATAAACCCATAAAAGATCATAGCTTACTGTAAAACCCAAAATACTTGCTATTTGGCGTCTTCAGTTGCATGACTGATCAGATCTGACAATGAAGATGGTGCTTATATCTAACAGCATTGATTTCAATGGTAATACATTCATTTTCTTTTCATTTGCCAAGCACCTGTTTTCAACAATGTTTTGGTTTCAACAGTAAAGCAATATGCAGTAGGTATTGTGGCATTATCTCTGTAATTGTTTTGAAGAGAGAATTGTCCCTTTCCAACACATAATGAAATAAATGCCTTATAACAAGCTCTACTTTGCTTCCTCTTTCTGAGTGGCTAGGGCAGCGAGATGAACAGTTCATTGGGAGAAACCTGTTGTCATGAGAATTTGATGTTCACATCCTTCCTGAGTGCAGTAGTTTGAAGTTGTTTTGGACCTCCTTGTACCAGAAAGATTTAATTTGATTTGTCTTGTAACACTTAGTGGGAAGTCAGCTATTTTTATCTTACACTATATAACACACATAAATATCACTGGGATTTAAGCTACTCTTACACATAAGCATTTATTCGTAGATGAAGCTTCTGAGGTGATTGTTCTTTCATCATCCGGGATAGGGAATTCTTGATTTCTCAGAATGCAGTAGGATTTTTAATCAAGCCCCTATTCTGTCTAGTGCAGGAGAGAGAGGTATTTCACCGAGCAGCATTAGGTTTTGCTAAGCAACAAGCACTCTCAGCAAGGGCACTCCTGCAGACACTGCCTGGGGCTCAGTGCAGCAGCCCCAAGGCAGGGCTGGCCATGGTGGGCAGAGGTCCAGCTGGTGGGGCATCCCCCCACGCCCCACGCTCAGGCCTTGAGTGCCTTTTTAACTCTGAACAAAGGCCTTGGATCTCAGCTGTTCTGTGGGCTGCAGGTGATGGGAGGGAACTGAGCTTCCAGCTGGGGAATACAGCCCTTGCAGTGGGTGGGTCTTTGCTGCCAGTACACACAGAACATCTAAGATACTACGATTGATTTTCGGAGACCTTTGGAGCCAGGTGCCCCAGCCCAGGCCCCCCGCAGCCCTCCAAAGGCTGGGGCTGGTTGTGCCTGTGTGCAGTGCCAGCCGGCCGGCACAGCCCCTGTGAGCCGGGGCAGGGGGTGCCCTCGGGGCAGCACAGACCTGCAGTTTTCCTCACGACTGCCCTAATGGCTTTCTTAAAACTTTAAAAATGTTTAAAACTTCTCTGTTTCCTAATCTACTCGTGTGCTGTCCAGGTACCTTCACTTGGTCACGTACTGCCCCAGAGTTCAAACTTCCAGCTGTTTTCTCTCTGGTGAGCCCTGTGTTCCTTGGGGAGCTCGGATGTGACCCCGGTGTGTCCCTGGAGCCTCCAGGACACCAATGGTGGGGCTGGGCTCTGCAGTGCTCGGAGACCAGGGGGAAGTGCCCTTGATGCTCCAGCATCAAGGAGCAGCAGTGTCCTTGGTGCTCCAGCATCAAGGAGCAGCAGTGTCCTTGGTGCTCCAGCATCGAGGAGCAGCAGTGTCCTTGGTGCTCCAGCATCAAGGAGCAGCAGTGTCCTTGGTGCTCCAGCAGGCAGGAGCCTGGGCCAGGAGGGAAACCTCCCCGCTGTGTCTGCGGAGAGGGCAGCCCTCCGTCCTGCTGCTCTCTGCAGGGCCACGCCAGCCCTGCAGTGTGCTGACAACTGAGACCGAAGCTGCAAAAACCAAGGAAGGAACCCACTGCAGTTTTATTTTTCCTTAGATAAATTTTTTATATAGAATATATTACAGTCAGAGTTCTCAGCATTTAATCAAAAGATAACAAGTTATTGCAGTTTTTTTACCCAGTGAAACTACCGGTGAAAGGAGAACTTTCTAGAAAGCTGGCTTGTCTTTTAAAAAAAAGAGGGAAAACCCCCCTCCCAGACAGAAGAGACACACAGGTGGGTCGCGCTTCGCGGCCACCATCGCCCACGGGGGCGGGTGGGCGTCCGTGTGGCCGGGGCAGCGGGCGGCGATGGGCACAACACTATGGCGGGGGACGCAGGCCTGGGCGCTAGCAAGGTCGGTGCTTCTGCTCGGCTTAGTTGCTTTAACTCGGGGATGGGAGCGCGGCGGGGAGGGAGGAGGGAGGCGCCGGTGCTTTCGCCTGCACGGGTTGCGCTGGGACCCTCAGCCTCGCCTCAGCTCGTGCAGCTTGTGGGCCACGCGCTCCAGCTCGGCCTCGATGGCAGCCAGGCTCTCCAGCTCCTGGTCCTGCAACGAAAGCCCAGGACACGGGTCAGCGGCCACGGGTGGGCAGCCCTCACCCCCCAGAGCTACAGAAAGCCCTACCTGGGGCACGGGTACAGCCATGTCCTGCCCCATCCCTTCAGCCTCGCCTGCGTTTGCCCCTCTGGACAGACACGTGCACAACACTGTGCCTGCCACCTGTGCCAGGCACAGCACGTGCCCTGTTGGTGCCAGAGATGGCGGTGTCCCTTCTGCCCACGCTGCCCCGGGTGTTTGCACACACCTCCACGACCAGAACATGCTTTGCTGCATGGGAAAGTAGTGACTGAGGAAGCCACCACTTCAAAAGCTCAAGCTGCCTATCACTTGCTGGTCTTTCTGTAGGAGCTCTTGTGTATCTGTGCTACCACCTGAAGCCAATTTATTTAATGCAGGTATTCAGATTCCTGACTACATGGCCTTGCCTGAACTCAGGTCATACCCAGCTGGCCCTGTCCCAGTGCCAGCTCCCACCCTGCCTGTCCCTCACAGCTGCCAGCGCTCTGGGGGCTCTCTGCAGACCATGCACTCACCCAGGGCAGCACCAGGCTCTGCAGGAGCAAACTCAAGGCTGTACGTGCTAAAAGTGCCTTTTCTCAGCAGCAGAGCCAAGGTGACAGCCCCTCTCCTGTGCGGAGGGAGCAAAGCCTTGCTGCCTGCAGCAGCTGCCGAGCACAGGGCAGCACTGAGCCACTGGCCAGCACTGCATGTGGCTGGTGTGAAAAAAATGAAGTATATAAAAATAAGTCATCTTTTCTCTTTGCTGAGCTATTTTCCTGAAGAGGAAGAAAGTCACCCTGCCCCTTCACAGGGCCCTTGTCTCAGCCCCTAAGAGTGCTTTGGCTCCAGCAGGGTGTCAGCAGCTCAGGGTGCCACAAGCACCCAGGGAGCCCAGCTGAGCCCAAGCAGCTATTCAGTCAGTTTTGTTTGAAGCAGGTCAGGGAGCAACTGGTTGAGGCTCACCTTTCTGGAGGAGAATTTTGGCTACAACTGGAACCTCCAGAAAGTGCTGTGCTGAGATCTTCCTCAGCACCCAAAGAGAGCTTGGTCAGACCCAAACCGCTGCCTCACGCTGTGCATGTGTGCTCTGGAGTGCTTCTGCCAGGCCCCACCTGCTGAGCCCTGGAGAGTGCAGAGGATAGCACACTCAGCCCCCATCTGTGCCCACCCTGGCCTCACTGGCCAAGCCACACTGCCACATGGCCAAAAAACGAGGAGAGGGGACAGGGTGGCAGCTGCTCGGGCAGAGCCACAGCCTGTGCATTCCCTTCCCTCACTGCTGCGTGTCTTGTCTAGACACTTCTTCACTGACTCCCAGAGGTCCTGATCTAGTTTCAAAAAAAATCCAAACCAGTCGGTATTGTAGCTGTAAACATTGCAGCTTTGCAGCCTCAACAACCTCCTTCTTAGTCCTCATTTGGAGACTGAATCTACCACCTTGCAGACAAGGTGCACCACAGAGCCACTGGCAGGGGCAGGTGGGCAGCCACCTCCTCAGGGGAGAGACCTGGGATGTGAGCAGATAGTTGTGAGGAACCAGATGGGACAGTCCAGCCCACTGCACCCCTGCTTCGAGCTGAGACATTTGGCTTTGCTTTGAATGAACACAACTGGAGATGCTCTCTTAGCGGGGGATGCTGATGGGCAGTCAGCCAGTGGTTTGGAGTGTAACTAAGGCAAGAGGCTTGTTTTGGAGGCAAGAGCACTGCAGCAAACTGGCTTCACTCATCTGCTGCCCCAGCCTCTTCCCAGGTACCTGATCATGGCCTGTCCCAGGGCAAATACTCACAAAGCTCATGCTCAGCCCCCTGAACTGTGTCAAATCAACTCCTGTGCCTGGAGCTGGGCCTCAGCACAAAGGAGAATCCAGCACTCCTGGCTGCTGGGGAGGTGCTAAGCTACTACCTAGCATCATGCAAGTTACCAGAGAAGGAGATATCTGACTTTGGAAGCCTGATTCAAATGTATTCCTACATCTGTCAACTGTTTTCCCTCCAGCATTCCAGTTTTCTCATCACAGCTGCACTACTGATTTACCTCTGTAGTGGGTCTGACATTACTCACTCCATCCCTGAGACAGTAAAAGCATTTCCTTTGGCTTGGAAGGGCTTTGGGACACAAGGTCCATTCCCAGGCTCCAGATACAGTTCTGGTCACCATGTCCAGCATCGGCCAGAGCAAAAGTGCTGTCACTGGAGACATGACTCTGTGGGACAGGGAATGCTTTTGCACTAGTCACTGAAACAAAGATAAAAACCAAAGGCACAGCCAGGTGCAAATTTCAATAGTACCTGGGGCTGAATGACTAAAAGTTCACTAAACATTAGCTCAATGTCACAGAGAACCACTGCTGGCTATGTTAATACCAATGTACAATCCACATCTCTCAGCATAGTTTGGATAACTGGGCAGGATTTATTCTTAAGCCTAAGTACACCAACCTCTGTTCTTCTGTTAGCGCTGCCTTCCTCGTCCTTCTTTTCTTCAGGCATGGGAGCAAGTGGGAAGCCTCCTTCACTGCTGTCCTCCTTCGAGTGATGCTTCCATGACCTTTTCACATCTTCCTCTGGACTACGAAGGGCATATTTGCGGGACCTAAATGCCTTTTTCATGGACCTGTCTGGGTCTTCCCCACTATCGTTTTCCTCCCTGCGCTTCTTTGATGTCAGCTGCTTGGCCAGCTCATCCATTTTATTCCATCTCTTGGTGTCTTCCCACTCCCTGGAGGACTCCTCCTCCATCTCCTCACTTTTGGCATCCCTGGGCTGGAAGGTGTCTTCCTCCTGCATTCCCTCATCCTCCAGGTGATGTCTCCCTTCTCTCAGTGCCCGGGGCTGTTCTTCTTCGTCCTCCTCCTCCTCTTCCTCCTCCTCCTCAGAGCTCCGCCCATCTTTGCCAAATCCCAGTGCATCATCATTATCTGAAAGAGCATGAAACAAAACAGTGAAAGCAACTGTTAACCTGGTTACAGTCCACCTTTGAATTGAGCCTTCAGGGGCGATGCCAGATGGATTTCCTGATTTGGTCCTGCTTTCCCAGGATTCCAGAAATACCCACTCTCACATGGCCGTGTCAGTAGCAGGACTTGAAGGCAGCAGCCAAAAACCCTGTAGGAAGTTAAAGAAAAAGGAATTGGTTGTCCCCAGGACCTATGAGAGCCGAGCAGAAGGCAGTGGGCTATGGGGCCTCTGTTACCTGCTACGCATGGACCCACATGTCAGGTGCTTGCAGTGGGATCGGGGTGGCTGCTGGAAACGGTATTTCTGTAAACCCAGTAAGCACCTGCCTGAACTTTTGGGGTGTAAACCCTCTAATCCATCTGTCTCAGTGCTCTGAGCTACCCCAGGAAGGTATCAGTGCAGTTGTCTGGGATACGTACTGTCATCTCCCCGCATCTCCTCAGCCTCTTCGTCCTCCTCAGCCAAATCAAGTGACCTCTCTGCTTCAGTAGGGTCTTCCTCTGCAGCATCATCTCTGTCATCCTCCCGCTCCACACGCTCCCCTGCCACCTCCTTGCTGTGCTCCCGGCCCTGCCTGGATGGCTCATCTCCCTCACTCTCAAGCTCCAGGCTGTCCCTGGAGCCTCTGGGCTCTTCCTCTTCATCCTCTTCCTGCTGCTGCTCATCCTCACTGAAATCTTTGCCAATGTGGTTGTCCAAAGCCCTGTCTCGCTGGACATCCTCTGTAGCCCGGATGTCATTGCTCTCTACTTTTTCCTGATTCTCTTTCTCAACAGGAGTTGTATCCCTTGGCCTGGGTTCCCTCTCCTCCAGACTGTTTTTAACCTCCTCTCTTGAATCTTCATTTTCCTGGGGTTTCTGTGCTGCCAGTTCAGCCAGGGATGCTGTGGGCTGCTCCTCTTCAGTGTGCTCCCCTGTTGCATCTGCAGAAGGAACAAGAAGAAACACTTCTGCTGAGAGCTCATTTCACAACCAGCAGAGCCCAGGCATTTCTTAGGGAGCTTCAGCCCAGCTCAGCAATCTGCTTAACCAGTCCATGGTGCCTTTTGCAAGTCACTTCAGCATATTTTGTGTTCCAGCAAGGCAATGCTCTCTCTCATGCCTGCGCTCCTGGAGAGACTCGCAAGGCTGAAGTTAAACATATGCCAAAGTGTTTTGCTGCGGCACAGTCCTCATCGCCATCTCATGAGATGCCAGCAACAAACTCGCCCTGCATGAAACCAGACTGCATGTAAAATTAAATAATTTAGGAGTGTCATGCGGCCCTTGCACAGCTCTCCCTGCTCTGAGTGCTGTGCTAACATCGCATCCTTATTTCTCCCATTAGGCTGAAGACACAGCCAGCCCTGTTCCCAGGGAGCTGGAGGGAGGGGAAGTGGCTCTGCTTCTGCAAATAAGCTACTCTGCAGGAGCTTGATGTGGGTTGTGTATTTGCTCTTGCTCAAGTGAGACTGGCCTCTTTTAACACAACTAGCCATAGAAACCACTTTTCAAAAGAAAAGATGAGGCCTTAAAAGCCAGTTAGGTATAGAAAGCCAAGCGCAGCCCCATGGAGGGCTGAGGAGTGTGCTGGGGTGAGGGGATGCAGAGAGCTGGCCACCCAGGGCTGGTGAAGACCAGTGACACAGTGCTGGTGTCACTGGACAGCCAGCAGGCCTGGATGGCCACACTTAATCCCATTGGTCTCCACTCTGCTGGAGCAAGAGGTTCAGGTCTGCCCTGACAGGAGGGAGATCCAGTGGCACCATCCTATCTGTTGGCTTTTGGCTGTGCTGGCTGCAGCAGCAGCATCCTCTGGGGGTATCGCTACTCATTGCTTTGAGCAGCTTTGGACTGATGTTGCAGCAGCACTGTGCTGCTGCGATGTTCACCACATGCCCCAGAGCCTTCTTGAGACCCTCTGTGGGTTGCTGCTGCTAGATGAGAAGTCATGTCATCCCACCTTGGCATTGTGTCTTCCTGACAAGGAAAAGGGAAGGGACCAAAGCCCCCTTTCTGCTAAACTGCCTGTCTCTAGTCAGGCCATAAAAATGTAGTGACAAGGGCAAATCCCAGCTGAATGTGGTCTTTACAAGATGCAGGTGTTTGGTGTGGATGTGGGCACTGTGTGTATACCAAGTTCAATTTGCCCTTCAGAGGCCCAAAACAAGAAAACAACGGTGGCAGGCACAGATCCACATCACTCTTGCCTGTACCACTGAGTCTTTCAGTTCTGGATTTCCCTGGCTGTGACTCATTTTAAGCATTAGGAGTGAGTGATAGTGTGAGCAGCAGGGTGGAAAAGATCAGTATCAGTTTGGTAACTTGACAATCACCAATCGTATAGCTCAGAAACTACATGTTGTTTAAACTGGTAAATAAGAACAAAGCAAACACCAGGTTGCTTGTGTGTGTCAGCAGCAGCATCAAAGAAGATGCCTACAAGAGAAGCAGATGGACATATCAAGGCTGTTAGAAAGAACATCCTTGCTTACAGCCTGTCCTGGATTTCCCGGGGGTGGAGGCTGACACTGACCTCTCTGCTTGTTCTTGTCATTCTGGTTTTCAAGGACTTCAGAGAGTTCATCTTCGAAGCCACTGTTTTTCTTCTGCTGATGAGTTCTCTCATTGGCACCTGTGTCAAGTAACAAAAATTATGGAAAGGTGACAGTCCCTCCTGTGTTTCAGAAAGTAGAAGTAGGGAAATAGTTCTGTGCCCTTTATATTTTCTAAAAATATAAAGATAAATCTGCCAAAGGGGGGCTGTGAGGAAAAGTGAGACTGGAGGATATGTGAATCAACTGCAGTAACAAAACCACAATCAAAAACATTATCTGCAGGAAAGAAAATGGTCTCTGAACAAAAAAAGAAGCACGGTTGCCAGGAAAACTAATATTGATGGAGATCTAGGGAATAAGAGATTCTGAACTGCAGCACGCTGAGGCCAAGAGAAGCCTTCAGCCTTGGAGTCCTGAAGGTTAAAAATTGCCTTCTGCCAGATTTTGCCTACATACCTCTGCTGAGGTGAGCACTGAGAGGTCCTGTGCCCTCCAGCCTGGTTTTGGGGTCCCCTCTCTCCAGGGCACTGGGAGGAATCAGCAGTATTCATTCCTAGTGCAGGGATAGCCTGGGTCTCCAAGGCTCCACACCTTAGCCCTTGGGACTATGGAGTCCACTTGGCAAACATAACACCCTGGAGAAAGGTGTCTGAAGGCAGCACAAGCTAGAGGAGGCCAGAGTACAGCTGTCCTGGCAACCAGTGCTCCTCAGACAGCCCCATTCCAATGGGATCTGCAAGCCAAGCAAGCCCTATCTAACCCAGGTCGTGCCCTGCTTCTATGCCTTAATGAAACAGCAAGAGAAACACTGCCAGCCCAGTCCTCTCTAGCCCAGAACTGAAAGGTGTGGGTTCTCCAGCCTGAGCAGAACCAGCTGCAGCCAGCACAGAAGAGACCAACCGCTTTTGCTTTTCCCTTGGTCTACAAGACTGCTCCACCCCTGGTCATCTTCTCCCTAATGATGCCCAGCTGCCACACAGGTTACCCCAGGAAGAGGCAGGAGGTAAGGTCAGGAGGTACTCTCCCTATAGCCTGGGGAGGGCCCTGTTACAGCCTCAACTGGTCCACCTGGACAGAGGGATCTGGACTAGCTTTGGAGTAGCCTTGCCTGAGACCTGCATGTCAGCTCTGGGCAACTTAGCACCTGAGAACAGTCCTTCTTCCCCTTGCACACCCCTTTACACAGCTCTGTGCTGCTGGAACTCCCACACTAACCTG
This sequence comes from Xenops minutus, assembly GCA_035221455.1. Classification (NCBI taxonomy): domain Eukaryota; kingdom Metazoa; phylum Chordata; class Aves; order Passeriformes; family Furnariidae; genus Xenops; species Xenops minutus. The sequence goes on along the minus strand of JAWWEE010000158.1, from coordinate 47,742,651 downwards.
TGGTGAGCAGTCTACACCTCTCCAAACCAAAGAAACTTGCATTTGAGGTGAGGAAACTATCAAAAAATGTCCACTAGCTCAAGAACCTTTTTACTGAGGTCTTTTAGGTGCAAGTCTTACTCAACACTCAGTATAGATTCCCTTCTGCCACACCTGGGTTTAGTGCTAGACTCTAGCTGCACGAACAGTGAAAATCTTGCCTTTTATTCTGATTTGGGAGCTGGCAATTGTTGAATTAAATTACCGTATTTCCTTTTAGGGTTCTCTCACCTTAAAATGTCTATATGCTATATCACCATCAAGTTACATTGGCAGTTATTGAAATTATCAGATACGTACTGCAGATACATTTTGGAGTTATAAACAAAATTCCTGTCCCCACTCACACAATCTCTACTGCAAGTCCTGATACTGTATTTCTTAGGGCATATTTATATGATCTCAAATTAATATAAAATAAATTAAAAACCCCAAACCAAACAAGCAATAAAACTGTGTAAGGGGCTACAACAGATGAAACCACTCTTCCCTATAACTTCCCCGTAGTTATATTCCCAAATAACTCCACTCGCACTGTACCTTGAGCAGCAATTTCCTGAAGTTCTTTCAATAGGTTTTGGTGGCGAAGGATAGAAATAATTCGTTCATCTGCAATAGAGAAAAAATAGTAAAGAAAGCAGCCAAAGATAATCTCCCCCTTCCCCCAGAAAATAAAAAAGAACACCAAATGCCACCTCCCTCTGCATTTGCTCTTTTCTCTTCCTTGGCCTGATTTGCTGGCACATCTCTTAACTGTGTGATTAAGATGGCAGAAAGGTCCTATGACAACCAGGCAGTCTCATGTCACCCAGCACCCCCTGGCCATGGTGCCAGCATGTTTCCTGGCCTGGGACAAGCAGTGGCTCTGTCCCTGCTTCTGGGGCCCAGAGCAGACTGATGGGGTGACCATGAGGAAGGTGAGTGTGTCAAGGACCCCTTAACAAGGATCAAGGGGCCAGAGCTCTGTTGGTGAGGGCAGGACCAGCCCCTACTTGCCAGATCTGCTCTTGTTGATGCCCAGCATTAAGTCTAAGGCTGTACCTCCTCGGAGGGTCTCTAGGCATTCCTCGCTGATCGGCAGGGGGTTTGGCTTAGATAAAGTATCAGAGATGACCTCTACAATGCACTTCATCACCTAGAAAGAGACAAAAATACAAACTGAAACACTGCTTTTTTGTCTTTTGTTCCTAAATCTACTTGTTACCAAGGCTAAAATACAGCAGGTGATGGCACAGATCTTTCTGGTCAAGACAGAACTGAATGTTCAGTTCCTGTTTTACCTAATGCAGGAACAGAGGGTACCTCCTGCATCTCAGAAGTGAGCAAATGACATGTGACAATGGAAAGAGCTTCTTCAACAAGACACACAATTCAGCTGAAGATTTCACAGCTTCAGACCATCCCAGGGTCTTGGCATGTCAGAAGAGTGAAGGGTATCTGGATATATACATAAAAAACTCAAAATCATTCTCTTTTAAGTGAATATATCTCAACCTGCATCTCATAAGAGGGCTCACTGGGTTGTAGAGAGAAACAAGCTGTTCGATAGGTGACCTTGAAATCTTGCAAGCTCTTCAAAGCCTGAGAAAGGCAGGTTAGTTACATTGCAGCCAGGCACGGAGGGTGAGGTGCATGGCAAACTACTTTCAAACACCGATGAGAAATACTGCTCTCAAACCTTAGAGAAGGACAAGACACACTGGAGAAATATTTGACCTTGGACTTCAAGTGTTCAAATGATGTTATAGACTGGAAGAGCTGTACATGGTGTCAGGCCATCTGAAAGCAAACATCTGGCCCAGCTTCTCAGACAGAACTCTGTGCCTACCCTTTCCAGCAGCCCTTTTCTTTGGTATGAGATGAGGAGCATTATTTATCTGGTTTGTCACCTGCACTGAGGTGGCAGGCCTAACTCTTTGCCCATGCAACTGCAGCACTGCTGATACTGCAGAGATCCCAGAGCTTTATGTGTTGTAGGAGAATAAAAGCCAGAGCTGCAGAGGCAATGTGGCACCTCTAGCTAGCATGAAGACAGCTTTGCCACACCAAGGCACACCACTGGAAGCCCTAATGTGAGGTCATGATAGACCCAAATGGTCACACAGGAGAGAAGCATTCACTAGAACCTGGTGCTGATTAGTAGTGTAGGGATCAGGCTGCCTAGTTCAAAAGGATGATTATTTATAAAGCAACCTAGGAAGGATGCAAGGCTCACAACTGCCTGTGGGGAAAAAAAGATAGGCTAAACTGAAAAAAAAAGGGAAAAGAATACAAGTAAGTCTTGAGAGCAAAAGAATCACTCACTGAGCCTCGTTCTCCTGATATTTCTGCAGGCAGTGCTGAAAGCCCTGGCCTCCCTCACAATGTACCATTCTCAGGAGAGCAGAGCACTGTGGCTGCAGCAGAAATTAAACACAAGTCAGCAGTTCCCAGTCATCTACAATGCTGTTCATTCAAGCAAGGGGATATATCCATTGACCAGCTGCAAAGGGCAACTTTTTACCCTGTGTAAGGAGAGAATTCTGCTTTGCAGGTAACCCATAAAATGTCAAACTCCTAAACTCCTATGAGTTTGAGAGGATTCTCTAATGGATTAAAAATGTTACAGCGAAGATCTAAAAAAACCCCAGGAAAATTCTCCTAGGATCACTCTCCTATACCACAAGCAATCCAATAAAACTTATTTTAGGTGACTTTGAGTCAACTCACTCTATGATTAAATGGAAAAAGAACAGGTTCTGATGCTCCCCTCTCACATTTCCCAACCTCTGAACCCACTCATTGCAACAGTATTTGACACAGCTTCAGATTTAAAGACTATCTCAGCATGAGAAATAAGAATCTGGTTCAATGATATATTCTATTCAAGCTTTTTGAAGACTTCTAAGCTGATTTAAGGTCTTTGTCTGAGAACAAAAAAACACATCAGTCACCACAGAAGTGCAGTCAACTCTGGGGGGAACTTTGTAAGGTAATTAAATGAAGAGTGCAGTCATTCCACAACACTCTCCTTGTGTTTTTGTAAGAGCAAGTCTTACAGAGTGAGGCTTCACAAGGTCATGAAATAATAGCCTGCATCAGGAAATGGAGATCTTTTCCAAATGAATGTAATTAATCCACTGCAGAAACTCAGACTGGATTTTTGCCACAGCTATCATCTAACCATGAGCATGTAACTAGATCCTTAAGAGCAGATCACAATGTCCCTACACAGAAATCTCCAAAGGACTGTCCTAACAAGGACAGACTTCTCTATATTTGAGCTCAGTTATGTTCAGGCCCTTCTGAAATGTGTGGTTGTAAGTAGGAAATAGTGTCCTTCAAGCATAATAGTGGGCAAACACCAGAGACATTTTAAATGCTTTAGTCATGTTCAACTCCCTATGGGAAGCCCTTGGTGTAAGGAAAATCTGATGAGCTTCCCAGGAAAGGCCTGCAGGTGCTGACCACCCATTACAGAGCCCTGAGCCATCCATAAATGCTGGTGGCACAGGGCATGGTGTGTAGGAAGAGCTGCAGTGCTCGTTGCTGTATTCATGTGATGATACCCCTGCACTGATCTGTCCTGTAAGACCTGGACTTCCTTCACTGCAGTGCTGTGTCTCTGAGGATGATGCAGGTGGGAAAGCCTTAATGGCTCCTTCCAATTGCAGCAAATTCAAAAGAAAGTTGATTTTGCCCTCAGATAGAGCACATGTCAGTGTAATACCCAGGGAGGGGGGCAGTCCTGAGAAGGAATCCTTCCTTGGTGGAAGCATTTCCATAGAGTTGCATCAACTGCCACAAAAGTGCCATTTTTATACATAGAACATTTTGGGGAATAGATCTCACAGGGAAAATCATGGACTTAATGGACTGTCCCACCAGAAGCCCAATAAGCATCACACTCTGGCATGCTCAGTTGAAGGGGATGTGTCTATCCTGAGTCCCCTTCCTCAGTTAGCAGCACACAGCCCAAGTAAGGCATCCGGTGTCTCACAGCTCGTGGCTCAGCCCCAACAAGGGCTAAGCAGGCTAAAAGTCTTAACAAAGCAACTGCTTTCCAGGTCTAGGCAAGTCTGACAGGAAACAGGGAGGCGTTGCTCATGGCACAGATCCTATAGGTAATGTGCAATGGAGCCTGTGCCCTCCCCTACTGCTGCCCAGGGAAAAAACATTTTGTCACTAGAAGATTTCAGAACACAAAATATTTCAAGAAGTAAGGGGTAAAAGGCTGGAGTTTCCTTTCTGGACATGAATCTCTGTAGAAGTTTTAATTTGGGCAGCCAAGAGACTGGCTCATTGTGAAAGATGGGTAAGGAGGAAGTGAGGAGGGTGGTGTCAGTCACAGATAAACACAGGCAAACCCATCCACCTAAGCATTTAGGTGTCAAACGCCCCTTGTGAGTGCACACGTTTGCGACGTGCAGCTCTAAGTGTCAGAGGGCATGACACAGATGTATGCACGGAAGCCTATAAAGGAGGGCTGGAGAGGTCAGCCAAGTCCCACACTGCTTGTAGCCATCCAGACGGGCTGAGCAGTAGCTGAGAATGGATTAGCAAGCCCAGTGTACCAGTTGCCTATTTTTCTGGAACATGCGTGTTTAAGTAACATACCACACACATACAAACACAGAAGTACACACCCCCAAACACACACAGTCCTAGCAATGCCCATTCCTGAATCACATCTCCCCCCACTCTCTCCTGAGTCACCTCCTGTGAGGAGCTTTGAAAAGCTGAAAGTAGGAGGACTAGGGGAAGGTGTACCCAGCCTCCATCTCCTTGCTAAACAAGCTTGACCGATCCCTCTGGTACACCCTGAGGGACTCCCTCAGGTGCAGAAGAAGCCCAAAACCAACCAGCTGGGTAAAGGTTAAACATCACATCCTTTCTCTTCATTTGACCCTTGCACTACCAGCCCATCCTTACCTTAGTGTCGCCTTTATTCATGTCATTTGTCACAGGAAGGGAGACAGCTGTAAAGTGGGAAGAGGGGGAAAAAAAAGAGAACTTGTTATTCCTCTCATCTGGGAGATGAGCAGAGAATTACTGTCCTGTTAAAAACGGGGGTGGAGAAGAGGGGCATCTCTCTCTGGTAGAAGTAGTCTCTGGGTGCAGCAGCTGGATGTGTGCACTGTGCCCCTCACAGGGAAGGGAAGGGAAGGGAAGGGAAGGGAAGGGAAGGGAAGGGAAGGGAA
>JAWWEE010000158.1:47589375-47735324 GCA_035221455.1 Xenops minutus | reverse complement strand
CTCCTCTCCTCTCCTCTCCTCTCCTCTCCTCTCCTCTCCTCTCCTCTCCTCTCCTCTCCTCTCCTCTCCTCTATTTTCTTTCTTTTCTTTCTTTTCTTTCTTTTCTTTCTTTTCTTTCTTTTGTTTTTTTTCCCTGTGTATGTGTTTTGTGTGTTATTGAATTATTTGTTGGGGGAGGAGGGGTGAAGGTCATATACAATGGACTTTCACTCCTTCAGGATACAACACAGCATTTTAGTCTCTGAGTGAACATTATTAGGTTTGTTAATTCCTATGTATTCCTAAGAGAGAAACAGACTGATCTCCTTATCAAGCTATATTTTCCTGGTCAAGATTTACTTATCCTTGCATATAAATATTGATCTTATAAGGACAATAAATTATCTCAGTCCTGATCCAATTTCTTACATGAAGCCCGTTTCTTCCCTGGGGCTTCTTTTTAAGAAATGCACCAAGATGTGTAGTGCCTTTTTTTCTCTCTTAAGCTATGGTCTTGCATATATTAAGTTGTTGCAAAGGAGAAACTAAATGTTTTCAAGGTATACCATGCATTCTTCCTCTGTAATAGCACCGGATGGGTGATGAATTTTTCCATTTCTTACTCCAGGAAAATGGATATGAAACTGTTAAAGCAGCAATCAGTACTTCTACTATTGGAATTTGTCTTACTAGGCACAACTATATTAGGAACTGTCACTGTAAAGCATGTTAGGGAAAGATTTATGTCAAAAGGCAAAAGTGATCAAATAAAGAAGTGGAAGGCATTCTGCCACAACAGACTTCAAGGAAAGAGCAAGTTTGTAAGTCTCTAAAGTAGTTTGTGTTTTAATATACGGAGAACAGAAGTAGGTTTTTAGTGGGTGGCAAAGTAATGAACATGGACCTTTATGACCAATTCCAGCCTTGTAAAAAAGCTGTTGATGTCTATGGAGAACAATTCCATTTTTCCTTATAGCTGCACAATTTCTGGTGCATGAAGTGTGATGGGAATGTGGAGAGCCATATACCATTACCAGCCTGTGACCACTTCTCTAACATAACGTATGCAGATGGACAGAGAGATGAGTTATTGTGATGGGCATAGGATAATTGCCTTCCTAGCCTACAAGTGATTTGAGAAGGCAGCAATGTCTGGATGGATGGAAGCAGACACCCAGCACTGTTGCATTATCCATGCTCTGAGCTGAGTGAACAAGAGGGTCAGCCTAAAAGCCATATTGATATATGATCTGCTTATGCATAAGGTCATTTTCTTAGAGATCATGTGGCTTAAGTGCTATTCTCAATTAATTCAAGAGAGTAAATTTTAATTTTAATTTTGTTTCAGAATTCAGGAACTAAACCCAAATGATCTTAGATATGGCTCTGAGTTACTTTGAGAGATTTGTTCTCTAATTTCCTAAAACTGGGTTAAGAACTCACCTGTGTTCTATGCTTGGAAACACTGACACTGCATCTCAGACTGTAGTGATTTTACAGATCTGGGAACTAAGGTGCATAAAGAAAAAAGTGTCATTTTCATGAAGACATCAAAAAGGCTTGAAGCCAAGGCACAGCTATTATCCACACCCTAACCAAAGAGACCACTAAGCAAAAAATAGGCAACAATTACCTTCTTGCATAGGAGATCAATGTATAACCATTTGACTGAAAAACTTGAATGTAAGTTTATTGCCAAATGAGCCAAAATGGTAGCAAAGTCTATTAAACCCCCCACATCACACTTTTTCTTCTTTCCCACATGTTAGTCAGTCACCCTTGCCTCTCAGTTCCCTCGTCCAAGCCTTGCTTGTCTGCCTGTAAATAGAAATGAGCTTCAAAGCTCAGATTGCTGTTGTGAATACCTATCTATGCTCGTAAAAAGCAGCCCTCTCTTCTTTTTCAGATCAGAGGCAAAATTACTTGCTTTGGTTTTCTTAGGCTGTGCTTGCACCAGACTGAACTTAGTTGGTTTTCCTGTTCAAAAGTTTACTTACACCCCATGAAAAAGCCCATAATTGTGCCCAATCCTGACAGTAGCTGATGCCCTGCATATCCTTTTTCATCCTTGCCTGGCATGCACAGCTCTAACTGGGTCAGATGGAGAATGTTCCCTCTTCGGAGAAGAGACCTCTCTGTAGCAATCACAGAATATCACCTGGGCACCCTTACAAATAGCTTGGATTTCAACATAATTTTTCTAACCATTATCAAACATCAATCTGGAAAATGTCGTACCTCTCCAATGCCATGGTCAGTTTACCTGACACTTACAGAAAACCCTCATTCATTCCTGTGACCCCCACTGAATCTGTAAGAAAAGATGTGGAGAAGGAGGTTCTCTCTGAACAGAGTGACCTCAAACAGCCTCCTCAGGAAATTACTGATTGTTCCCATGGCCATGGTTTTATTTGACTTGTGACAACAAAGTTTGTGTCATGCTGATTTACGTATTCAGTAAGATAAAGCAATTCTCTAAGTTCTAAACTGGTCTTAAACAAGCTCATAAGAACATCATTGATAATGTTTACTTAAATCTGGAGCTAGAGACATATAGTCCTATTTATTGACCGGTAGGCACTAACAAGGTTCATGAGAGTTAAGAAAAAACCAACAGTGACAAGAGTGTCTAAGGTCTTTGGACCAGCACTCCTCTTCTGGGAGTCCATAAGTCCACCAGACTGCCTCCACACTGCCAGCAGCTCATATCCAACACACAGACCCTCAGTCAGCATCAGCATCATCCCAGATTCACAGAATCACTGAACATGAAGTGCCTGGAATATTTTGTAGAGATTAATTTTATTCCTCAGCCTTTTCCCTTATATACCCAAGTTGTTTGTCCATTCCAGGTCAGATGCTCAGTAAACACCAAGTGAGGCACAGGGGAATGTGGGTCTCCCGGGCTGCCCATAAGGCCAGAGTCCATCTATTGATCAAATGTGAGCTTTTTTTTTTTTTTTTCCTTTTTTTGCTAATATCAAGGTTTAGAATCACGAAACTCATAAACACTTTCTATTCAGGATGCTTTCTTTGATCTCCCTTAGCTCACACTAGAAGTAATGCACTGGAAGAGATGAAAAGACAACTGAACACACAGCCTAATGCCCTGCTGCTGTTGCAGAATGATGAAGGAAAGGTGTGAGGATACAGGTACCTGCTCTCTACACATCTTTGTTGCCAAAAATGTTTACAGAAGCCAGACTTAAGAATTTCCGGGGCACTGCTGTCCCCCAAGAATATTATTCTCTAAACAGTGGCAATGGCACATCCCTGGAGATATGAAGCATAAGGACACAGCAGTTGCTATTCTGGGTTGGAGGAGGGAGCCAGAGACCCTGGGCCCTCCCCTAGAGGCAGGGACAGGGTCTGAAGTGGGGAAAGGTCCTCTTCCTGCCCCTGTGTCAGGCTGAATGCGTGTCCAAACCTCCCAAAAACTAGCCATTGGCCCTGATATTTATTTCACAATGCTCCACAATGTTTTAGTGCTAATTAGGAGCTAGTTTCCTTGTCCCTCTGAACAGTCTCTCCTCAAACTTGGTACCTTCCTCAGCCTGAGAACTTCTTATGGCATTAAGTGCCACAGCTTGCTTAAGCACAGCAAAAATATTTCATATGCTGTTTTTAAAATGCCTCTTATTCCGATGCTAAAAGCTGGAAAAGAAGAAAGCTCTTTCTCTTCCCTAGTCCAGTGAGGTTTTCATGGATATTTATGTTTCTCCCCTACTCATCGCCTTCTTGAGAGAAACAGTCACAGTCATCTGGTTCTCATGTGGCTCCTTTAAACCTGGCTACTAGCCAGTGAGTCCCACAGGTTAATTACCTATAGCATATAATTACCTGTGATGTAATGCAAAGAGATTCTGGTGTATCTGCTCTCACTAGGACTTTTTTAGTCTTCACTCAGTGACCCAGAAACTTTCTGGTGATACATGAAAAAAATGGTTTTCATTTTAGAAATGACCATGCGTAGATGTCTCAGGAGTTAGTATCCAGTATCGTTCAAGATCAATTATTGCCTCATAGAAAAGACATTATGGAGAGGAAAGGGAGAGTGTTTGGAGCTTTTAGACAGGCTCCAGGTGTAAGTCATTAGTAAAGAGCTGCCTCAGCCTGTATCAGGCAAATGACCCAGCCTGGATGAGACAAAGAAAAAGAATCTCTCTGTGATTTTGTTGGTCTCAGTTGGCACCTTGGGCCCTTCTCTCCATCCATTCACCCTAGTTTGGGTCAGGCTGTTCTCTACACAGCCTGAGCAGAGCTTTGGGCAGCCTTTACAGCGCAGATGGCTCCTACCTCAGATGTTCTGTTGATAAGGCAGTTTTTGAACACCAAATTGCAAGTTAATGCTAGTTAATGAATGTTCTCTTTATAGGCAAAGCAAGCCTTTTCCTTCTGTACTAAGCAAAGAACAGGAGGAGGTAACCTTTCAGGTATTAAATTGCTTGAGAGCATCAGCACAGGGCAGCTTGAGGAACAGCCACAGAATCTTAAATTACTGTTACTGGGCTTTTCTTCAGCCTGCAGGAGCTCAGGTTTCTTACCTGACCAATGTTTTTTCTTCCCAGGAGAGCAGGGGCTGCAGTGCCTGTCCTTGGGGAACAATTGCCTTCTAGAGGGCAAGGGGATAGTAGCATGAGGCACCTTCAAATGCAGCAAAGACCTCTGCTGAACCCACCTCATCTATACCCTCTGCAGATAAAATGGCCCAGACAGACTCCTCCACATTGTAGGATGAGCCCAAAGAAAACCTGAGGGATTGCAGAGAAGTTCTCTGCCCCGTCCCCCAGTTTGCTCTGTTTGGAAGGAAGGGTTTGGACCACTGACCACCACTGACCTTGCAGAGATCTCCTCCCCATTTGTACTTAGCTGAGTTCAGACTCAGTCTCTGCTATTAACTGCCGGGGGGAATGTTTCAGGATAAACCACACTTTCTACTTTGCTGGGGATTAAAAAAACCCAAAACAACCTGAGGAAGAAAAGCCAGACTGTGCTTCCCTCTCTGCTTTCTTTTATTTGGGGGTGTTTTACTAAAACATTATCTTCTGGCTCTCAGTAGTTTTTTGTTTTATGGAGGCAGCTAGATAACCAGAAACATGGTGAAATCCTTTTACGTGTTTCATGCCATGTAAGAGGCAATTGTTGTCATGTGTAACCCCAGAGGAGCAGAAATTGGTTTCCCCCAGGCAGAGAAGATAAATGGGTACTACATTCACTTTGTGTTTAAAACTGCAGTGAGTACATGACTTTCTGTACTGAGGGGAACACTGCAGCTGTTTTGCTTGACAGAGATTCACATGGTGAGAAACTGGAAGTGTATGGAGCAGATTTGTTATTTACATTTCTAAAGAAGCTGTTCATTTAGAGCCTGAACTCGAACATAGGTCATTAGAAAGACTTTTACCCTTTCCACTGAGTTGTACTTTGAATCCTAGGCCTGGCTTCCTTACATGAGGTTGGGATGCATTTCCCAGAGGCAAGGATATAATTTAAATGTCCTCAAACAAAGAGTAAAGGCAATAGTGAAGGTAACAGCTACAAGGGGGAAGAACTGCTGTTCAGAGGAAGTCTTAAAAAAAAAAAAAAACAAAAAAACCAGAAAATGCATTGGTCAGTGTTTACCATCAGAAGTAAAGACAGAAAATTATTTGAATTCTGTATGTCTAACAGCAGGTTTGATGGTTTATTCCCTCTGAATATCAGTTTAGACTCACCAAAGACTGATCAGTATTCTTTGCTCAGCTAGAGATTTTTGTACACCTAAAGCTGCAATAATAGAAAAAATTTGGAGATTCAAAGGCTCTAGAAAGTATTATGATTATCCAAACAAATCCTGAGCAGAAGTAGGCTCCTAATTACTGAATTGCATCCTGTGGTGACTGAGAAGGGTCAGTTCTCCTGGATTTTTTGGAGGGGAAATTCTGGCCATGTCAGTCACTGCCTATTAAGCCTGATAATTTCTCATTTGTGAACAGACTGCTTGATCCAACTCTTGGCAATGGTTGCAAAACATGTAATTAGATCCATACTTCAGGTTTCCTGTACTCTTTTGTAGAAGTATGCAGGCACCAGACAGTCTTCCTATGGGTACTGGGTGTCTGGCTCTTCTTCTTTGGAGAGACTCTTGGGAAGAAGGTTTAAGGACTTGATCTTCTTGCAGTCATGTTGATGGGAGTTTAAATTTTAATGATACAGGAGCAAATTCCTAGTGGGTATAGATACTGGAAACGCCATTATTTGTATTGGAAAGCCAGAATCATATGTTTTCAAAATCCCAGAGCATGGGTGACTGTGAAAGGGATTGTCAAGCTGTGGGGATCATAGAAAACCCAGGGTGAGTGGGAAGAACAGTCAGGTCTTCCCCTTCTTTCTACCTTATTAAAATCATTTATGTTGGAAAATACCCTGAAGATTATCAAGTCCAACTGTAAAACTAATGCTTCCAAGTCCACCAATAAACCATGTCATTTAGTGTCACATCTACCCATCTTTTAAATACCTCCATGAGTGGGGGCTCAGCTACTTCCCTGGGCAGCCCATTCCAATGCTTGACAACCCTTCCAGTGATCGTATCCAATCTAAATCTCCCCTGGAGCCACTTGAGGCCATTTATTCTCAACCTGTTACTTGCTACTTGGGAAAAGAGACCCCTCAGCTCACTACAGCCTCCTTTCAGGTAGTTGTAGAGAGTGATGAGGTCCCCCCTGAGACTCCTTTTCTCCTGGCTAACAACTCCAGTTCTCTCAGCTGCTCCTCATAATACCTGTGCTCCAGTCCCTTCACCAGCTCCATTGCCCTTCTCTGGACCTTCTCCAGCACCTCAATGTCTTTCTTGAACTAATGGGTCCAAAACTGAACAAAGGATTCCATGTGTGGTCTCACCAGTGCCAAGTACAAGGGGGTAATCACTGCTCTGGTCCTGCTGGCCACTCTGTTTCTGATACAGGCCAAGGTGCCATTGACCTTCTTAGCCAGCTGGGCACACTGCTGGCTCTTGTCCAGCTGCTGTTGACCAGCCCCCCCAGGTCCTTTTCTGCAGGGCAGCTTTCCAGCCCCTCTGCCCCAGCCTGTAGTGCTGTGTGGGGGTGTTGTGACTCACATGCAGCAGTGATTCTCCTGTTGTATATACTGGCTTTGCATCACCTGTGTCCTTATCAGCTAAAGTGCAGCCTTAACAACTGCTTTGTGCTAGGACAGGGAAAGCCTGTATTGGTGCTCTTCTCAGCTGCTGCAGAAGATAACCTGTTAAGGTAAGCACTTCTGGCCGTTCCTTCAAGGACATGTGAATTTCTTGGCTTTTAGGAATGGTCTGCTCCTTTTCAACTTGATTTACTTGGTCATAGGGATGTTCCCTATGGTCTTAGAGGTCCAATAACACAAGGCAAATAGCCAGCTAAGCAACACAGCTCATCTAATGTGGTATTTCATAAGAGAATGAAATTGATTCTATTTTGAAGCAGGTTTCTGTGTGACTGGGGTTCACACATAGCACAGGTTGGTCAAAGACCTGCAGAACCACTGTGTATAAAACAGCCCAAATGGTCAAAGAGCCCATCTGCTTCAGACTGGTTCCCAGTACCACTAGAGGGTTGGTTCCCACTGCTCCCTCAGCCATGCCAACCATTGAGAAGAACATTTGTTGCTTGTCTGGGTTATTCCCAGATTGTCCATGGGCTTAGGATCACCTGTGCAGAAAACCTCTGGAGGAGCAGAGCCTCAGAGGACTGTGTCTCCACACAGCTGTCTCTGTGGGATCTAGCACAAGGGATTAGGTATATCGGTTGTCAACAAATAAGCTTTCTTCATGACAAATATCACTACTATGTTCACTTGGGAACTTGAAAATCATGCTCTTCCCAGGACTACCTTTACTTTTGAGACAAGGCCTTTCTGTCATCAGTTTTGTCCTTTTGTGGTAAGGGCTAAGTGTTCAGCATTTCTTATGAGAAGGATAGTTCCTGCCTCCCATTGTATTTTTGTGTAAGAAAGGTTCTACTGCAATAAAATAAGCCTAAGCTACATTTTATGATAGCTACAACTTCCTCCAGCTCTTGCAGATATGAAAGCAGGAAGCCCATGTGAAGGACCTGAGCATCTTTTCCCCTACCCAGCACTGTTGCAGACATACCATTACTCGCTTTCACTCTGCTCTGTACCCAAGTGGCATCTGTTGCAGGTCACATTGTCCTGCAAAACCTTAAGAGGAACCTTCCCCTCCTACTTGAGAGAAATTGTAACAAATCAGCATATCTGACTGGGAACTCTTTCATGCCTTCAGAGATATATTTTGGCTTATCACCACTCTCAGTGTACATGTTGCCCATTTTATCTTTCCTCTGCTACTAGACAGGGAGATGCTGCTTGTTGTCCACTTCAGTAGAGTCAGCTTGACAAAACCTTATTCCTTTCTGGCTTTGAAACTATGAAATATCCAACAGGTGATGCTACAGTCTGATAATACAAACTGATATTTTAGAAGTCAGAGCAGCAGGAGCAATGATATATGTAGATACAGACCTCACTTGCTTTGAATTTCTTGTGTAATGTGGAGAAACAGGTACAAGCCTAACAATTATAGAGATGCCACAAATCATTTCTGTAGAAACTCTTTGCAGGATCAGTGTCTCAGAGAGCAATGCAGCTCCTTCCTTGGAAGTTGACATGCAGCATATTTTAAATGGGTTTTGATCATTATACAAATTGTCAACATCTATTTTGATTGGGTTTTTTAACAAATGAAAGCAGAAATTAAATGGGCTATTTTTTCCAACTTTTTTAATATAAGAATGCATTTTTCAGAGCCTTTGAACTTGAAACAACTTCGCTTGATTGAAATATTTTGCAGAAACACTTTTCCATATTTTGATCTGCTCTGTTTATAACTGTGCTGAAGACCATCTCTACCACCCTCACCTGGTATGTTTATAGCCATCTGGATCACAGGCTACTTATTTTTCTAGCACGGTTATTGCATCTATTGATGATTTATTAACTGTTTATAAACAGCAGGTACACAGTGTACAATAGCCACAAAGAGAACCGGGGATTCAGTCCTGACCTTAGTTCACACGGTCCTGGCTATCACAGTCACTCCAGTTTTATTTCATTTTATTTTACTTCAAAATTTTACATGCAAGTGCTTCAAACCATTGGCCTTTTCGGGTTTATGCCTTGACTTAAGCAAAGGAATGAATTTTTCATGTTCTGAAAGCGGCTTCATTGGAAGTGGTGGGTAAGCAGAGGGACCTGTTGGAAATCCACAGTGTAACAGGGGGAATTAAGCACGGAGCTGCCTCCTGCTCCGCACTGAAGATGCTATCAGGAGCAGCAGTGGCCCTGGTTGCCCCTGCAGTGGGCCTCAAGCACAGCACAATTAGAGCAGCTGCTTGCGTTCTGTGGTTAAAGAAAGCTCCCCGGAGACAATGTATTGCTGTCTGATTGGAAGAGTACTCAATTGTCTAAAGAGGCTGTTATTCTCTATTTAGCCAGAGAAGAGAAAAGGAAATCTTTATGTATCACTGCTATGTAACAAAAAAAGCTAATAAGAGAAGTCAGACCCTCAGGGGTAAAACAAAACCACCACAAAACAAGGCAATGATGGCAGCGAGTAAAAGCGAGCTGGAGACTTGGCTCACATAGTACAGCTGCTCTGTTTACCCAGTCCAGAGGCTGACACCCACCCTGTGCCTCGCCTTGCCACACCCATAAAGGGAAGGTGCTTCCCCAATTTTGAGAGGTATTGATATTTTCAATTTCATCTTTCATGTTAGAAGTATCCCTTTAGCACCAGAAATTACCTTGTAATATTGACCAGTATTGCAAAGATCCACAGGTGAATAATAACAACCTTATTGTCGTATGTAATCTCCTTTTGTTTTGTTAAACCACATATGCTTCTGATTTCAGTAGAATTCAGATGAACTTTGGAATGATCCAGGAACAGGTTCTTTGCTTCAGCAGGACCAATAGGCTTTGAAACCCTCAGATACACGTTAGGGGCTTTTTCAAGAAAATACAGAGCTCCTCCATATTACTCACATGGTGTTTCTATTCCTATTAACATCCTGGGTGGACACTGCCATTTTTCTTGTATGGATTAGCGTGAAACTTTTCTTCAGATCATTAGAGCTGAATGATGAGTTTGTATTTATATGAAAGTTCATTTTGCAGTCATTGTGTGATTGCAGGCAATGGTCCCTCCTGCAGTGATAAATGGATACTTAAAATAAAGAATTTCCCAAGGCAGATATTTATCCAGCAGCAAAGCCTCCATTTTACTGGCAGATACTGTATTTTCTGAAGTATTTTTACACCTGTCCCCAATATCAATCATACTGCAGTTATCTTAATTTTGTACCTTCAATATCCACTAACATTTTACTTTTGAAAAGAAATGAGGGGGCATGGAGTTTTATAGGAGAGATCTATTGAAGTGCAATAGGAAATGGCTGATGATTACCCTCTTTGCTCTGGGATGTTGTGTGATACCAAGGGATTGTGTTGGCCAAGGACTGTGTCACATACACACACTGAGATGCTGGACAAGATCATTCAGACCTCTCAATTTCTTTGAACACTTCCCATTATCTATGGGGTTTTTTCTCCTCTCCAGAATATCTTGCCTGATATTTGCATTCTCCCTTCTCTCCATCCAATTTTCTTTAGAACCTCTGACCCCATTCTTTGATTTTAATTCCAAAAGGCTCAATTGCATGCTGCACTGACTCTGAACACCATGTCCTCATACCATTCTCACCAACACCAGAAAATTTTCATCTGCTTTAGTATTCAGCTTCAGATGTTCCTCTATACAGGCTTGCCTGCCATAGGTGTCCTCTCTAACCTACGGAAGGGTGGGTGCAGAGACCCAGTATGGCTCATCCAAGCCTTCATAGGAGGTTTGTAGTGTAAACAGGGACTCAGATTAGGACTTTTTGAGCTGCAGATATATCACCATCTCCAGGAGACTTCTCTTCCACTCTGTCATCCCTTCTGTTGGATATCCACATGATTTTCTGTTATGCTTTGGCTAAAAAAGGGATGTTCCAATAGTAGTCTCAGCACAGATCTTCATTTCATTCTCCCATGTCTTCCTGCTAGGCTGTACCAAGGCCAGATTTTCTTCCATGAGCACAGAGCACAGCTTCTTAGTGCCAGCCTAATCTCCATGAGAACTTCACATTGGAAATTTTGCCCACTAGATCCCAGACATTCTCCAACTCCAGCACTGTTCACAGGACCTAACTCATTTTATGGAATTAGGTCTGCATTTGCCTCTAGCTACATTGCTTGAGATGCAGATGGTAAAGATACCTAGAAGTCAGTCTGTTAACCTAATTCCCTCTGTAGTCTTTGAACAGCTGTCAGAAACACCTGAGCTGCACAGTCCCTCAAGACAAATATTCTGCTTCCTAGTCCAGGGAAAGACCTACTTAACTCATCTTCCCACTGTCAGAAAATTGCCTTCTATTTTCTAGTGAGTCATACAGCTCATTTTTCTTTTCCAGGAGTCACTCAGACTTTGCCACTGTTCCACTGACAGCCAGCAGCTCTCACTATTACTGCCAGCAGCCAGACCAGGTGGCAGCAGCAAATAGGTGTGAAGCAGTCAGGAGACTCATTGCACAGTTTCGCTGAAATCAGCACTAGCAAAAGTAGCAATGAGTTATGTAATAGGCATGAGGAATTGAGGGAAATGTTTCAGCCTGTGGTAAAAGTTTGTGGACCTGGTCTCTATGCTCAGCTTTCTATTTCCTTCCCACATGACCACTGCAACACATGTAACTGTGCTGTGACTCAGTTTACTCCTTGGACAAAATCCTCTTTATGGAGGGCTCTGGGACCTAGGAAGGAAAGACCCAAGAAAACACTGATTATTTATTTTCTAACACTTTCCTATTTTAAATGGGCTCCTCATCCTGTCTTTTGTTTGAGAATTAAGATGAACATGTAATCAGTTTTAGTGGCAATTTTTTAATACACCAAATGTCTTGGGGAGATGTCACTTCAGTCTTGCAGAGTTGGATCAAACCAACACCTTTTTGAACTAAGAGGAGCTTTTCTTGCTTGCAGTCAGGAGGATCCAGCTCCCATGAGGAGAAAGGAAAGGAACACCCTAACTTTTAAGCACCTATACTTTATCTCTTGCTGCTACTTGTGCAGCCTAATTAATCAAACTACAGGCTTTGCATTCCAGCAAGCGCCTTGATCTCGTTTCCACAGGAGTCACTAAGCAGAAACCCTGCACATCCCTGGCAGGGCTCTGCAGCTGCGATGAGTAAGCACAGCACCCCTGAGTGGAGGGAACTGTGCCAGAGAGCTGCAGGTGAGGATTCACCCCTCTGGATTTTGAGGCTTGAGGGCAGAGTTGGCTGGGAGAGGAGCGCAGAGCACTTTGATACATATCATCTCTGACACCGCAATCAGCCATCTGTTCCGAGTTTATTAAAAGTGATGTACTGTGCTGGGAGGATCAGGAGGCATCTGCTAGTGCATTTACATTCAAATCCTCACAGCAATCCCATCCGTCCTCGTTTTTTAATTAATCGAACGCACTTTTTGTGAAGGCACACAGATAAACGCTTCCTCTGTAAATAGGAGCATATATTATGCTAATACCATTAAATAGCTAATACACAGAAAAAACAATTAAGTGCAAGTAGCAGCATCTCTCTCAGGATTTAAGAAAGCTGTTCTGACAGAGATCATTCCTGTTTAAAGGATCACCATCTAAACCTGGCTTATGTGGCAGTGCAGTTTTGCTGCTGCAGAATTGCTAATCAGCTGCTTGGGGCAAGAGAGAACCCTGAGGTGATGAACTGAAGCACACACTCTTTGTGATCCCATCTGCAAGGGCTGGAGGGTGCTGAGACACACAAGACTCCCATAGCAGAGTAGAGTCACAGAGAGTCTGGAAGCAGATGCTGCAAAGCAAGTGCAAATCCTGTTTGGCTGAAGGGAGAGCAATAGGATGCTCTACCTGCTGGCTTTGCATTAGCCTGCATTAGTCTTGCATTAGTCATCTTTGAAAAGGTGAAGATCTCAGCATCCTCCTGTTGAGAGGGGCATCTCCTATGTATGGGGAAAGGTGTCTGAATAAAATGCAGTGGGAGCTGTTGGCAGACGTTGCCATGGGACAAGACCATAGTAGTCTCCAAACGAGGGTGGTTGGTGAGCTTCCAGGGACTGTCAGCCTTCCCTTCCATCCAGACAGATGGAAGAAAAGGAGAGTTCATCCCTTGTAAATACTAGTCTGTGTCCAGTGATTATACCTGGCTTACATGGGGGGTGGTGGGAAGGTTCTTTGAACGTAAGTCTGAGACCCTGGTGGCACATAATGCCTTTGGAACTAGGCCCTCCAAGTGAAAGAGGGGGTTTGCTGTGCAGAGGGATGGATTGACCTTCCCCACTGCCCTACAAAAGGGGTCAATAATGTCAATGGCACACCAAAGGCACTGAAAAAGTGGGGATGCTTGATGGTGAGAATGCTTGGGGCTGCGGGTTTGAATTAGTGCTCCTGATACAATCTCATCTATCACTTATATGGAGCCTAAGGGGCAGAGGGGATTTCTGTGTGCTTGGGAACTATGTCCATGTCCCTCTGCACAGCTATTGTTAATAGACAGCTGATGTACAAATTAAATAGAAACCTTTTACTTCTTGGCATACTGTTCCTTGTCTTCTTACTTTGGATATATCCTCAAGGCCTTTCTTAGACACAATTGGTTATTTTCCAAATCGTCTCTTAGAGTTACAAACAATAACATTGGCTGAAGCATTTACAAAATGAAAAGTGCAGTTGATCCTCCCCTTCCCCGAATGCTTGGCTTCTGGCAGGCCTTGCTTTTGCCATGAAACACCTGCTCCCATGGTTAAAGACCTTCTCCCAGGTCAGACGCAGCAAGTTTACAGTTCTTTGTCTTCCATCAGCAAACAAGGGAGTTGCAGATGCTGCAAAATCTTAGGAAGCCATAACTTGCCTTTTTTTTTTTTTTTTTTGAGGTTAAGTGGTTTTAAACTTATATCCTTTAATTCCAAACATTGTTGATAAATTTGCAAGACTGCAGAGATGGGGCAAACTGCATTTGGGGTTGTTGGCCTGGTAGTAGCTGTGGAGCAAATAAATATGTGCATGAAGGGATATTTAGCAGTTGCAGGGCTGGAAATGAAATTAGTGACAAACAGTGATTTAAAGAGCAGTGGGTCTTGTCAGGCTCAGAGCAGACAGCAAGAGATCTGCTGATAAGCACAACTGTCACACGCCTTGCTCGGTGCCACTGCAGAAGGGACTCATTTCCTGCAGCACACTTTGAGTGAACAAATTGTTCTGTGGGCAGCAGTTAACAAACGTGGGGTTTTTTCTAGTCCCCTCAGCCAGTCTCAACACATGGTCTTGGCTCCAGAGCCTCTGTCGCTGTCTATGTGCAGGGTGCAGGTGCTGCTGCAGCCTCTGCCAAAGGCCAGTGGGGCACCGGTGCCCTGCGAGAGCCAGCCCCTCACAGGCACTGACTGCTGGCTTACCACTGGGGTCCTGGCACTGAGGGACACTCAAGAACATGCTGGATTACACCTGGCTGCTGGGGGTCACCCCAAATGGGTTTTCAAAAGTTGCCTTTTGTGGGAGCCATGTTTTCAATCTTGAACTGAAGCCTCTGCTGCAGTAAAACTTTCTGGTTTTCACCTCAGCCTTGCCTAGTAAGTGAAGCAAAGCATGCAGCCTTTCCCTGTACAACCCCACTGCAAACTGATTCCTAGGCAGTGCTTTCAATCACAGTTGCCAGAGTCCCCAGACTCCTGGGAAGTCCCTCTTGGCATGTCTAAACACTATTTCCTTGGTAAGACAGCTCACATCATCAGGAAACCCACATTGTCTGCTGTCTCTTCTGTAATCCACTTCTTGTAGCCAACAATGTCTTCCTTTATTAAATAAACAGAGATTTCCTTTAGTCAGCATTATGTATTTGAGTTTATCCAGCAATGCATATTTTACTTCATTTATGTATCAAAATAAGGTAGAAAGGATGGATTGGTTTTTAAACAAAAGGATTTAGCTTTTCAGTTTCTTTGTAAATTGGGGAAAGAATGAAATTACCCAATAGCTTTGTTAAGAATAAAAGCTACAGGGCTAAATCCTTTGTTTGGAGGAGGATTCACTCTCTCTGTGCAGATGTCTGGATTTCTTCCTGAGAACTCTCTGCTTGTTGACTCCCATCATAAGAAGAAGACTGATGTGTGGTGAAGGGGGCACTCACATATGACTGCTATATGAACTAATTCAGCTGGACTTTCCCCAGGCTGCTGTACCTACGGATCAAAAATTTAACAATTCCCTAAAAGAAGGGAGTTTTCTAATTAGAACAGAAGTCCCTGAGAAATGTCCTACCACTTGAGTCATGAGGGACATGACTTACCCCTCATGGGGCTCAGCCCTGGTACTCAGATTATGGTGACCCAACTTGTGGGGGTCTTGTCTACAGAGATTGTGACAGAGGGATGTTGAACTCCTGCTCTTCTGGTAATTTTAAGAGCAACTACAAAAATACAGTGGCATTCGATATTATTCAGGAAAAGCAGTTGCTCTCTGCAGCCCCTTTATGCTTCCCCAGCATCTATTTTCAGCTGATGGATTAAGGATGGAATCCCTCACATTACCTTCTCTTTTTGCCATATTGATATCTGTATCCTGCTGTTCCTGGGTTTACCCAGTCCCTTTTTATCCCTTCTGGTCCTGTCTGCCTCTGCCAGCTCCCATGGTAGCAAGCTCAGAGGCTCACAGCCTGCTGTGCAGAGAACGACCTTACTGACTGTAATGCAGTCTCCCACTGGTTACCTAGAGAGCCCAGCTTCTTCTGACACAGAATTTGGGGAGTAAGAGCTCTGCTTTTACACTATCCTCCACCTTCATGATTTTGTGAATCCCACTCTTATCCTCCCATAGCCTTCTGTTCTCTAAACTGAAGTGTCCCAACCTTGGTGTTTTCTCCTCCAGCCTCTCCCATGCTCTGTCCCACTGATGGTTTCAGGTGTTTGTCATGGTTCAGATTATTTTTCCCCTAGCTGCATCACCTGCCTTTTCTCCACTGAAACTCATCTGCCACCTTCTTGTCCATTCACCTGCTCTGTGAGGTCCCTCTGAAGTCCCCTGCCATTGGCGTGACATTTGACCAACTACCCAAAACAGCCTAGTTATCCCCTGCAACCTGGCTGTTTCACCTGGCTGTTTTCACATATCTACAGGCATCTCCTCTGGGGTCTTGTTTCAGCTTTTCCTCTCACATCTTTAACAATGTTTTGCAGCTGCTTGAGATGCAACTCTGTACAACTGGGCTAAACAAAACCCATGAAGGCAGCAGAGCAGCTCCAGATCAGCCCCACACTGCAGGAGCTTTGCCCCCTTCTCCCTGAAGTTGTAAGCAGTGAGTGAGAGCACAAGTGGAGGGGCATGTTCGGAACTGATGATTCCTTTTAAAGCCCTGTGCCTGACTGACAGGTGACTTCTAGCCCATCTCCATTTCCACAGAACACTGAGGTAATTAGGGAGTAAGAAAACCCTACATTTTTCAGGCAAAACCTGCCTGCATTTGAGGGGGTGGTTGAAGTGTCTGCCTGCGGATGATACTGGTGCCAATTTAGGATCTCCTGGGCAGCTCTTTTTGTCACAAACTGTTGTGGGAAAAGGCAGCAGAAATGTCTTTAGCTTGCAGTGGTAATTGAATGTGTCTTTGATTAAAAGGGAGGAAAGTTCCATTTCTTAACGAACAAACCACATCTGCTGGAGGTGAAACCTCCCTTCAAAGGCTGCAAAAAAGTTAAGTGCTGCAGAATTAAAAATTATGGTTTTCTATGTAACAGGAACATTCCTGTAGTATTGAGGAGTTCAAAGCAGAGAGACAGTGACTGTTTCACCTTCCAATTAATGACCTCTGAATAATTAGCAGAATAATCTTTTTATAAATGCTCCAGTAACAGTGCCCTGGTTGTCAGATAAACAACCTCCCAAAGGGGGAACAGCTGGCCGTGATGAGGGACCAGCAAGGTTACAGGCAGTCATTGAGCTGGGAGTACATTTGTCAGCCCGTTCAAGAGATACAAGAAATCAGAGCTGTTTCATAGGGCGTGCTAAATGAGGAAAATTATTTATTAGGAGAGTGAAGAGAGATCATTACACTCTGAAGTCTGGTGTTAACACCCACTGTGGTTTCAGTCTTGTAAACAGTAAAATAATTGTTTTCTCTGGACAGTCATTTACTGTTAAATCCTAGATACCTTGTCCTCCCTCCAGGTTTTAGCATCTGTGTGGGAATTTATTGAGGGCAGTGGCAGAGTACTCTGACCACAGGCACACCCGCTGTGCCTTCTCCCTCACACTCATCACCTTTTTCCTTCTCATTTCAGCACCAATTATTACCTTTCCAGAAGAATTTGTTTCAAGACTGAAAACTAAAAAGACACCCTGGGGTACTGGGCAGGACTAAGGTTGATGTGGCTCTGAAAATGATTTCTAATAGAATAATTCTTCAAACTATATCTGAAAGAAAATGGTGAAAGCAGTACTATGTTATTGCAGCTGGAGACCGAGAGCATATTGGATTTTTTACTGCCTGCTCACCTCTGGTGTGTGAGCAAATTTTGAGAAAATACTACCTGATGCTGCTGTGGGGATCAGAGGAAGGTGGAAGTTCACTGAGAACTTTTCTATTGGCACTGACATGGTTTCAGGTGCATGTCACCCAACTTCACCAGAATTTTAACAAAACTGACTCAGAGGAGCATCAGGCTGAAGTGATCTCTTACAGCCCACTAAACCTGTCCATGCCTTCAGAGTGAATTAGCTATTGCAGGACCTTCCTGCTGGAGGAGGAACCCCAGCCAGTCTTGACAGCTGCATGGCTAAGGGATACATGAAGTCTCACACGTAAAGGAACTCCTCTAAATGTTTGGCTGCCCTTGTATTTTGAAAGATGAATTCTACAATTTTCTCCTGATTGCTGTCTTCTTTGCTTCAGATGAGGCTCTCCAGCATGGGATATGGAGAACTGCTGACCACTGCCTGCTCTGTCACTCTCCCATGCAGCTCTAAGATTGCTACCCCACTTTTTCAGCCTTCTCCATTCCAAATTAACCAGATCTCTTCTCATACTCATGTATTTTCCAAACTTCTCGTCCATGTTGCTGTGTCCTGGGTCTTTTGCATCTCCTATGCCTTCCACAAAGTGGGGTTCCCAAGACTGAAGACAGCGGCCCCAGCTGAAGCCTTGCAAGAGCAGCATCATCCCACTATGTCTTACAGAGAAGCAAATGAAAGATATTAGCAAAGAAGCTCCTGGGTCACCCAGCCTGGGCCTGTGCTTCTGCAACCAGCTCTGATAAGTCCTTGTCAGAAGCTGCTCATTTCAATCTTGAAGCCAGTAAGGATTCCTGACCATCTCACATTTACTCGAATGCTGTTTCAGAATTCCTTCTCTGACACAGATATTCTTCTCATCTACAGCTCAATTGTTTTCATAGGTAGTTTGAAGTAATTTTGCTGTTCATTTGGCTTTTTATTTGCAATTGCTGCACAACATCCTTTAATACGCAGCTTTTTCTACTATTTCCCTTGAATTTTCTTTGTAGATCTCAATGTAGTCAGGTATTGATTACCCTTTCCTGCTTGCAGTACTTTGTTCTTCTACTTGGCCAGTGTTGAGGGTTTCTGGGCATTTTTCTTAGTCATCACAATAATTTTGAATCATGAGCCTGCCTTCCAATGTTTTTCAGTCTCTAAGAGCTTGGCTTTACTGAGATATCTTTTAGCTACATTCCCCTCCCCATCATCCATTCTTTCCACACACTGGTCAGACAGAGGCTGCGGACACATTCCCTGGGTCTTGCAATGCTTCTGCTCTTCTAATTTATCAGGTAGCTGGATTCAGTTCTCACAGTGAAGTCTAGACCATATTTCTCTGGTGCATACCTGAACATATTTGCCAGCAAAGTGTTCAAACTCTTAGAATTAAGTCTGTTTCCTTTGACCACTAGACCCAAGAGGGAAAAATGAAAAAAATAGGCACAGTTTATTCCGGACAAATCCCTGCAGTATGTTTCATATCACTGACTAATCTGTATCTGATTATAAATTGAGGGTTTCATAATAGTTTCCAGCAATCTTTCCAAGAATCAAAGTTAGGTATATTGGTTTACATCCTTGTCTTTCCCTGCAATGCAGGTACTAAGTGTTCCCCTGCTTTTCCTCTCTTATTCCCCAGCTACTCAAAAGCAATTATTAATAGCTTGGAAATGGCTTTGGATGGGTCTTTAAGCCCTGGCAGATGAATTTTGTCTGGTTATGCAAGCTGGAACATGTTTCACTAATCTAAATGTTCTTTAAGCTCTTCTTTCCATGGCTCCAATCCTCTTGTTTTACGTTTCAATTGTCTTCAACATCTGGTTATAATCCAGGTTTTTAGGAAGCTTGAAGCACAAAATGATAGTGTATGTTTCAGTCTCTGCTGGTTGTCACCTTTCTGGAACACAACTTTCTTCTCCTTTTCCTTTGTTGCCTTTAACCCTTTCTCCATGTCTTCCTTAGATCTCTCAGGACTTAAGAAATATATGATAATGCCATGAAATAGAGATCCCATTATTTTATTAACACAAGTTATTCAGGAAAACCCCAAACAATCTGAGGATCTACCACTACTGATGCATCTCATCACCCTGTTTGTAGGCTCAGCACTATATGCAGACACGTTTTAGGCAAGGTGCATAACTTGGTGTTCTGTGTTACACACTGGCCCCAGAACGAAACCTAGAAGATAAAGGTGGGCTCCAGGTGTAAAGTATGGGGTAGGGGTTAGGTGCCTAACTAAGGGGATGTGAAGCTTTGTTGAGAGACTCATCCCAGAGTCAGCTTGGGTACTTGACTTAAAACAAGGAGGACCTGCCTGGGCCTCAGACCCTGCATCACCTCCTCAAGGAAGAAGCCTACTTGTGGAAGGGAATAAGCAAGAATCACAATTTCATGTTATAATAAGGATCCAGAGAGGTAGTTGTAGCACAGTGCCTCTTTCCTACTGTGACAGTATTTAGAGCATATTCCCCTCACTCTCAAAAAAAGGAAAGCTGTGTTTTAATGCTTTAATGCTTCTCTCAGTCTAATAGGCTTCAAAGCCATAAATCCCATCCCCTTGAGAGTCTCCTGGCCACAAGAGGTCACGGATACCCCAGACTCTCTTTTCCCTGAGCTGTCACTGATGCAATTGGATCCTGAATAAATGAGTGCAAGAGAATATGTACTCTTAGTCTGATCTTTGGGGTGCTTCAATGGGAGAAGAGATCTTGACCTTTCTTGTGAACATGACTGTGGCTGCTTCAAACGATGACACAGAGGATGGGCACAGTCTTCTGAACCAGGTTCCTGAGAGTGCTGGTTTGGGATTTCATCACTTCAGAAAAAGGTGTCAGTCTTGGTGTCCTGAATCTGGAGCAGGAACTCCTCAAGCACTTTGCAGTCAAACTGAAGTCACCTCCAGGACTCATTCAGGTCTAACACCTAAAAATAAGCTGTACCCCATGCATGGTATGACACCAGATGGCTTGGTGATGAGTTGCAATTCTCTGCAGGAATACCACCACAAAAGTCATTCAACATAGGGAACGTGATTTCACACTTGTTTTATTATAATGCATGGCAAAAGCAAAGGGGGGCAAAAGCATATATGGGTGAACTGTGGGACATTAAAAGCATGAGATAATTTGAGTCCAAAAATGTCTTAGGGCACCCTGAGAACTGATGACATGGAAGGGCATGTGTAGGGTGGAGAGGAAAGAGGAAAGAAGAGGTGACTTGAGCTTCCTTTGTGCCAAGTGTGTCATCTATAGAACTGGTTTGTCATAAATGGTCTCTCTAGAGCATCAACAGCAACTTAAAATCTTGGAAGTGGATAAAAGTCCAAGGAGTAAGTGTTTGGATGTAGAAAACATTGACAGCTACAAAAAATGTTGGGTTTAATAGATGGGTTATGTGAGCCTGATGAATTTGCTCATGGAGGAATGGGGCAAGCATATAAATTCACAGAAACTCCTGCAGAGGGAGAAAGAATCCATGTATGACATTTGTATTGGGAAGGCAGCAGGATTTGGATTTAAGAAAAAGAAAAGGAGATAGACGGGACTGCTGCTCTTCAACACACTGTGGTGGGTATGAGTATAGGTGCACAAATGTCCAGGGAACATCACTTTGGGAAGAACCACTGATTAGGCGAGTCACTCCTGCAGGTCCTGTAGGTAAAAATGCCACAAGGTCACTGGGTGACAGGCAAAAAGGAAACTTGATTTTATCACTGATCATATTAACCGAGAACCCAAGACCTGAACTCAGGCTGGTGCTGCAGTCTGGTGGTTCACATCACCCTCTGGGAACTTTGTTTCTGACCATGAGGAGGCTCTCACCTTCCCATATGGCTTGTAACGCTTCCTCACCTTTCAGCTTGCTTACTGTGAAACCAAGGCATGGTGCTTTTGTGGAGGTAGAAAGACCAATTTAAGCAGGAGAGTACAACAAACCAGCTCTCCCTTGGAACCGACAGCCTGGCTCCTGAGCACATCCATGTCACCAGGGTCTCTGTGAGAGCTGCTGTGGTTTCTGGGCAGAGACACGCCAGCAGTTCCACTGGGCAAGAAGCAGGCGTGCATAGGTTGGTGTCAGATCTAGCCACCCTCTGCCTCCACACTTCACACCAGGATTTTGAAGCCATTTGGTAGAGAGCCACAAAATTCAGATTTGTCTGGGGTTTCTAACTCATCTTAGCATTCACAGTTAAAGAGCTGAGAAAAGCTTCCATGGTTTAAAACACTCCTGCTAAATCTAGCAATGCTTTTTATTAGAAAACCAGCATGAAGTGCTTATTGCAAGATGTCTCTTATCAAAAACCTGTGCCTCTGATCATGAACCTGGATACACCTCTTGGAGGGAAAGCAGAGAGCTGGGTAGGTGTGTTAGCAACCTTTCTGAAGCAGACATGTGAGAACTGAACTAAAAGCCTTTGTTCATACAAAATCATCCAAACAACTGTAGGAACTGCTGCTGAAACTTGCATCCCAGTTCACTCCCTTTGCAGTAAAGTTTAATCATTAAGAGCTTTGAGGCTCCATGATTCAGGTGCAGAGATGTTATAGCCTCATAGAATTAAATACAATTACACTACACCAGTAACAAATACAGTCGAGTAGCTTCACTTTTGCTTTGTTTCTAATAAGTCCTCAGGGCAGGATCTTTTCAGTATCCCTCCAGTCATTATTTTTTCATTGCACATACAGTAAGTAGCAACTAAGAAAAAGGATGTCTAATTAAATCTTTTGCTTTATGAGTATCTGTGAAATTAATTGGGGAGAGCAAAGAACATTGTTGGTTTTCAAAACCAAGATCACTTGATTTAATCCACCAGTTACAGTTTGCACAGATTCTATAAGGGCATATTCGCCTAACAAGCCTTTCCAATTCAATACACTTACAGTCAAGCAAAAATGCAAAATGACTTGTAGAAACTAGGGTAAAAATCATTTTGATGAGTAGCTACTTTGGTGCACGTGTCCTAGCCCATGTGTGATCGAACACTACGTAGCACAACCAAAGCCTATTACAACAGTGGTTTTGCAGTGTGTTGCTGTGCAGCTCCTTCCCATGTGACAACTGAGCAGAGAAGAAAGTCTGCTGATGTTTCAAACAAGCTGATGCCTGGGAGCACTTGTGTCTCCTGGCTCCCATGCAGGTATAGGTGGCATAGTTGGAGGTGGCCAGCACCAAAACTATACTCTGGGAAACAAACTGTGTTCCTCCACACGCCTTTCAGAGGAAGAGTTAAAATAGGGCTACCTGCAACTAAACTTATTTGACCCTGAGAAGTTTGGATGACCAGAGCTGCCCTGGGCTCCTGTAATAGACTACATTGACCTCCACACTCTTATGCAAGATGTGCTGCATGTGAAGGTCTAGCCAGGGCTACTGCTGTTGCATCACATCTCCCTTTGGTGTGGTGTGACTGCTCTGTGGAGGACACTAACACTTTGTTCTTCAGCAGATGTTCTGTATCTATATCTGGCTACAGCCTTTCCTGAACCATGCTGAGCATTGCAGGTGATGCACCAGCAGCGATAAGGAATAATGCTTTTTAAAAAGTATATCCTAATTAACTTTCTAATGCTCATTTTCCCTAGCACCAGCCTCATTAGATCTGTGTATGTGAATTATTTGTGTAGCCAATCATCATATTACTAATCATGAAGACTGGCTTATTGCCTGGATGTTTCACCCAAGCCACAATGTCACAACTACAAATACAGAACTAAAAAACATGTCACTCCTTAATCTTCAAGATTGTGACATTGTGCTGATCTCTGCACTGCAGGTAACTATACTTTTTGAGCAACAAAAAATGAGCTCTTGCTACACATGACGTATAGATGAGAGATCCAGGTCATATTTCAAATTTATTATTCTGAAATTGTCCTTTCCAGTTTCTCTAAAGCTTGAAATGCCTCTTTCTGAAACAGAACAAGTTCTTGCATACTAGTGGTGTTACACAACAACACTTAGGCTTTTGTACTTATACACAGCAGGGCAACTTGCTCCATGAAATGAAGAGTTTATACCCCAGTCCTCGTCTAATGGCTGAGGAAACAGAAGGAAGTTTCCATACATACCAGGCCTCCCTCAATCCTATTTCTACATTCAGATCCACCAATCCATAGCCACCCCACTGGCAAAATGTAAGTGGCATTAAAAAAAAGTGGGCTAAACAAAGGGAAACCTCAAACTGCTGGGCTGCAACTATGCCTTCCTCTCTTAAAGATGTCTTTGGAGATCAAATCCCACAACATCCTACCTTCACTGTGCCAGGGACAGCATATTAAATTGCCAAATTCAAGACTGTGCTGCAAGGTCTTTTACACACCTTCTCTTTTGTTACTACCTTTTTTATTTCTGGGTATAGTATTTTCAGCAAGATGTTTTCCCTGAAAGATATTGTCCAGCTTCAACAGGTGTAATGACTGGAACACCACAAAGGACAAGATGTTGTCAATGCACCATTTCATAGCTTTTAGTCATACACAATGCTTGGTCTCTCAGAGGCTGATCCAGGCCTGACCTCAATAAAGAGACTTTGCTGTCAGTCCAGCTCATGTTTTCCATAAAGTCCATGTTCTCCCTGCCATTCCCCTTCACGGATGTGTGAAACTCTGTTGAATCCGTTTGTAATAGACTTGTTGTTTACCAGCCTTACAGCAATTAAATAATTAAGAGCATGGACAGTGATGACCTTCATCTACCCCCTGGGTATTTTCCACAAATACACACTTCAGTGTTCAAGTGAGGTAAGATCACTGCCAGGGATGCTCTTTCAGAAGAGCCACTAATGGCTAACAATCTTCAAATCAGAGCATGTTGCTCTAGAAAACAGCTCTTTTTGGGCCAAATTCGAGGGCATATTTCCTTGTGTGACTTTGGATGGAACCAGAGATGGAGGCGCTTTATGGCACAAATAAAGAGAAGTCAAAGTCTGGATAGGGAAGGGCAATGGCCAGTCTTTGCGATGTGGGAAGCAAAGTTTTTAAGTAGTGTTGTCTGTTTGACTCCTTGATGTTCTGGAAGAGCAGACAACAACTAGTTCACCCATTCTGAAAATATGAGTCTGCTGTGCACAAAATCCATTCAGGGTTTCCCTGGGCAGCCCAGCCCATCTGAACTCTCACTGGGCTTGAGATAAAGTGTCCCCAGGTGCAGCTCATGTTGGGTGAGTGGGTCTGTAAGAGCACCACTTGGCTCCTGCTCCTTGCAGCAAGAGTGGGGTGTGAGGGTGCCCAGAGGAGACAGGCTCCACAACCCTGCTTGTCTTTCCAGATGTGCTTTTTATGCTGGCAGGGGCTGGCTGTCCATTCAAGCAGGACCAAGCTCAGCTTAGGAAAGGTCAGTCAAACTCACATGATAAGAAGTGTAGGGCAAGTCATTTGATAAATTTAAAGCAGAAGTGTGTGGAAGAATAATAAATACACCATAATAGCTTTTTGTCAGTAGCTGCTGATGGAATTTTCAAAGCATTAGATAAACATCACCCCAGGAAAGCCAGTTATAATTTGTAAACATAAATCGACCCTTGGATGGAGGCTCCAAGCTTCCACATGTAATCTACAGCAAATAATAATATCTCCTCAGTGCTTTTCCTGACTCAGTTACCAATTTGCTGTATGAGACTGGATGAGTAACTTAATTACCCTTTATTTTTACCTATATCTAAGACCCCACCAAGCCCCTGAATAAATGGATATGTTGATACACAGACATATATCCCCTACATGTCCATTTAATACAGTTTAATATTTGAATTTTTCATGTAATAAGATCCAGTTCTTCATAATGAATAAAACACGGGGCTGTATCAGTGCTCAGTGTCCTTGCAGAACAGAGGTGTCCTAATGCTTAATTCAGGTTTGCACAATAAACTGAAGTTAGAGGCTGAAAGACAACACATGCTGGAGACTTTGTTGAAGGCTGTATGTGAAGGGGCTCTGTAGTGGCCCAGCTCTCCTTCACATGGCTCCCCCCGCCTGGAGGAGGGGAGGGAGCTCTTCTGAGCCCCTGAGAGCCCTGGGGCAGCACTGGCAGCAGCTGGGAGTCTGGAGGAAGGCAAAAAGTGGATGATCCACTCCCTCCACTGTTCCCCGCTGCACTGTAAAGGGTCTTCTTGCCACAGGCACCCAGTGAGCCACCCCACCAGTGGCTGATGGAAACCCCATTGCAACAAAGCAAAACCCACCCCGATGAAACTTGGCTGCACGCTGAATTAGCTGCGGCCCTGGAGCGATGTTTAGAAGGAAACAGTAAATGGGAGTGTGCTTAATTAAAGCTGACAGTCAGAATGGCACTGCCTGTAATAGTATCAGGAGATTATCGGTTACAGGCCAGTGTTACAGCCTGGCTGACGTCCCTGCCAAGGTGTGACCCTTATGCCAGCTCTGTCCGGCCAGATATTATTTTCTGTTCATTTTGATAGGGAAGAGAAAACAGCTTTTTTTCCCTCCCTATCGTCATCTCTGACTGCTCTCTCTACCATGCAAACAATGATTATTGAGAAATCCAAGTTAGGTTTTATCTAATTGATCTTTAATATAGTATCAACTAAATGAACAAAGGTTATAGGAAGGGGCTTAAGGAGGGAGGAGAAGCAATGTGCCTTTTTCTCTTTTGACTAATGGGTTGAGTATTTTTATATTTACTTACTTAACCTTTATCCAGGTTAAAAAAATGGGCATGAATTGTCAAGCAAGCGTATCACTTTTGTGACAGAAGAAAGTCAGGCAAAGCAGCACTGGGACATGTGCTGGGGAACAGAGCAACCAGCAAAGCCAGGAGCACCCTGTGGCACAGCACCCCCGAGGGGAGCCCTGCCAGCATCTCCCTGCTGGGGCTGCCTCCTGCAGCTGCTCCATGGGAAAAAGGGCAGTTTGGGACACCAGGAAGAAACTCCAATAAGCCAGCTGGTGTGGGATGGTGAGGGACCTCAGTGAGAGAATACAGGGCATTACATTATCAGTTTTGTCTCTGCCAGTGTCTGCTGGTTCAGATGCACAGCCCACATTTAATGCCTTCTGCAGACTGGAAGACCATGCTGGAGGCATGTAATTCAGCTTGCCTCTGCACTCTCTCCACTTCAACCACAAAGTTTCTGCAATACGGACTGGGTTTTAAATTTGTCTGCACACTCATTTGTAGGCAGATCTTCCTTCCCCTTGCACACATTGCACCAGCAGATGAATACTCCTGATGTCTGCTCAGATGCGAGTCCTCTCCCCATACCTCACTGTGCATCACAACATAATGCACTGGAAGTAAGACAACCTTAGAAAAGGAGAGAAAACCCAGTGCTCAAGAAAGAGTCTCTCTTTGAGACAATGAGACCTCAGCCTTTGCACACTGATTTCCTTTAAAGTCAGCACTTGCTCACGTGACCACCCTGGAACTGGCTCCATAACTTACTTCCAATCAATCAATGATGTGTGTCAAACACAGTTCTTCTGGCTTGGCAGAAAATTCAAATGCAACTACTGCTTTTACAGAAGCTGAGAGCAGCTCTCTTTTAATTTATTTTGTCTCTACTCCTGTTTCCCAAAAAGCTCCAGGGTCTTAATTACAGGAGCATTTCCCAGTGGAATGAGAGCACTCTGATTGAGTAGGGTAATGAGGTGCATGAATTAATGGTGACATCGACTCATGCCTCCAGTCAATACTTTGATATCTCATCTATTGAAGTAAGTACATTTCAACACTATTCCCAGAAGAATTCAGTGTATATGTGAACTGCAGTCAGAGGATCCAGCCAGATGGGTTCAAACCCTGTTCAAGGAATGTGGGAATTCAAGTGAGAAAGACATCCAAGAGCTTCTCAAAAAAAGAGGTTCATAGCTTTCAAGCTGAACTTAGCACTTCCTTGGAAATTCAACATAGTTCATGTAAATGCAGAATTTTTGTGGTTTTTTGGTGACATTCAGGATTCCAAAATCAAATGACTAACAAGACAGAGGGAAAAAGCATCAGATTGAACTTCCTGGCACAACAGATGAATGTTGTATTTTGAGATAAAACCATACATACAAGAAAAGGAGCAAACCCAATTCATACTGGTAGAGATATTAGCTGGCTGTATGAATATATTGACAAAAATATTATAAAATAATCTGAAGAGTTTTAGCAGGTCTATGGGATTCAAAAGACCCTTAAAGCTCACATCCCACTTCTATATCCTCATCCAGATATGAGCAATGCAGCTGCCTCTGACTTTGCCAAAGGGTTCTGAAAGACAGGCTGTGCATACTGCACACTGCTCGGTAGTTTTAGCAGTGCAGCAGCTGGTGACAATTCCTAAAATGCGGTAAGTGAGACCATTTCTCAGTTCTCATCCCTGAGGACATGCCCTACCCCATTCCACCTCCCCCTCTGGAAGCATTAAGCAGGGAGACCCCAGAGCTTGAGACAGAATGGAGTTTTGGTTCTTGTAGGAGAAAAGCAAGACCTTCACAGAATCAGACAGGAAAGAGAGCTCCTGGGCAGAGCCCTTGTTAGAAAGGGATTGGGAACTGTCAGTGAGAATTCCTGTGCTCTGGGCTCACTGGTGCTGTGAGGAGCAGTGCACTGGCTGTACTGGAAAAGCAGTGAGATATGCCTGAGAAACGCCAAATTCATTCTCAGTTCCTCCCCTAACAGCAACAACCTAAAATTTTAAAAACCATTTTTTCTGAACTTTTTGAATCATGACATTATTCAAATATTAGAGCAGCAGCAATTCACCACATTGTTAGTATGTGGATACCACATTCCTTTTCAACAGGTAGGGAACCTGGTGCGGAGAGTTTAACATAGCTTAAAACATGTTTTTTAAAAATCAGCTTCAGTTCTGGATGCCTCCACATTCCTGGACTCTGTGGTCAGGACTTGTGACGCCTAATGCTAAGCCAAGTCAGCCACCAGTCCAGAGACAATGAGCAGGAACCTCCACAGTGCAGTGATGCTGATAATCAAGATGCTCACTCTGGTTGGTCCCCAGGAATTAGCAAATTGCCTTTATCTGTTTTCCCCAACAGCATGGGCAATGGGCTTCTCAGTTCTTATCTTGACACATTGCTGCAGATTTGGAATTACATTAGAGTGTTTTTCCAATGAGAGCTCCAGCAGCTAAGAAGTGAAGTTGTTTAAAATACCCTGAGAAGGACTAAGTCACAGTCATGACTGCTCACACCTAGACCCCTGACCTGCTAGGGGCTGCTGGCACATTAGCCAGAGTGCCATTCCCAAGGCCTGGCTGAACTCTGGTGCAATGCAGGCATGTCAAGGTCCCTGTTTTTATCCATCCTCACAGCTGTGTTAATTTGGTGAGGCAACTTTGCTGGGCAAGCATGGGACCCTGTGCATGGCAGATCTAGTGTTGGTTAAAGTGGGAAATGTGAGTGTTTCAGACAAGCTGCCAATCACTCAGGTCCCTTCAAAGCCATGCCAGGGGTCACTGCCCTCTGCTCCAAATGTGTGGTTGAGCCACTCTCAATAAGTTACTAATGAGCTCATTCTTACTGGGGTGAGTTTTATTCTTTGCTTTAGCATTCCAGGACTGACTTTTTCAGGTCAGACATGGGTCCCCAGCTGTAGCTATATAACACAATGCATTATTTTTATATTATTTTTATATTGTCCCCTGAGAGCACAGCCTCATGGCTGTACCCTTCACCCACACCCTCCTGCCTCCTCCACTCTCCTGCAGTGCAACAGCTTCCTAAGGTCTGTCAGAGGCAAGAACTTAATGGAATATGCACCATGGGATACGGAACAGCATGATAATTCTTGACACTAGGGCATGGCAAACCGGGAAGGGAGCAGAGCGTTTGCCACTTATTCTAGCAGTGATGTGCTGCACCCTTTCATGGGAGGCCACACAGCAGCTTGTCTGAACAGCCATGCCAAAAGCGGGCAGCTTGCTCCTGCTGGATGAGGAATGCTGCAGCCCTGTGGGAGCCTGCCAAAAGGCTCCACGGCCACATCTGCCTTGCAGGCAGTGTGGGAGGCAGGAGCCTGGCAGGGAGCAGTGAGTGGCAGGCAGCCTGAGGCTCTTCAGCTTTGCACATCCTCATGCCCTGTGCCACCTGCGGCTGGGCCAGCTGTGCTCTTGGTCTGACTTGCAAAGAAATGATCTCCTGCACCATCCCAAAGATGGTTCTATGTAACATTTTATAAAACTAATAAAAGCACACAGAACCTGAGATTTAACAGTAAAAGTGAAACCAGATTTCTCAGTTTGTCTGTCTTGTTTGACCCTGTGTGAACAGTGACCAGAGGCTGGATGAATGGCGGAACTAATTTCCAATAGTCAGTCCACTCTCTTGTAATGTGGTATTTCAATATATTGCAGTTTCTAGTCCTTTGGGGAAATAGTTTTAATAAAACAACACTGGCATTTCAGAAAGAAGTTCTTTCTTTGCCTTTGACATGTAAACATAATTTCCTCTTAAGAGGACACAGCAGAGATTCATGTAATGAAACAATGAACAATGAAATCTGAACAGCTATGTTATCCTGACTTGTTTTAGTGTAGCACTGGTAAATAAAAGCATGTGTTGTTATTAGTTTTATAAAATGTTACATAGAACCATCTTTGGGATGGTGCAGGAGATCAACACTGCCTCTTTTGGGTATGCTCATGTTTGCATGGATGTATATCTGTATAACAAAGATATTCTTTTGTGAAAGAGATAATAAGGAGGCTCTGTAAAAGCTGTGGCATAGGGAATTATTATATTTTATTATTTTATTTTCTTGTATTTTGTTGTTTTAAAAAGCTGCAGCCCTCATGAGAACCAGAGATGACCATCCAGCTCTCCTGCCCAGCACATGCTGGGCCAGGTGACTTAGCTCATCCTGGACAAGTAGCCAGCTCTAATACCATCAAATCCTTTCTCTCCTTCTGATATTAAAATATAGAATTAATCTATGTCACTGTAAATGTTTAAAATCTTTGAGCAGTCAAAATGGTAATTTCTAAAACATCTCAAGTCCCATACTAAACAGTAATTTCATTTGTTACTTAAACCTGTGTGGAAAATTAAAAAATGTGCTAAGCAAACCCTAAAACCTTTGAAACTTGGAAGAAAATATTTATTTCATCTCCCAGCTGGCAGATCATTGCTGATTTGCAATGCTTGTTGCAATGGTGTGGATGGCTCTTGGCCACAAGGCGACTGGGATCTGTGCATGAGCTTCAGCCTTCGGAAAACATGCACTGAAAGCCATGAAATGAGCTGTGGCTTATGTGAGTGGCCAAGGTCTCCAGTACTGCAGTTGCACCCGAGGTCAGGCAGTTTGCAAGCTAAAAAGCAGGATGCAGGTAAGGTCTAGGCAAGCTGCCCCTACCCCGGGTTCTTGGGGCCGGACCCCAGCCTTGGTCCATGGACAGGACCAAACAGTGTCACAGTGACCCATTTCAGGTTATACCTGGGCTTCTGCTCTGACTGAAGAGGACACAGGAGGATCTTGCTGCACAGTCACGGGAGACATGAAATGCAGAACAAAGAGGTACCTATGGATGACTTTTGCTACAGCTACAGGTGAGAGACTTTCCCACTTCTTTTCTCCTAGCCTCCACTAACACACAGCATTTTCCTCACTGCTAACTCAATGCCCTCCCAAAGAAGCTCTAATGGCAAGGCAACTTTGACTATCTTACTAGTCACTATATCCAAAGGAGTAGCCTGTGCTAAGGCACTAAACTATCAAGATCTAAGGGGGGGAAATTTAACAAACAGAAGCAGTTGGTAATGCAACCACCTAAATTTCCTGCTTGGGTCTTGACAAAGCTGCAGATTGAGTCACGCTTCCTGACATATTAATAAAAAGGTTCAGTGTGTGGGAAAGGGGGAATGGGTGGTATTTGTTCCTGCAGAGGAAAACCAGAGAAGCACCTTGGAGTCCACAGAATTTCCCAAGCCTATTCTGCTTTGCTTATTTAAGAGCTTTATTTATTTTTTTTTAATAAAAGTGAGTTTACAGAGATAGGAACACAATAAAAGGCAATGCCATTTGCTAGCTTGTTAGTGCTGGATAAAGTGCTGAACAAAATCATCCTTGTCCTTATAATTTTCCTAGTTTGATTGCTTACAAATAAACCAGTTTAATAAAGGCTCCAAGATACAAATGCCACATGGCCATATTGACAGGAGTGAGGGAAAACACAATAATCATGTTAGCTCTATCCCCCAGATTAATTACCTAGATAAAATACACATTTACCTCATTCTAGACAGAAAAATGTAATTTACCAACCGGTGATTTAGGCAGGCATGTTGCTGTTAAAAGCCAGACCCAGCTGATCCCTGCTAGCTGGAAGAGAGGGGATCCAAGCCCCATGAAGGATAGTCCTCTCCTCCCCTCTGCAGCAGCAGCCCACCATGGCAAGGCTTGTGCCTGCTCCTCCTTTAGCTCCAGACAGGAGCAGCTTTAGGAAACAGTGGATCCATTTTAATCCCTTCTGTTTCCTTAGGACTCAGCACACCTGTATTTAAGAAACTCCACTGCTGGGGAGGTTTGATGCCTGTGGTTTCCCTGTAACCCACGACACCTGAGCTGCAGCAGAGGTCACAGCTGGAGGGTGCAGCCTGCACTCTGCTGCCAGCATCATGCCCACTGCTGCCTCAGCTGCCCCTCAGGACACCCCACCCTAAACACAGGTTTGGATCTTGTCAGGAGTCTGTCATAGGTGAAAACAAATAAGATCTGTCTATTCTCTACAAACTGTAGTTTCCGGGCCATAAAAAACCATTGAACTAATATCACACCAGCTCAATGGGGGGAAACTGATATACCCAACCCTAACCTCAGCTCAGCTGAAATTGCAAAGAAACTAAAAACTGCTGGAAAATAGTGCTGTTGAGAGCTGGTCCTGATCCTCACAGCAACTTCCCTCATGTCACAGCCAAGCTCCTTTCAGTCTCCTTGCCACTCATTGTCCAGTACTTGGCTTTGGGTATAACTTTTATGCTAGGAAAATAATGCATAAAACTGTATTTCAATGTCTCATGCCAAGCTATTTTGGGAATAATCTGAGCAGGGGTTTGATTCAATCTCTTCTGCCCTACCAAGTCATCCCACGTTTTATACTTAAAAAAATAGTAAATACAGTAACAGCCATAACATTTGATGAGGTGAATGTTTCTGAGTGGGTGCACCATCTCATCCTGCTGCCTCCACCCCAGTGGAGGTGAGCAGAGCCAGGGAAGGGCAACATTTGGCCCGAGGCAGCTGTGACAGGCGTCCTGGCTGGCAGGGTACACAGCCCAAGCCAACAGTGAGGGCACAGCCCCCTCAGAACAGCAGCTTGCTTTTATTAAAGGCTTTCCTTGCATAATTGATCTCAGTGTGAACCCTCAGGAAGCAGCAGGTGCAGGCAGTTCAAACCAGTGCTTTCAATAACCTTGGGTTAATGATAAATAGTCATGTAGAGCTGATACAGGTGATCACACGGCTCTGCTTTATGCCTATGCAAAGCTCTGTCCTGGCTGCAAAGCCAGGTCCCCAGTCCTTGGACGACCTTTTCTCCCTCCCTGACCCCCACAGGCAGAGACGGGATTTTTGGCTTGTAAACAGTCCCCAGTTATGTCTGACCTGCTCACAGAGGCAGCATCACCCCTGTCTCCTCCATAGGCAACCCTGCTTCTGTGTCCAGCTTGGAAGCAGAAGTTTGGACAACTTCCCCTCTTGCTGTCCTGCAAAAATGCCCTATGCAGTTAGAAAGCCCCATCAAGGTAAGGCTTTATGGCCACACACCTCACCGATGAATCGAGCATGTCTTGGTCCTTGATAACAGATTACCCGGCACGAGGCAGACGTTCCCACTCTTGTAACTGCAGATGGGGTCACTTGCATTTGTGATGCCTGAGTGGCTGCTGGGGGTCTGGCAGCAGCCGTGGGAAAGCAGCCCCCATGGGGCCAGGGCTGTGTGCCTGCAGACCACAGTGCCTTCCACCACCTGCGGCTCTGCAAAAGCAAAGCTTGTGCTGCTTTTAGGAAGTAAAGGCAGCAAAAGTTCACATAGGAGCAGCTTGAGGCCAGTTGAGTGTCCCGTAAAGGTCACTAAGACAACAGGGCCCAGAAGAATCAAGGTTTTCCAAAACAAAATTCAGACTCCTTCCTTCAAATGCATAAATAACGTTTTTAGGAGACCCCACTTAGGGAAGTCCCAATACGCATATCCAGTTTGCAGACTCGAAAAGGCAATTCAAGCTAAGCGGGCTTTATTGTGCAGGGAAGCTTTGAACATCAGCATGAACAGCTGGGAAAATACTAATTTCTTCTCTTTGTTTGATCTGCTGTATCTGGGCAGCCTCCTGACTTGCTGCAGCGGGAGGGAAACTGGAAGGCTGCAGTGGAGATGGGAGATTCATGAGCAGGGATCTCCTCAAGCAACTAATTACCTGTTTGGGCAGAAAACTGGCATGTCCCATCTCTCGTTCAGCAGAATATGTTTTCTAATTACAAATTAAACACTAATTGTGAATTGTGTTTTCTTGCCACTAAAGATATCAATGCAAATTCTTTCATCAAGATTTATTTTTAAATAGATCAATTTAGGACTTAATTATTCCTTGAATTTGCATTAAAAAATTATGTCTATTCCAGGTTTCTGCGAAACACTAGTGTTAAGGTGATATTTTTTTATAAGCTATTGAGAAAACACCCCAAGTATATTAGCTCTAGGCTGTAGAAAGTGCTACCTTTGATAATGTTTCTCTTCACTATGAATGCCCAAATAGACCCCTTTTCTGTGTGAAGAAATCAACATTCACTTTATGCCATTCCATTAAGGAATCCCAGATCTTTCCTGTATCATATCAGGTATTTTGCTGCAGCTGATTAATTTCAGCTTTGCTAGCTGCAGCAAATGAGAACAGCAATTTCAGATCACAGACCTTTAACAAACATAGCTGCTTGATTTTGCAGAACATCTGGAGCACATCCACTTGATGCTACAGAGCTCAAACTCCTGCTGATTTGTGTCCTCCTCCAGTTTCTCTAAAACAAATATGGAGCCAAAATACAATTTGCCTTAATTTGAACTGAACACGCAAATGTGAAAACCTGCACATGAAACATCTATCTAAAAAGAGTTAAAATTGAGCATAGGAAAGGTCAATTGTAGCCAAAACACCCATCCATGCTTCTGATTCTTGATTAGAAAAACCCAAGTCATGGCACAAAAAGATCATTCCATCTCTTTCATTATCTTTTACTTTCTCACAAGAAGCCTCTTATATGATATTTGACCTGCTGGACTTTTACCCACACATTAGCAAAGGTTTTTAATCATAAATCAGCAACTTCTGTTCTTTCCCCTCCAACTTGAAAAGGTGTCTTTGTGTTTCCAGCCCAAACTTTTCACCCACCTTTATTTTCTTGCACCTTGGATCTGTTCTACAGTCCACAATTCCCCCGATTCCTTTAGCTACCTGTAGTGTCAGATACTTTCTCCCAACAGCCTGCATTTACTGCTTGATGCATAGCATTTAATTCAAGCAGTATTGGCAGGAAGCAACATTAGGTAGGCAGGACTCCAAATATCACTCCGCTATTTGTGGAATGCAGTGCTGGAATCCAGTTCTGCCACCAGCCCAACATCAAGTACCATAAGACAAAGATTAAATTCATGAGTGCGTTTCTGAAAGGAAGAGGATTATTTACGTGAGTGCTTGCACATGGATGCCTCTTAGAATAATGCAGATAATTTGGGGAGCTTTTATTTATCTGTCACAATTTCTCATTTGCTGACATCTGTCTGCCTGTTCCCAAGTCAAATTCTAAATTCAAGCTGTAGGGCAGGAGGGTAACATAGAGATGAAAGCAAATTGTATTCTGATGGATTCTTTGTATTATTCTTACAGCTTCATGGTTAAATATCTAGGAACATCTTAATGTCAAATTTTATAAACAGGCTGCAGTCAGTCAGCAAAGCAATCCATTCTCTCTGGTAACATAATATGTTTCTCATATATACAGATGAGAAATTAGCAAATTAATTACTGTGCAAGTCTGATTTCCCCCTTGTTAACGTTATCTGCAATCAAGCAATAAAGTCACTTCCACAGGGTCTTAGTATACATATGGCTGACCTAGCACGGCAAATAAAGCAGAGATCAGATATCAGCAAACCAAGGTGGCAAAGGAGTTTATTGCCACAGGAGGGCTTGAGAGTATGCACACAAAGCCCTCTTTCGCAGAAACCTAAATCTGTCTCCAAGTGCATCTGCCTAATTGAATATGTACCAAGATGAACAGGACCTGAAAGAAACAGGCCTTTTTCTGGGCTGCAAAATATCACGGAAAGAGCAGTCGTGCTCTTGCTACCTCTCCCTGCCTCTCTCTGCAGCCTCCTCTGCCTCAGCAGCTCCCACCCTCACCTGCAGTCTGTCTGCCTGATGCTCTCCCTGAGCCTGCTGCTGGCCATCCTGGAGGGGACATCTCCTCTCATCCCTTCCAGAAAGGTGGCATAATGCACCTGCCCCTCTGACCATAGCACAGAAACAGCACAAATGGGGAGGGAGCAAATAAATATAAATAAATAATGTGTTTCTCCCCATCAACCCTCTTTCTGATTTTTTCATAATATTCACTCTGTCAAACTGCACCCTTGATACCCGGAGCAGTTTTAGTCCTGGGAGGAAGGAAATGAAAAAGGACTTTCCTTCAGCCACACAATAACCCATTCTGATCTCAAGGCAGTGAGATATAGCAGCTGGGAGACAGAGATTCCTATTTTCTGCCAGTTATGACAACCATTTATTTCTGGTGCTAGACTATAGAGCATAGAATGATAGGCTCAGCATTTGTAAAATATTTTCAAAATCCCAAAATTTATATTGTGATCTCTGAATGGGGGGCAGTTTAACTGCTCAGTAGCAGGAGTCCTTTAAGAAGAGACTCAGCACTTGGAATGCTCTCCCACCACTTAAGCAAGGCTACCAGAAGTGTCTCATTCACTCCAAAGCCATCTGTTCAGCAAGGCAGTCTCCTGCCAGTAAGGCAACACCTTGAGGAGCTGCTTATGAAAATGGTATCCTCACATCACCTTTGACCTGCAGCTGTGGCCCACTTCACAAATCTATACAGATGACATTGGGACACAATACTGGTGATCAGAGGCAAGAAGTGTATCTCACCCTTCAACTTGAAATTTGGCATTTATCTTCAGAGAGACTCCAGCATGTGCTCGTGTGTTCTTGCACTGCATCTGTACAGCTCATAAAAATTAATTCTGGGGGTAAAAATCCAGTGTTTGAAAAAAAGCTTTAAGGAGTAGTTCTTTATTTCTTGTATAGCTCTGAAACAGTTTAGCACTGTCCAGAGCATAGGGCTGATGCTGCTCAAGCAGCCTGTACCAAAGTCATTATTCTCATCTCCAAGACATGACAGGGTCAACACTGCACAAACCCAAACTGATACTTGAATACAAGAGCCTAGTTCTATAGGCAAAAGTCAGCAGAAATCTTCTAGTAGTTTACCCCTGTGAAATTTCTACCACAAAATCTGGAAGAACTGAAGAAAAGAATACTAAGCTATGATAAAGACTGTAAAGGTTCTAGAAACACTGTAATGGCTTCAGTAAATTTCAACCAAAAAAACCCCCAAACTATCTGTGTGTTCCAAAGTTGCTGTCCACATACAAACAACCAACCAACCAAACAAAAAAGGGAGAAAGGATGTAAGAATACATACATTGTTGGACAGTTGGTATGATGTCAGAAAAGCTGTAAGGCATTTATACCACCAAGAATCTTCCCCCACAAATGTCACAATATACGGGAGTATCCAAAGATTCAGTGTTCTGGAGATTTCTAAATGAAGAAACAGCATGTGTGTAGAAAATGAGTGTGCAAAGGTCCGTCACCTGATCTCTGTCTATACAATCAGCTCCCCCCCGGGGTTCAGAAGTGGCTCTAGTATCAGAACTGAAAAGAAAACAGGCAACAGGAACTAGGCAAAGTACAGCAAATGTGACAGAGGGCAGGGACACAACTTACAAGAAATGCTCTCTTTTATTACTCAGTTCATCAAAACACTTCAGTTTTTTCTGCAAGATCTGAGTCAGAGCAGCAATACAGTCACTTGTCTACTGTAACATTTCCATCGGAGCCGCATGACAGACTTCATGGACAGGACCGAATGCTGAGCGTGTTCAAGTCACGTGAAGACTGAACCATATCCTTAAGAGCAAGAGTGACAAATTGCTTGTAGTCATCTTTTCACTACTCAGCTGTGAGCACCACACAAGAAAACAAAAAATTTCTTAAGGAAAGTGACCCTGTGTGATTGTCTATTAACAATTCATAATTGTA
Organism: Xenops minutus; assembly: GCA_035221455.1. Lineage (NCBI taxonomy): Eukaryota > Metazoa > Chordata > Aves > Passeriformes > Furnariidae > Xenops > Xenops minutus. Next base: position 47,697,446 of record JAWWEE010000158.1, on the reverse strand, counting down.
GAATGCCACAGTCCAACAACAAAACTACTACAGTTGGTTTCGTATTTTGGGTTTCATGAGAAATATTTGAACAGATTTGTTTATTAGTATATTTGCTGAGTGTTTAGACATGAGGAATTCTTAATGTTTTGATAGATTTCATATAGAAATAGTTTATTAAGTACCCAAAGCTTTAGAAAATAAATGTTTCAATAAGATCTGATTAAGACATGTACTAATGAGAGGTATAAGAAAATGCAGTTAAAATATACAAATTTCAAGTGCAAAAAGAAACACCATTATTTCTCAAGAGTTTAAACCTTTCTCAGAACCATCGCTCTCTTTCTCTAAACAAAGCTAAAATACCAGCCTCTAAACAGGCAGCCCCACTACTCAATTGGTAGGAAAGATATATCTATTGCACTAGAAGTACAAAGCTAAGAAGAATGCATAATGGTTTATTCTTAGACTTATTTACAAAAATATATTGCACCAATCCATTGTCCTTTTTCCAGTTTAACAGATTAAGGAAAAGCCTATTATTTACAAAGTTAAAAACAGAAGTGCAAAAGCAGACTGAAAGAAACCAGAAAGTTTATTTGAATTGCTAAGTACAGTTTATTACCTGACCATAGCCCACATCCAGTATGACCTGAAATAATTTGTACCAGATATATCTGTAATTTAAGAAATCCTTGCATTTCTCTGTAGGAGAAAACCTTATCTTTCACTCTAACCACCAGAAGGTCTACATAAAATGTGAAGGCTAACCATAGCTTAACTTAATAACTTTATTTCTCCAGGAAAGTGATGCTTTTTTAGGTAAACTGAAAAAGCTACATAGTACTATATACGTATTTGAAAAGTAGTGATAAATCAGGCATGATGGTTTTCATCCTTCCTTAACACCATGAAGAAGGGTTTGCTGATATTTCAGGACTGATTATTCTAAAGACATTGCCAGTCCAAATCACATTAGCACAGCATATGGTCCTGTCTCAGTCTACCTGCCTCTGGGACTGTCATGATGCATTTCTGGGGTGTAGGTAAGGAGAACAATCATAACCCAGAGATGAAGCAATGCCTGGGAAAAGAAAAGAAATAAACTTAGCACTGACAATCATCGTTCACAGCAGCAGTAAATCCGAGAGCTCTCAGTGAGACCTAATAAAAATTGTTACGTAGAAATATTTTGACTAAAATATCTTTCCCGTTAATCAGATACTCCTAAAAAACATAATTTGCATTTGAACAATGAAATGCTGAGTCAGATTTTGAAGACGGCATTTGCAGAAAGCTAAAGTCTTTGCATAAGCAGCAAAAGTAAAGCAGCCTGTTTTCCCACAGATTTGTGTCCTCTGGTTTCTCTTTTTCTCCATGCCCAGTGGCTCCAGCTGTTCTCCCCAATACCCAGTCCCCAGCCAGCACATTATGTGATCTGCCTCAAGTCACTGGTAAGCCACTACTCCTGTGCCAACTGGCTGGCACCAGGCTGCATAAAACAGCTGAGTTCTGCTTTCCTTCTCCTCGCCACGGACACTGATTTGTGGCATTTTTATGAACTCTGTAGGAATGTTAATTCTCATTCAAATTTGGCTGAAACTACCCAATTAGAATTGAAGAAGCTCCTAGGAGTGCAAAAAGGAATATATAAGCCACATTTCTTTAAAAAAAATTCAAGTTACAGTAGTCATAGTCAAGGTTTGAGCTGTAAAAGGGTAACTGCCACTGACTGCCCAATATAGTGATCATTGAGTTTCCCTTCAGACTGAAGCTTAAGCAGCAGAAGTCTTTGCTGTTTGGGTACAAAACACTTTATTCATATATTGATAAGTTTAAGTAATGAATAGGAAGAAGGAAAGGTTAGGAATTAGACAGTCTGTTCCTTCCAGTACTTAAAAGGGTAGAAGATGTAATTGTAGAGTGAAATTGTAGTTTCCTTTATTCATGTGTGTCTGCCTGCTTTATGTCCTGAAATAGTGCCAGCTGTTCTCAGAAACTCTGGTCAGTAACTCATCATGCCTTCTCAAGCAACGTGGGGTTTTTTCTATGTCCAAGACTGAACGGCTCAACCAGTGGAATATTTTGAAGCAGGGCAGGCTGCACCTTCTACAACTCGTGCAGCTGATGGGCACCTGCCCTCCAGCGGAGAGGACAGGCATTGCACTGCTATCAGTTACCAGCCTGACAATTTCACCTGGTGTGGGCGAGCAACTTTTTACTATTTGTTTAAGTCTACCAAGAAAAACGTTTCTTGCTATTTTTTTCAGTTACTAGAGAAGAGTTATCATTAGACACTGAAAAAACCACGAAGAGTCAAATATTAAAAAAGCTCCAACAGATGTCATTTTCCTAAACGCAGTGTATGCAGCCATGGTGGGTTAACCTTGGCAGCTGGTTACTATTATTCTGTATTTTACTAGTAGAAATCTACTTTTGCAGTTCTTTAAATGACAGTTACATAAGTGTCCTTAAGACTGCTATATGAAGAATTCCTGGGAAAAACCCAAAAACTGCAAAGCAACATGACTCCAAAATGCTGTTATGTAAGGCCATTTTACAAAAAACCACATTGAATTGTTAATTATATAGCCTTTTGAACACCAGTCTTGCCATTTAAGACATATTATATAAACTGGGTACAGATATCTTGCGTTAAAGAAAGCTGACTCACCATGTAAATGATAACAAAGACTCTTGCTATGGGGTACCGCCTCAGGAAGATTCCCAGCCGAATGCTACACAGGTACAAGAGAAAACAAAACAAACAAGTTAACACTGAGCAATAAACTCCTGTTCCTCTCATCCCAGTCATCACAAACTCAAACATCAGCTGGTGTTATACACACAGTTTTGCTTCTGCCTTGAGTTTTACTTCATGTACTCAAAGCATTAAGTGAGAAATTTGAGACCATAAGACATAATCTAGTTTTTTTCTCTTACATGCTAGGTTCAGAGTTTTTGAAAAAGAATTAAGACTTGAAAGTTGTACAGGTATTTTAAAACTCACAAATATGCTCTATATTTGTCAAATTTCATTACCTGAAGAGCTGTCATGAATCTTTCAAAAAGACTTAAGCTACTAAAAATTTAGATTCCTTTGAAAAACATGATACATCACTACTCTTCTTATTGTACATTAGGGAAAAAGCACCTGGGTTTTGCAAGGTTACTGCTATAGTGCTTCAAAGTAACTGTACTAGATGTGTGCCCTGCTTATTGCTCAGCTATGTCAGGTAAAAACAAATCCATGCATGGAAGAGATGTGATATTGTCAAATGAAGTTCAGTATTGAAACATTACATATAATGGGTCCAAATACTGGAAATCTTGATATCCTTCACAATGAAATTCAAGTACCAGGGAAGCACAGAAGACTTTCTATTGAGGTATTTTGCTTTCAAAGGATTAAGAAGTTTTGTCCAATTTTGTTTTCTATCGGTTTTTGGTTCAAGTTTTGTAAGCAGACCTGTAACTGTGATTACTGGCAATTAACCTAACTGCTCAGAAAAGGGATCAAAGCAAGCCTTTCACTGGATCCAGAGTGATTTTAGCTTACTAATTCCTCAAACAGATAATCTTTCAAGGTAAACAGCTACACTGGGTCAGAACCCAGAATCTTGTCAGGATGCCTGAACAGGACTAAAAGAGTACAGATGATACTACCCCCTCTAATACACGCTTATGGTGTTTATCACGGACACAGTCAAAACCTCTGAAAGTAAAAAAACGTAGAAGATGGTAATGAAAGAGGTTAGATTTTTTGGTACATAGTTTAGTGATCTTCTTATATCAAAATCTACCAGAGTGCTGTTTAAACAACTGACTATAATTTGCAAAAGCCAAAAAATATTAGTATCATAGAAAAGCTCAAGTGCAAGTAGGTCAACATTTAGTAATTTATACCATACCTTAGCTGCATTATTTTTAACTTCTACCTTCATAAAAGCAATACAAAACAAAGTGCACCCCTTGAAAACTGCAAAAGCATTTCAGCAGCTACAAAGCACATTCCCTCAGGACACTTACCTAAACTGATCTATGGTGCTGGCAGCTTTGCGGACTCTCCCATACATTCCTGCCACGCCAATATCCATGTCACTGAACAGGACAGGAACATTACGCATACGGGCACCTATTGGAAGGGAAAAAAGCAAGAAGTCCCATTAGTTAAGCTGTTGCTTAAGTAAAACAAATCAACAGTGTACAACAAAGATATATGAAAATAACAAAGAGTGATTAATCTGAGTGTACTCTCATCTTGCTGTTGGCAGAGGAGTATGTTTGAAAACAGAGTTCTCGATAAATTTACAATCAAGTCAAATGGTTTTTCAACTTAGTATGTTTCTCAAATTTTTTTTATTTCACTAGACTGGTATCTTGATGTTCAATTCTATCATGTCATAATAACTATTATTAGGTGGACAAAATGATGAGTTTGATACTGTCAATTTCTCAAATGCTTTTACTTCTCATACAGTAAAACTCTGATTAGCATGTCTGACACTAACTTGCATATTCAAAAATTTTTTACTTTATTTGTATCTTTACTACATATCAATTTTATTTAAAAACAAAGATTCTCCACTATCATTATCTTTGTGCAATTAAACTTAAGCTTTCTGAAGTTACTTATAAACAAGTCAAAAGGAAACATATTTCAAATCTGCTTTCATAAGCAGAGAAACAAAAGCCTAGACTGTCATTTTATACCTCTTAGTAATTGCCCCATGCTTTTAAAGTTACTTAAAATATATAAAAAATGACAAAGTTTGAAATGTATCATCTCAACACCACAGATCAACTGCTGAGGTTCTCCCAGAGATAGAGGACAGACAAATGAACCTCAACAGAAACTCTGTATTTTAAGCTGCTTTTCAAGAAAAACAGCAAGGAAATTAATTTCAACGAGACTTCCAATCAATTCTCAAAAGGAAGTATCCCATTCTTGCTCCTCTCCAAAACCCTTTTCACAAAAGAATACTTAGATCCTGCTTCAGATCAGCTTAAGCCCCAAGAGACAGGTTTATTTGCAGCTGTGACAGGATTGTTCCAATAGTGACATAGCACTGAGAATTAAAGATTAAACTGGTTTTATTCAATTTACTTAAAGCCATTTAGACACAAAAAGAAGCTTCTTGTTAACTGTTTTTTATAACACTGGCTGCTGTAGACAAGGTCTCTAGCATAAGTGGCCTATTTTCAGCATTTATTTTTCCTTACAAGCTCAAGACTTTCAGGGAAAGGCATTAGGAAATATAAAAGCCTGAACTGCAGAAAAGACAGGAATTTTAAGTATTATATTTCTTTATTTACCTTCAGCACCATCAATTCCTGCCATATTAATGGAAGGTCCATTAGCACTAGTGCCTTGGATAGCCTTCAGCTGTTGCTCAAGCCGTTCCAGTTGATACACAAGTGAGTTTTTCTCTGTGCTCAGGCTCTCTAACATGGTTTGCTTCTGAATGAGTGTTTCTGTCAGCTGATGAAGCCGATTTTCTAATTCTGTCTGACTACTACTGCTTAGAGTCTTGTTTGTGAGCTAAAAAAAACAAAGAAAAAAAAAAAATCAGATTAAGTCTGGCCAACTGACAAATTACAAGACTCCACAATGACCTGAGTCTTCAAGAACCAAGTTACTCCACTGCAGAATTTTTTCAGGATAATCCTATCAAAACTATCACCAATGAGCACAATAAAGAGGAAACTTAGTTTCGAGAGTTGTTAAAACAGGATTTTACATGACACAGGAAACTATGTAAAAACATATTCCTCTGTTTTCTAACTCTAATCATATAAACATTTCTGTACAACCCTAGGTTTGATCGCAAAATCAATGCTCAATGCCTCAGAGATGAGTTTAAATGGTAGGCATGGCAATAGCAAGTTAATCCGCTCTGGCTCCCATATGTGCAAATTCACAAGTGAAGAGGTAAAATATTTACAAGCAAGGAAGGAAAAACTGTGTAAAAATCTGGAGAATCTGATACCATTTTACAGAAAAACTTGAATGAAATGGTGAAAATGCAGGATATATTGCAGAAGAATTGAGCAGCACTGAGGCAGAAAACATGACTGTTCTAGCAAATAGAATCTTCAAGGACAATAAGTGCATCGTGACTTTGACATGGATCATGTAATTCAATTTGCAGAAAGTATTTCAAGCAAATGGAAATCACCAGATCTGCCATATGTGCAATAGCTCATCTACTCAGTATAGTCTTGAACCTCAGCCACTTTGCAGTATCATATACCACAAAGATATAGCTTCAGTAATGAAAAACAGAATCACCAGGAAAGACAGGTATCCAAAATACAAATCAGATGTAGGCAGCATGGCAGGTGCAGGTAGTCCTGAAGAAAAATCTGCCAACATGCTCAAGAAATCTGTATCACAACATGATGATTTTCCAATCTTCTGACACTGTAACTACACAGCTGATCATAGCTGACTTCAGACTATCAATTTCTCTACATACAGACTACTTTTCATCATGCTAAGGTTAAGTTGCACAAAATGAGCCCTATGCCTTCATGCTGCCCAAAGAGACTGAAGAGACTGTGGAGGCTGACAAGTATCAGAGGGTGCCAAAAGGGATTAGGCTGAGCCAAGGAAAACAGGTCCATCAACATACCGGCGGTGGTAGGGCTTAGTAGAGACTCACAACACTAACGTCCCTAATTGAGCTGCTGATGGTGAGCAGGTACAAGGGAGTGAAGGAAGTGGCCAAAACATGCTGGCCCCTACTGCCACTGTCCAAGATACAGCAGCGGGCTAGATGGATCACTGAGTCTGTAGGACATAACTTAGGTTCTTATGCCCAGTTCCAAGGATCTTAGCAGAAACCATAATGACCTAATCAAAATCCAATGACTTCTTTTAGTTTTCACAGAGAAGAGTGTTGATCCAACACCACCCCATCAGGTCTGGTTGGGACAGAGGTTAACTTTTTCCCTGCTTAATAAGAAAGCATATACAATTATAAATTAGGCTACTTACTCTACATCTTTCCCTTCTTATACTCCCTATTCTCAAAACTCTACTCTGCATTGAAAACAAATATACAGTAATTCACTAGTAGAACCTTTACAGAATTTTTCAGGAAAGCTTAGTCAATTAATAGTCCCCAGCACTGTTTTTATAATGGAAGGTTATAAAACTATTTTCTATACACACCTGATTTCTGAGCTTCTGAATTTCTTCCTCTCTGTCTTTTATTCTGCTTTGCAAAGTATTCTTTGTTCGATACAATTCTTCTTCGGTATAATGGAGTTCCTATAAAATTTATCACAATTACAAATAAAAGATTTTATATGTTTAAGTATTTTGAGAGACAGTCTCTTACCTAGAGTTCCACAACAGAACACAAAGCAATATGTGGCAAGCAAATACAAACTGAAATTTAATTTTAGTGAAGTGTCTGGCTAGGACAGGGGGTAGGGGGAAAGAGAGCTCAGTATGAAGACACAATCTACAAGACCAATTAAATTCTTTCATGGAGACTGACCTAATATTAATATTAACCCAGAATATCTTACTAAGAGTCACACAATTTCACTGGGACCATAACTTACCTTCATTATACTTTAACCATTTATTCTATTGCTATCTTGAAACTATGTCAGTAACGTCACAGTTAGGAAATACTTTGTGGGGAATCTGTACTCCTAAAATAAACTCATTAATTTAAAATACCATTTTTTAAAAACCCTTGGCGTATCTATCTATAATTCTGTATGACACGCATCTTCCTCTAAAGTTTAGGATAAATTAACACAGCAGATCAGAGAATCACAGAATATGCCAAGTTGGAAGGGACCCACAAGGATTATTGAGTCCAACCCCTGGCCCTGCACAGGACCATCCCCAAGAGTCACACCATGTGCTGAGAGTATCATCCAAACACTTCTTGAACTCCGTCAGCCTTGGTGCTGTGACCACTTCCCTGGGGAGCCTGTTTTAGTGCCCAACCACCCTCTGGGTGAAGAGCCTATTTCTAATACGCAAGCTAAATCTCCCCTGACACAACTTGGAAGTCATTTCATGAAGGGGGACAGAATATCAGAAAGAAACAAATTACTAATCAAAATCTAACAATAAGTTTTGTTAGTCTCATGATTTAGTGGCTATTTTAGCTGCCACTTAAAGACCTGTCATGCTTATTTTTTAAATTAAAAGTCTTTCAACCACTATCTTTTCCACTATCAGCTGCTACAGAAAACAGATAATCCTATTCTTTTGAACCATCAGGTGTACAAAAAAAATAACACCTCTACTTATTTTTCACCTTCAGTTTCAGAAACCTTACGACAATAGTTAGAGGAACTCCCAGCCAGAATTGACCATAATTGCATTAAGTATCAACATAAACAATTACATTAAAAGCACAAGTAAATGTGTGTAATCAAAAGGAATACTTCAGTTTCTCCAATAACTGATAAGGTTTTTTTTAATTCACCTCACTCTTTCTCTATGTAGTATTGACTTACATCATATTCCTCCAAAGGGCAGGAGTAACAAAATACAACCTACCATCTGCTTTGACATAGTAAACATCAACTACCCATCAAAAGCAGACCTCAACTTCTGTCTTTTAATTAGTTCAAGCCGCAAGTATCTCATTAAAATGCAATTTCTGGAAGGACAGATAATCCTATAAGATAAATTGTTCCTAGCAGATACAGTGTACTCCTGCTTTCCTCATTATTAATTCTCTTTACATGAGCTTTTTCTTACAGAGAAATTTTTTAACAGGGTACAAAGTATTTGTCCATTTCCTACCGAACAATAAACTGTTCACATGAAAGATGAGACAGCCTTTTTTCCACTCTCTTTTTAGCATAAAATTGCTTAAATCAAGGCAGAGTTTGCTCAAAAAGGTGACACAATGTGACAAAATTCACTAACTTATCAGCAAACTGTGTAACAAAGCAGATTGGATGTAACAGCATTTAGACGCAGAACTAACACAAGGGTTAAAAAAATACCTATAAATTTGTACTACAGTGACATTGTTTTATGAGCTAAAACGTATGTATTACGGGAGCACGGGAAGTTCCACAGTAACCACTTTCAGTATTTAGAGTTCCTTGATATAAATAATCTTGCAAGGGTTACTATATCCTTATTATTTGATTGTTTCCCTGATGAATAAAATGTAAGATCCTGATCAATTCTGTGCGCTCCCTAGGGTCCTGTTTATTCTTTAACACATGACATTTTATAACATTCCTGTTCATCAGGAATATCCAGAAGGCCCTGACCATTGCTTAGTTCTGGTTGCACTTTCTGTGGCCTAGTGACATTCACCAAGCTTTTGGGAATGTCTTTGGAATACCAGATGAAAAAATGACCCAAATATTGTATAACCTACTCTCTTATTAAGCCAAATGCTTTGCTGATGACACCACATGGGGCCTAAAATAAGATCAATAAGTTTTCAAGAATTCCTTGCCTGTTTTTGCCGTTCTAGTTCAGCTTCTGCCTCCTGCTTGGCTGTTTTGTGTGCTGATATCTGCTCTTGTAGGTCTTGAAGCTGCTCTCTCACTGACTCAGCTTCACTTACCTGCTGTGTCTCCATATCCTAAACCAAACAGAAATATAACCATTTCATTAACATTCAAACATTTCTGCAATCTGGCATAGGTAACAGCAGAAAAAAAGTACTATATGGAGTATTGCTTCAAGCAAAAGAAACATTGACGGTATATAGAATAAACAACATTTGTCATTTATAAAGAGCATTTTTACTAATATAGTAATAAAATAAATGTATTTTGTGAACATGAAAAGCCTCTGCTTCTTCCTTTCTAACATCTACAGGCTAAAACTGTGCAAAGCAGGCTTGCATGCAACTGCTAGGTTGAGCCCATTATGCCAGCAGATGACTTGGATTACTGTGCTTCAAGGATTACTAGACCTTGCAGAAAAGGATATGGGTGATCTCTACAGAAACTGCCATTCTTGTTTGGAAAGAGCTGAGAAAAGTAAGGTAATAAATAGTAGAAACAACAGACCCATGGTATATAAGGAAAAAAGTCCTTTGTCATGGCTAACTACAAATACACGTGTACATGAGAATAGCTACCTGAAGCTCTGTTCTCATCTGCTGGATTTGCCCCAGTAGCTTTTGTATTTCTTCTCTCTGAGTGTCTCGCTCATGTCTCAGTTCTTCCAGTTCCACTGTGCTTGCCGTATTGCTGTCCAGGCCTTCAATACCAGAGCCTTCTTTTAAGCTGTTTATCAGCTTTTCTTTAGACTGAAATAATAAATCAATACATTACTTAGAGCAGTATTTAAAAAGTGCTCAACTAGAATATGCCAAAAAGACTTTGCTCTAGAATTCAAATGCAGACAGAGAGTAAAGAACTGCTTTATTGGTTCATTTAGCCAAGTTAATAATTACACATTACACATTTGAAAATGAAAATGCTTCCCTGCTAATTTTTCTGGTCTCCCATATACCATGAGACTGGATTTACTAAAAGTCTGTGTTCTCTCAGGAAGAATACATCTTTTCACTTTAGAAGTGCCCAGAATGTTAAAACTTGTCACGGATAACAATTTTGGCTCTCCAGCTACCACAACAAAGACACACACTAACAGACACTGAAGACAGAACTGAGCCCCTTTGAGTCCGTCCTTTCTCCTGACAACACAGTCAACTAAGAATCAAATACAGCACTAACTCTTCCAGGAAAGAGGATAAACAATTTTACTCAGAGTTAGCTCAACACTGACTTGCGACTCAGGCTTTTCATATTTATCAAGGTGATTTAAAACCTGTCCTTGGCCATTAGACTAAATTAATTATTCTAAACAGAGATCTCTGTTTTCAACATCTTATCAACATTCATAATAAACAAGACTCAAACCGACCATGTTTGGACTTGGTATCTTTGACAATTTAAGTAGCACAGAACTCTACAAACTACCTGATTTTGCCATTCTTTATGTAATGTCGATCACATGCAACCTTTCAGAACAGAAAAATATTCTCTCTGGTTACATATAAATATCCACTCTATGCCATGCTTCAGCCTCGAGCACAACAGAGCAATGTTCCTGAATCAGGAATACCGGGTATGGAACAAATTGTAAGGTTCATCTGTTTAACTATCTGCCTAAGATTGGATTCTTGAATGCAGAACACACTGACAGAAAATGCACAGTAAGTGCAATAGTTCACTTGGATTTTTCTTCATGCTCAGGACCTGAACTATCATTCCAATTATGTAACCCTCTCTATAAATTTAAATTTACAAAATACAGACTGGTAGCTGTTCTATATAGGTATCATTACAGATATGCCCCAAAACGCATTACAGGTCACATGAAAAAAATCCCAGAAGTTAGATTATTTGAAGCATAACACCTTAAAAAAAGTTAAAGCATACAAATCAAATTGTATTTCTTCACAAAAATGCTTACTTGGAGAATGCGAGTAGCTTTCTGTTTATATTCTGTCAGTTCCTGTTTTGCAGATTCTAGGTGGCTTTTAGTTACTTTGACTTGCTGCTGAAGTTCATCAGCTCGCCTCTTTTCATCTAAATACTTTCTTTCTGCTACAGTTATCCCTTCTGCCAAGTTCTGACGTTCTGCTTCCATTTTACTTAGACGAGCAGCAAACTCATTCTATTAGCAATAAAGAAACAATACTTTGTGTTTAAACACAGTCTCAACTTTAACCTAGAAAGGAAAAAAGAAAGTTTAAAAGCAACTACACGTGGCACACCACCTCATATCTGCCACCTCCAACTTAAGGATGCATTAGGGCTATGTGGAAAGAAATTCTGCTTGCTTAAGCAAGTGGTAAGTAATACTAGTAAAAATAAACATTTATTTCCCTCAGCAGAAATACAGAGGGAATAACAATCCTTCCATTATTCGCACTTACTTAGCAAACAAAAAGCAAGCTTTTGCCTCAAAAAATATTATCAAATGTGGTCTTACACATTTTTAAGTACTTTAAAAATATTTAGCAGTGTTCACTTTAGGTTTTTTTCAAAGATGCTATTACACATAACAAAGGCCAAGTTAAGTGGAAAACAGTCTCTAGCAATGATGCACTCATATCTTTACCACAGAAGTGATCGTCCAGCTTAATATGCTTAAGATTACACAGTAAAATTGTGTAACAATAAAGTGCGTAACAACATAGCATTGAAAAATAAACTGATTAGTGTGTTACTTTTCAAACATGTATTAAGAGGAGGAAGAAAGCAGTAAAAATTGTTAGTATTAATCCTCAACTACTTTTACACGTGAAGCTTTCAAAATAACATCAAATAAGCAAATTAGCACCACAAGGATACTTAGTGCAGCAAAAAGCTCATGCTTTCAAGCAATTTAGTACCCTAAACAGGACCTGCAGTGAAAGGGAGGAAAGAGCATTTGGAATTTCAAAGATCTGATCTCCAAAGTAATCTTAAAGTCTTCCTTACTCTTCATGTCTAACCTGCATTTGTTTGCAACTTTCTTGTTCTCGCTTGAGTGCGGAGTCTGCATCACGCAGCCTCTCCTGAAGAGTTTGAAGGGCTTGATTTTGTAAACTGCTTCCTTCACTGTGGTCTTGTATGATCCTGAAAGAGCAACACATTAACTCAAATAGAAGAAAGCTAGTGGGATTTTTCAGGTAGAAATATAACTTCCTGGTTTCTAAACCAGCTTTGAAAATTTACCCAGTAAAATCACTGCATCTGGCTGACTATAGGTATGAGGCCTGGAATTACACAACTCACACACCTCCTCCCTGACCTATATTCTGGAGTAGTCAATTACTGATTCATACCCCAGCACTGAGATAAGTCAGAAAAGTCTTCATGTTTGTGGATAAGCAAGTATATTTTTCAAGAAAAAGAAATATTTATAGAGACCTTCCTCTGGCCTCTGACACAAACACTTCATATAAAATGGGTTTCAATAATCGGTGCCAATTGCCCTGATTTTATACTCATTTGCCCTGTTCCTGCTGCCAACTATGATATAGAAGGCTCAGAGCAAACTTTAATCCTCGTATTTCAAACCTTGTCACAATCCCTTTCCCATTATCTTATTAATTTCTCTTCTTAAAGAGACTAAATTATCTATCTTGTGTTGTCAAACTTATTGCTATTTGCAGAATTAGGAAGTACCGTGATTTTTCACTCTGCAGTGCTTCCAAAGCTTCTGTCCGGGCACTTAAGAGCTGATCAGCTTCTTGCAACCGTACTTTCAGCACAGCTAGTTGTGAATCTTTGGCACCCACAGCTTCTGTCAGATCATCAACTCGGGCCTGAAGTTCTCTAACCATCCTGTCGCTCTTTGAATGATCAACATTCCACTTCTCGACTTTTTCCCGGGATTTGTTCAGTTCTACAAAATAAGAAGTTCTTGGAATTTATAAAAGTAGGTATCACAAGGTCTTGCAAACAGTAAGGATAGGATGCACGTATCCCATTTCTTAAAGAGAAAATGAAACAAAATGAAGTTGAAGGAAAACTCAAAATTTATGAGCTACCAGGGAGTAATAAATGCCAGACTGGCTGTCAGAGCATGACCCATAAAACTTTGGAGGTGATCCCAAAACAGACATTTCCTTCTGGGTGACACTGCAGAAGACAGATTTCACCTGCCCCACCCCTTGCAATGGCCTACTGTCAAACATCCCTGAGTGAGCTGAAACCTCTGCATAAAGCATCTAGTTTAACTCTATGTGACAAGAAGCTCAAACTAAATAACTGTAGAAAAATACACCAGTGTTGAAATAATGCCTGAATACTTACAAAGGCTTCTGGTTTTAACCAAACATCACACATTAAACTTCAATGGACATTTAAACTACCTGGCTTATACAGTTACGGTGGGAAAAAAAAATGTGGTCTCTGAGTTTTATGCCTGACAGCAGGAGTTTGCTGTATGTTTTATCATTTGTTTAAATTGTAGTCACATTTTTTACATTTTTCCTTTCATTTGGCTTTGAAAAAGCCAATGAGGTTATCTTAAAAATACTAAATTTTATCTTTTTTGCTCTCAGTTTCTACGCATCAGATACTACAGCCTGTAGCAGCCAGAAAGTAGTCAGATTTTGAAGTATTTAAAGGAATTTACTCATTTAACAATAAGTATTTTGCAATAACCTCTAAAATGCAGTAAAAGTATTTTACTCATGGTATTTGCTGCCACTGCTTTAATAAGATGTAAGCTTTGTAACTAACTTGAACACATCATTTAAAGCAACATTTACCTTTGTAGTTGAACAAGCCTTTTAGTTTCTCCCACCTCATTATTCGAAATCAAGAATCAGTTTACTTGGTAAAGTCATAGATACAAACGTAACTAGTGAGATTTTAACATAAATACAAAACACTAACATAAAATAAGCGGTTTTCTAGTTCACTGGCATTTTACTAAGGTTACAGTTGAAGTACCTTCTTGTGTTTCTTTGGACCTCTGTATTAATGAAGCCATTTCTTGATTTAAAGATTGCACTTCATTTCGCAGCAGCTGGTTCTCCAGGCGAAGATTGGACAGCTCATGCGATTTGGAATCACCATTAGATGAAAGGCTTGGATTAGTTACTGCACTTAGTGATGAATCCTTTACGCCATTCCCCTGTGCTCCCAGGCCAGAGTCTGAACTGTCGGGAGTTTCTGTACAGAAAGATGCAAGTTAGAACTAATATATGTATTTAAAATGGCCTTTATATAAACAGTAGTTCCATGTTCTGCATCAATGGTTAAATAGTAATAATAATGATAATCAAAATAGTTCATATTGAAATGGAATATGGAGCTGCTTCTCACAAGGGACTTGCACAAAATAGGACTATTATACATGGGACATGCAGTGTTTTTGTTAATCCTGCAAGACAAGACATGGAAGTTATAAAATTTCTTATCACATTAATGGCAAACGTAGGATTTCAAAACATTAACACTTTTTATGACTGCTACTCTGAAATGTCCTCAGAAGCTGAAGAGCAACAGAAAATATTAAATATTCATAGCCACTAAATAGGGGAATTTTTAGTACAAGCTCATTCTGGTTTTCCATCCAGATTCTGCAGATGCAAATTACATTTTAGAAAAGAACAATAAGGGAACTCCTGGCAGTATTCTGAATAGCAGTCCCTTGCAGGGAAGGTGGAACCAACAGCCTTTTCCCATCATGCACAAACACACAGAGTGTCCTTGAGTAATGCTGTGAAAATTAAACATCCACTGTAAGAGCCTTGATTCCAGCATGCATAGCTGAAAGCTTTCAACCAGTGTTAAGATAAAATGACACAGCACACAGTGAACAAACAGCAGGCAAACAAAAAATATTACTTCTGAATTTAGTATGTCCCAGGTGAGTAACTGCTGAAAATCCAGGACAGACTGGAACTAATTCCAAGCAAGGCTGCAGTTTAGTTGCCAAAACATGATTTACTTCACCTTGTGATCATCAACCAAGCTGCTCCACCTTCCTCGTTACCACTGCAAGAGTCCCTATCACACGAAGCCCCGGGAAATGGGGCACACCATGAATTCTGACCACCACCACACTCACAAGTAGCTTGGATTTCTTCCACATTTTCTCAAACCCCTTTCCTATTTAAACAGTTTTAAAAAGTTCACTATCTTCCCTTTGATTTACTCACAGAGTTTCCACATTAAGAGACAACTTATCCTCATTTCCTTGTCTGGAAAACTCAGTAGATTAATGAAGCTAATAAAGCAAGAAATTAGCCATATAGCAGAGATTAGATTATAACCATGTCAATAAACAAAGTATAATGTTAATTGGTTTTGTCTATAGCTAATGCAGATTCAATACTCAATATTTAAATGACACAGATAAATCTGTACAATCAACTTTGAAATTAGCATACTCAAACCCCATGCTGTAACTGTGTCCTTTCTTATTTAGCAGCTCCACAATGCAAACTTCGCTCAAAAACCCTCAGAACAAAATACAACAGGCCACAGTGAGCAAAACAAATATATTTCTTAAGCACCAATCAGCAAGGCCATTTAGCCAGGTCTAACACATTTCAATTATTTATTATTAGCAGTAAACCTTACTGAAAAGTTACAGATCCTGAAATACAAAAATATTCACAACTTTGGAAATGATCCCTTTTTATGTCTAAAACTTTTCAGCATACTTAATGTACTAAGTAAAAAACCTGGCATTTACAATTGTTTACATGCTCAAAATACTGAACAAATAATAAAGTATTCTAACTACATTATTAAGAAATAACATAACCATATCCTTCGATTTTTTAGAATAAACAACACCAAAGTAGCACAGCAACAGAACGACCGAATATAGACTAGACAGTCTGATAGAGAAGGCAAATTCCTGACAATTCCGAGCCACACTCCTTTGTGTTGTTCACTTGAGAATAGCCCCATCTTTTGACCATGTGGCCTGGAGGCTCTTTCAGGCCTCTGGACTTAAGACTGCAGTAATGAGCTACTTCTGGCAAATCCTAAGGCTTTATCTATCTAGTCCTCTCATGCCTGTAGCTCTACAACAGCTTACACACATCCAACTTCCCACTGCAGGACAAGCATGTTTGTCAGCTCATTGTCACACCACCTCATGTGGTGCACTGGGCAGCAGCCAACACCATCTACCTGCTGGGCAAAGTCACTCACTCTCCTACGTGGCAACAACAGATAAGGGCCCCTGTATGATCAAACAAATGCAGCAGCACCTGTGGGAACACATGAGGGCTGATGCCAGGTCAGGTCACACAGCACAAGGAGGTCAAGGTGAGCAGTAGCAATGAGGTAGATCCAAAACACAGAAGATTTAGGTATTAATTATGCAGTTTGTGAAATTGGCATGGTATCTAACATTATCCCAGTGATGAAAAAATGTGAAGGGCCCTGCTGTACCCCACACATTTGAAATACTACTACCACGACTAAATGTTTCATGAAGTGACAATAAATCCATTACCTAGCCTTACCCTAGACATACTTGAGTTTTAAATATCTCTAGGTTCAAGACTATTTAACTACCATTGCCTTGGCTCCTGATGGAATTATCTTCAGTAGTTTTTGCACTCTGTGTACTGGTAGACACAGAACTAATGCTTGAAGTCCGAGAGTGATTTTGAAGAATAGGTGCCTTGCTCTTCTCTTTCTTAGAGTCCATCCTTCCATTAGGCTCTTTCTCTGAACTGTTGAGAAAATCAAATAGCAACTCATCGTCAGGTTCTGACTTTTTTCTTCTCACAAAATGCGAGACAGCTCTGGGTGTGGAAACACTTTCTACTGGAGAGGCAACCTCTGAGGATGCCCTACGTGTTGGTTTAACATTTGCTGTTCCTGCTAGAATTGTGGCCTTTTGATGTTTAATGTTATCAGCTGCTGAGGAGATATAGGATGCTTTGGATGATGTCTGGTATTTCAGTTCTCCAGTATGCTGGTGCACTTCAGAATATTCATTGGCAGAATCCAAATTCTTATGATCATAAACTGCACTGCCTGATGGGTCTTTTTTGCTCAAAGCTGATGCTGCTCCTTGATCAACTCGGTTGAGTAGATCCTCTGCCTTTCCAGCGAGATCAACAAGCCAGGACATGATGAGTGTCTATTGATAAACTCTGTACAACTAAAACTTCAGGACCATATGCTGCAGAAGACAAAAAGGATTACAAATCACACTAGTGTTGACAAGACAAGATGCATGGGTTACCTAAACAACTGTTGTGTTAATCTATTAGTGCTGTAGTTATTTTAAAGCTTTTCTCCTACTCGTTTGGTAATTTGTTGCTTTGGCAACTGATGCAAACAAACCAAATCACTTTCTGAGACGAGCCAGACATAACCAAGGCTTTTAATTAAATCCAGGCCACTAAAACCAGACCACCGCACCTCTTCCTGGCCTCAGCACCTGCCACGGAGTGCCACAGCAACAGGACACAACCAAGCCTCACATCCTCGGCCTGCAGACCCCTCGCCCGGCTCACACAGGGGGGCTCCTCCCCACAACCCCCTCAGCACTGCCCATCCCCCTCCCCCACGGCCCGGCCTCACCTGCCGGCAGCGCGGGGCAGCCGTGAGGGGCCCGCCGGTCACGACAAGGCCCCGCTCCGGGCCGGGCCCGGCGGCTCCATCTCCTTCCGGCAGACGTGGCCGCCTTTCCGGGATCGGACGGTGTGCGCATGCGCGGGAAGCGCAGGGGCGTGGCCACACCTTGATGACGCACTCAAGCCCCGCCCCTCCCGCCGGCGGGGCGGGGCCGAACGGCCACGCCCCGCCCCGGTGGGAGGGGCGGGGCTTGACGCGCGCGCCCCTTCCCGCCTATCCCATTCCCAATTATCCCATTCCCAATTATCCCATTCCCTCTGACATCAGCCCTGCTGCCCGTTCAGAGCGCACTCACGGAGCCGAGACTGGCATGAGTGAATACAGGACCCTTCCCGCCTCGTGACGGATTGGGCAGGGCATTGGAAATAATAAACCAAAGGAATTTACAGCCTTCAGCTTTTACAGCGTGTGACTGCACAGAGCCAATCGTTTCAATTTAGATGAATACGTCGCCTCCTCAGATGCTAAGGAAACAAGAGGAGAGGTTTTTAAGTGATTGTATTAATTACAAATTAATACTAGTTCTATTCCACCTTTATTCCACCTTTCTTCAAAACACATTACGAATCCCATCAGTGGGAAATTCAGAAATGATTGTGACTTGGATGAATGTTTGGAGAATGTTTGCAGTATTTGATCCTTGAAGACCAAAGCGAGGCGAAAAGAAACACAAGGGGTCAAAACCGATGCCCCAGATTATCTCTGTCTTTTACACACAGGATACAGACAAAGTATATTTCAATCCAGAAAATATCTGATTGCACCACTGCATCTAATGAGCTTTCCTCTGCATTACAGTCTGAAAACCTTTCTAGGAAATATACCCACAGCTGAGATGTTTAACCAGCAAGTGGAATTCAGCACACATTTTAATATGTCCTGTTCTACTCTACTGCCATTGCATGGTGCTCGTTTGACCAAACTAGTTTAGATGGGTAAATGGTTTGACAGAAGTGCCTTTTATGACGAATTACATAGGCAGACTCCTAGGGCCACATCTGAACTGCCCACAGCCCAAGAATTTCTGGTTCTTGAGAGGACATCATGACTTACCTTGAAGCAAATTCCAGGGCAACCCTCTTTCCCTATTCATGCAAAATCTTTAAAACTGGGGTCTCATGTTGATGAAGGGATTGGCTAAGAGTGGAGGAAACCATATCCTTTAAATCCTGTGTAGATTTTATATTGAATTGTTGGGTTATGGAATCATTCTGTAAAATAAATCATGCTTTATGTGTAACCTGGAAAACACACTTATTCCCTCTGAGTGCTCTGATAAAATGTTGTAACTCCACTGCCATTTTTACCCCTATTTATTGTTTCCCAGTGTAGTGTGTAAACTTTGCAATTGCCTGATCTTTGAGAAGACATAAAGATTACAGCAACGCTATTAAAGTTTGTTTCATTTCTATTTTCACAATTACTCATAGTTTTAGAAAATAATAATTCCATCTACAAAATTAGAAAAAAAATTAAGGAGAAAGTTTAATGTTTTAGACCCTGAATAATAAATCTAGAGTAGTGTTATGTCTTTCCTTGGTGTTTCTTTGAGATCTGTATTTTTATTCCGATAATTGATCTTCTCACGTGGCAAGGATTTGCAGTGTGGTGAGGAAGACAGGGAAAGGAAAGAGAATGCGCTGTTTGTTTCACTGACCTATTTATAATGTCACTTCTGTCTGCTGTATCAACAGCTGCTTCCAAGAAACCTGGCACTGCTAGGCTGAGTGGTGAGAATATATTTAGTTCTGTCACAAGGGACATAGAGCTTCATTAACTACCACTGAAACCTTCACAGGTGCTTTTTCAGCTCACAGGTGCCCTCCCCAGAGGCCAGGCCCTGATCTGAGCTACTACACGTGCTGCTGCAAAGTTTGACAGGTTCTGGCTGCACTTCTCTGTCTGCAAGCACTAAAAGGGAGAGATTCATATCTAGCTGTAGATAAACAGATACATAATCACATTACTTGTACTTAGAAAGTTAATTAATCTCTTCTCAAAATATACTGAAAGAGGGCTTTGGCAGTTAGTTTCTGTAGTAAAATGTGCTGGAAAACATAAAAATCGCAAAACACAGCAACAAAAAATAAAGATCAGTCATGTCATCATAATTCAATCTTCTTTTTCATATGTGTCATGATATATTATATACACTATGTATCTGGACTAAGGTCTTTGCTTCAAGCAGTATATTAAAAATATACCATACATTAAGGATTGGAAACCAATTTGAATGTCACTGGATAAGTAGCTACTCAAACTTTTATTTCATTCCCAGCACTCAGTATGTGGCCTCGTGCCACTCATCACTTAAATGCATCCCTGAACAAAACAGTATGAACTTGCCCCATAAATTTTTATGACTGTTGTCTTTGTCTTTGCCTGACTTTGCAAGGGCAGAAAAATCACTTACCGCAGGAAAACCTAAGGTGAAATAGCTCTGTGCTATTTGCTCATGTTCCTGCACGTACTCTGTGCTAAATGAGGGTACATGGCCTCTTCCTTTAGCTACCTTGGGTCACCTCACCTACACTCCCCAGCAAGCCTACCTCCGAGCTGCCACGTTAGCCAGGATATGCAGTTCACACCCCCACAGCCTCTGAGGCAAGGGGAGTACCGTCTTCACATTCCAGGTGGGGAGGTGAACTACAGCGAGGAGGAACTAAAGAGGAAATCCTCTTTCAGGCCTGAACAGAGTAAAGCAAGTTTGGTCTGGTCAAAATGTACAAACTTTGGGGATGGATCATGTTCAGTGCTAGTGAACTTTTAAGAGAATTTTAATCACCAGCCTTCAACATGCTTTTTGGATCTGAAGGTATGTGACTTGTCCAGATGTGACTGGCCTCCCACAGACATGGCAAAAAGGCACAGCTGTGATTTGAACACAGTAATTCCTCTTGGTTAGATTAGTGCAGCTGTGCCAGTCAAAGCACAACTGGCCAACTGCAGGTGATAAGGAAGGTGTAAAAACAGGACACAAGATATTTCTCTGCTACATTCTCCCTAGGATTTTGACTCAGGAACTTCCAAAGTCGTAGGTGGTATCAGCTTTTAAAAGGCTTTCAAAGATTTTTTTCTTTTTATTTTTTTTTAATAATTAATAGAACATTTCAAAGCAAGAGCATCTCAGCCAGAGAATTTGTAAACAGAGGCACAATTCTGTTTCCTCTTGCCGGAAACACACCCCTCTTGTTTTCCTCAATACCATAGAATGATTTATAAACTGAAAATTATTAGAAAGCAAACCTTCCATAAACATCTAGCACAGAAAATATCAGATTAAACTGACAGGAGTCTGAGGAGGACTTTTAATAGAGCTACATTTTAACATGAGATGGTAAAAACTCTTTACCTAGGGGCTGTAATCATGGATATATGAGTACACAAGGTGCAATGGACCCAGGCTAAAACACGTAACCAACTCACGGCTGGGATATTTAAGGTTAGACCACTGCTCATTTACATCCTGGAAAGCTTGCTCTGCCTCCACTGTTGCATCCTCACTTTTGTGTCAAAATGAAAGACACAAAGTTCGGGGCTGCTTGTATTCCTTCTCCTACAGTATACTCAACTGTATTATACACACACAAACATTCTTTCATTCTTTCTGTTGTTAGTGCTTTTCTTGTCTTTTGTTACTCCCATTTCTTTCTTTTCCTGAAATAAACCACAATGAAACATTTTCTGCAGTGTCCTCACTACCTTATTTCCTTTCTCCATAGGCAAATGACAGAAATAGCATATAATTGTTCTAACAAGAAACAAAGCCAGCCGTTCTAGACACTGCCAGAATTATCAAAGTTAGGAGATCAAAAGGGTCTAGTGACATTTAAAAAAATAGCAACCCAGAGAATACAAAGTCTGGAGAGTGAAATGCCACTTGAGGATTTGGGGGTTTATTTGGATTCAGCTATATGCCTTTCTTCATGCATTTTCATGACCCCAAGGTACTCAGAATAATTCTCTAAAAGGGTAGAGGTTTACCTTTCTCTAGAAGGGTAGAGGTCCTCAAACAGAGGACACAATTGGATACAAACAGTAATGTGAGTGCTGTGTGGAAGGTCTTCACTGTGCCAGTTTGGCAACTTCCTGGCTTAAATGTGAATTGCATGGATTACTCCTGGAGCTATAAATGCATAGATTTCCTGGGCAAACCTGAATCTAATATGGAGTGAAGTGTATTTTAACCAATAGAGAAAGTGAAAAGAGTGTTCTTCCTGACAGTGGCAAAGGGTAATTCAACTATTTGGAATCTCAGTGCAGACATCCACAGTGATACTGCAAACATATCATATACTTAGACATTAATTGTGTGCAGGGGAAAAATCATTATCAAGGGGATGCATGCAGTGAGGTTTAGAAAGCATGTCAGTCAGATATGAGGGTTCCCACAACTGTCTGGGATGAACTAAAAAGACAATAGAAGTCAAGCTCACAGAATACTATTCTACCTGTATGTACTTCATAATTGGCATTTTCCCTCTCAGTTTTCAGTGGATACTCTACAGGTATGAAAATGCTGATAAAGTAGATTTGCAGTAAATAACACCATTAAGCCTACTGCTGGCCAGTACCTTATTTCACAATTTTTAAAATACATTCTCCATTGCATGGTCACACAGTTATTTAGAAGCCACTGTCTCTAAGGATGTGTTTGCAGTCCTTTAACCTTTAGACTTTTTCCTCTTTTCCCTCCTCCTTGCTTGTTTTCTCTGGTACACGTTGTCATTTCCTTAGCTTCCTGATCATATGGGTATTTGAGACTATCACCTCACACCTACTTTATTCTTCACCAAAACTTTGTTTTCTTCTGTACAACTCATCTGACTGCACTTGACAACTACTCAGCTACTTGACTACAAAGGTAGAAAGGTGTCATTTGCAGAAGAGATGCACAAAGGAATCAAAGTAATATTATGTTTTCTGTAGGATGAAAATGTATGTGTATATATTCCCTAAGCGATCTAAGTGAATTAAACATCTAAATCCCTCTTCGTCCCAGACCTGGGGAGGAAGTTTATCTCCATAATGATATGCCTGACATTAACTCTCTTTTTTTCAGAATTAAAGTCACTTTATGTAAGTCTTGTCTGATTTTCCTTCCAAAATAAATATTTTTTCCTTTAATTATTTGATAGCTAAGATCACTCTGTTATTAATTTATTAATTTTGCTAAAATGAGAATTAAGTCTCCCTTCATTTCAAATATATGGATAACCCTGTCTGATGTTTGCCTTTACAAGGCAGCTAGTTGTGCATCATTACTAGTCTAACAAATTTAATCTCATTGCCAGTGAAGATGTGGAAAGACCAGGCTCAGCACATTGTTTCATTTACTCTAAATGTCTCCCACTCTTTACCGTAAACATTCACTTCCCCCCCGCCCCCGAATTTCTTTTTTTTGTTTTTAGTTATCAAGTTAGTGCAACTACAAAGAATTAGCACACTCTAATTAAGCTCAAATCATGATTCCAGTCCATTTTCTCCCAGCTAGTGTCTTTGACTCATTTAAAAAAAGTATTGATCAATTCAGCTTCTCTTAAAGGAAAGTGTAGGTGCAGTACAGAAAAGTTTTCTGTGCATTTTTAGTGTATTTTCTGCCAAATTAAAAGCAAAACCAATGACTTTTCAGTCTAAATTTTGTCAGCTGTTAAGATAGTGATATGGAACCATAAATACCTGTGATAAAACATCTTCAGAGTTGTGCTAAAAATCTCAAAAACCTCTTTTGGGGAAACCTGTGTGTTACCATGCCAGCACTACCAAGCCAGCCTGGTGTCAGCAATGTCAGATGTAGGAGTTAGAACGTTCTCAGTGCACTCTTAACAAAACAGAATTGGAGTTAAACTACCCACCCTTACTGTATGGCAGCCTTCTGGTCTGTAGGACTTCCCATCCCTGTTTGGTAAAAGCTCTCTAATTAAGAAGGAACCTACCTCATCTGCAGTTTTGAAGTTTCACATCTGGGGTGGGTGGGTTTGGTTCTCATTTGGTCAACACTTTCAGAGTTTGTTGGCATCTTAGTTATTACTTGTAGCGTGTGGCTTTGGTGGCTTGGTGCAATTCTTTCCACTGTTGAAGTTTTGTTATGAGACATATGGGTAGTGGCTACTTTTGCTTTTTAGCACTGTCAAAACAAGAGCAAAATGTTTCATAGAATCACGTGTTGGAAGGGACCTTAAAGATCATCTCGTTCCAGTCCTTGCTACAGGCACAGATATCTTCCACTAGACCAGGTTGCTTGAAGCCTCATCCAACCTGGCCTTCAAGACTTCCAGGGATGGGATAGCCACAGCTTCTCTGGGCAACCTGTTCCAGTGTCTCACCACTCTCACAGTAAAGAATTTCCTCCCAATACCTAGTCTCAACCTGCCCTCTTTCAGTTTAAAGCCATTCCCCCTTGTCCTATCATTACTTGTCCACTTGATTCAGGAATGCTTCCTAACTTTCTAACACCACCAAAGAAATAATTGAATTCAGTAGTAAAAATATGAGTATCACTCAAGAGTCTTTCGTACCAGCCTGATACATTTTGATAGAGATGTAGGATTTCTGTAGCAGTCTACCCATATATTATTTCTCACAAAAAGGAACATCCTGCTGATGTTTAATTAGTGTAGAATTTGTAGACAGGTATTTGGCAATGATAGTATTAGACTTCTTAGAAGTGACAGCTGACACAAGGTGTACTTACCTCATGTGGCCCAGGAACACGAAATGCTATGAAAAACACCTTTGGACTTGGATGATGGGTCAGCAATGTTTTTAAGTGATATTAGTTATCTTTTAGGGCAGGAAAGTAATAAAACATAAGCATAACCCACTTGGCTGCTCAGCTCAAGTCAAATGAGGTGTAAGGAAGATTGAGGGCTTGTTTTTCTCCTGATGGATAACCAGCATTGTCTTGGTCAGTTCAAAAGGTCATTTCTGGACTGACCCAAATTCTAACAGCTTGATTGTGTCAGGAGGCATGTCAGGTTACTGGGCACGAAACTTCCAGAAAAGGACTGAAGATTAACCTGCAGTGACCTGTCACATTTATGATGGTAGCAAAACAAGAGTTCGGGCACCTAACGCAAATGGCAGAGTCAGAGCAAAACTATGGCTTTCTGCAGCCATTCAGAAACAGTCATCGGGCACAAAATGCAAAGTTAATTGTTGGGGGGGTTTTGCTGATATGCAAGTTTTTTTCAGTCAGCAATGAGGAAGCTGCTGGGCTCCTTTTTATGTGGTTTATTAGGCAAAAAAAAGCACGTGCCTCTACTTTTCAAAAGGGATCTTTACTTCTCCTTCTGTGATTAAGAAGGGAGAAGCCTTTACGGAGGTGTTAGTTCATGACCAGACGCCCTAACACCTCTCTGACGATGTGTGCCGGTTTCGGGCAGTGCCCGGGGCCAGGCTGTGTGCGCAGCCAGCACTCTGCCGGCCACCCCTGATGAGACACACACGGACCGTGCGGGGCCGTTCCTTCTCTTCCATCGTTTCCCTTTCGCACACTCCTCTGCCTCCCCAGGGCGGGCCGCCTGCCTCCATCCTGCCCCGCAGGAACAGTTCAGCTCGGACGGGACGGCGCAGCCCGCGATGATCCGTTCGTGTCACGTGCACAACTTGCGCAAACTCCACGTCCCGGGATGCTCCCGGGATGCTCCCGGGATAGCCACGCGAGACGAGCTCCCCAAGGACGCCCGGGACCACGCGACTCGCCGCCCCGCCGCGAAACTACAACTCCCAGCGTGCCTTGCGCGCAGGGCCCGCGGCCCCCGAGCGCGGCGGCGCGCGGGGCTTGCCGGGGTCCGTAGTGCGGCCGGACGGGTGCGCGGCCCCGCCCCCGCCCGTTCGCCATTGGCCGCGGGCTGGCCCCGCCCACCGGCCCGCCGTCGTGTGTCGGCGAGCGGCGGGGCTGCAATCACAGCGGCGGGGAGCGCTGCGCGGAGGGGTGAGCGCTGCACGGAGCGGGGCCGCGGGCACAGCGGCGGGGAGCGCTGCGCGGAGCGGGGCCGCGGGCACAGCCGCGGGGAGCGCTGCGCGGAGGGGTGAGCGCTGCGCGGAGCGGGGAGCGCTGCACGGAGCGGGGCCGCGGGCACAGCGGCGGGGAGCGCTGCGCGGAGAGGGGAGCGCCCCACCGAGGGCAGCGGGAGCGGGCAGGGCAGGGCAGGGCTGAGCGGGTCCGGGGCAGCGGCCGGGGGCGCTGGTTTCCCTCCTTGGCTCTGAGCACTGCCAAGCCCCCGCCGCTCCGCCCGGCCGCCCTCGCCCCCCAGGGCGCTGGCACAGGGGTCGGCCCGGCCCCGGAGCTGTGTGTGATCCCTCCCTGCTGGGGGCGAACGGACTGGGTCATTGCCCGGGGCTGGCAGAGGAGCAGGCGGGGGATCGGGACCGGGGCAGGCGGCAGCAGCTCAGGTGAGTGCCCGGCGGTGGGTCCCTGCCGGGAAGGACGCGGGGACAGCGGGCACGGCCAGCCCTGCCCCGGCCCGAGGGGCTGCTGCGGGCGGGACGGCGCGACACCGCGTTCAACCCGGGACCCGGGGTCAGAATAAACACCCTAGCGAGGAGCACAGACGCTAGGATGGACCGTAGTAAAGGACGTGTGGAGTGCGGGAGTCTCCGGAACCTCCCCCGGCAATTTCTGCGCAATCACTTCGCCAGAATTCCCGTCTGCCCAGGCTCCAAACATTCCATGTTTGCTGGGCAGAAATGCTTACCCTCGTCTGACTTCTCCTCCCAAATCGTGCAGTGTAACAAAGTTATTCAGGTCGTGCTTCAGAACCTGTTTTTTCCTACTATCAGAATGTGATGGCAGACAGTCTGTAAATTTGCGGACAGACACGAAAGTAAATAGCAGAAGCAGTTTTACCTTGAGATCTGCCCAATTTGAATTTGGGGGTTTTGAAGTCTGTAGAGAAAAAAAATGCCCTAATCCAGGTGTTTATCACCATTCTAGGAATGATTTTATTTTTTTATCCCCAGGTAAATTGTGCCATCTCTCTGCTGCTGAGAAAGGTAAATATGCAAACAGTAGAATGAATTTTACTTATAATTACTTTAGAATACGTTTATTTTACACTAAAAACCATTCTGAATTAACATAAATACAAATTCTTTGGGTTTTTTACAGTAAAAGTGAGTTATACATCTCCAGAAACTATAAAAACCATTTTACTACAAGTTCTGATCATATTAAGCCAATTCATAAGGTGGTTATTGATAGATTTTGTAAAGAAATGTTTTGTAACAGAGACCATAATCTCCTTCAAAACGTACCTTATCAGAATTTACAGTGAGAAAGATTTTTTTTCTTTCTACCATGCAAGTGCAGAAAGAAAATCTGACTAATTCTGCAGGGGCCTAATCACGGGTTTAGGTGCTTCTGTTCATGTAGCAGCCAGCACAGCATGTAAGCAGAACGCTGCTGACAGAACTGTGGACATCAGTTTCCCATGAGGAGGACTACCCTGAGTCATATATTTTGTGGAAATCAGTATCTAAGTATTACAGTGAAAGGCAATATGCAAGCACTGTTTGGAAAAAGGAGTTGTAGCTTCATTCTGGAAACTAAAAGGTTATAAGAAGTGAGCTGAAAAAGAGAGATTTCCTAGAAAAGCTGGAGTGATCATCTGATTAGCTTAAGGCTGTTATTTTTCAGCAAGGTTACTGTTAGTTTACTTACTTCACATGAAAGGAAAATAGAGCTATGGTTTCTGTTTATATAGCTCTTGGAGGTGCTGCTTGAGCTCTTTGGAGTTTAACCTACTGAAGTGTCAACATCATTCTAAACACTAGTGTAAAATACTTTTATCAACTCAATCCCCTTTCTTTAGAGTGGTATTGTGTTGTTCTAAGAGTTTGATCTTAGAGGACTGTTTCCCAGAGGAAAGTTGTGTTCTTGGGGAGCTGTCAGTTGGCCAGAAAAATTGTAGCAGCAGCCAACTATTTCCAGATGCGATCTTTCTTAAGCATCCTGCTCTTACCAACTCAGAGTATGCTAACTATCTAGTGGGAAGTGGTCAGAGTACCTCTGTCTGGAAAGATGGGTTCTTAAGAATGAATTGTTCTGCCAAGAGCCACCCAGGTCAGGACATACATCTTCCATGGATTGTGCAAACTGCACAGCAGCCTACCTGTGTGTGTATATGCTGTGCTTCTGTCTGTATAGGTCTGATGTTCAACCCACTGTGTCTCAGATGTGCCTTTTTCCTTTTTGGTCTCAAAGCAAAGTTAATTAGCTCTTCTGCCAGAAAGAGTAGGCAGGGTTGATCATATCTTCTCATATTTTGTGGGTCAACCAAAGCTCTAAGATGATCTCTTAGTGAATTTTCAATTTTTCCACAGTTTCACTCTCTGCATACATCTAGGATTGCCTGTGACAGATCTACAGAGCTTTTTATGTACCCGTGGTAAGCTGGTCAGCTGAGCTGCTTTCTCTTAGTATGACTTGAAGACAAAGCATGTGATGGGGAACTTTCTCTTCTTAAATGTAGGTCAAGAACACTTCAACACAAACCAGAACAGAGTCTTGCACTCCGAGGCTTTCTTTAAAACAAGCAGAAATATGGGGGACATGGTTGTTTTGTTGTTGTTGTTTGATGGGGTATTTTTGTTTATTTTGTTTTGAGTTGGGCTCTGTTTTTTTAAGTAGTAGTTGAAAACAAGCAATAAAGACCTATTCCCACAACATCTGTTTAATGGTTAAACCTATTTTAAGTGCTGCTTGGAGAACCTTGGGGAGCCGAGCATTTATTAATAATGGTTTATTAGTGCACTGAGGTATGTTTGGTTTTGTTTTTTTCCCCTTCTTTCTGTTGTTAATTTGATTTAATTACAGTATAGGAAAAGACAGATAAGTGAGATGATACGTCATTAATTAGTGCCAAAGAGAAGGTTCTTTTCTATTCTAAATAATCCATGACAAAATATGTATGATTTGGTAATACAGTGCAAATGTTTCTTGGTGTTTGTGGTTTACTTCCCCCCACCCTGCTGGGTGTTCTGCATCATTCACAACTTTTGTCTCATCAGGAATGAGAAACATGAGGGTCTAGATACCCACGTACCACATGGGAGACTGTTGAATCCCTCCTGGAGTGACTGCCTGATGGGCTTGATAGCTTAAGTCTCTGTTCCTGATCTGGCCCGGGGTTTTTCTGTTATGGGCCTGTTTGCAGGCAGAATGAGGGGCTCTTACGTGGTACATCCATGCCTGCACAGCAAAGGCCCCTGCAGAGGTACTGGCTGGAGTCCTGAGAACTATAGATCTATGTTAGTATAGTCAGGGGTGTGAACTCATCAGGAAAGACAGTCCCATCAAACTGCCTCCAGTTCAGGACTTGGCATTCCATCGTGTGTTTTTTCTGAAGCTGCTTCAGTTTCCATTGCATGGTGTATCAGGAACTGACAGTGAAGTGACTATTTCCATGTGATGGATGCCAGTATGCTGGGACCTGCCTAGAAAGTAGGCAGGTCACGTTAACATCATGTTATGTGACCCAGTGAACAGCTGGCAGCAACACAGCTTCTACTGATATGTCCTGGATTCCAGTGAATGATGTCTCAAAGAGCTAAGCATCATGTGAAAGGATCTCCAGCAATCGATTGAACCATTTGTTGTCTTTTTTTTTTTTTGCTTGCCATGTGAATGTAATTAATGTTATGGCTGGAGAAAGGAAAAGTTATACTTTAATAAACATGGAAAAAAGTTTCTTCTTGTGATATAGATACTGAGCTCTGAAGGTTCATGAAATTCAGCTGCATATTCCAGGAAGCCAGGCTCAGTTAAGATTTCTAAGCGGATTGTCTAAAAAATACTGATTTTCTTTTCTCACCTAATATTTGTAGGCAGGTTTTGCAGATGTTTGGTTCTATTTTTTGTGTTCTGGAGTTCTTCTGTGTGGTAACAACCCTTCCTGTAGGAGCTGACTTGCTAACATGATTTCAGTTGTGCTAGCTCCATTAAAAAAGGATAAAAAAGCACCCCAACTTCCAAATATATATATAATATATTTTCATACAAGACTGAATCTTAGTGACCAGTGGATCAAGTCTTGGAAAAAGACCCATTCCATGTGTTAGGTTAGCAGTCTTCACTGTTTGCTGTTGCTTTGAAGGTGAGCTGTTTGCTTCTTTTAGCCTCATTTGGCTGGCTGCAGGCGGGTGGTTTTGACTGGGGAACTGAGGCTGACTTAGGTACTGTTTAGTTGGTTTAGTGGTACTTCTGACATTTGTGACCATATTGTATTGTATGGCTTGGGGGTTTCCAGCTTTTATTCCAGAGAAAACCATGCTAAAGTAGACTAGCTCTTACTACCAACACCTCTTCTGCACATAGCAGCAATGATTAACTCCCGGGATCTCTTTTCTATAAGTAGGCCAGTGTAGAATCCCAGATGTCAGTACATGAGAAAGTATGTAATCCTTGTGCATGTGCTAAGAGCATGCAGTTCTTCAGGAGAGTTTGCTTTATGAGATACCTATTGGATGCAGCAGACCTGAGAATGGTGACCACTATATGTAACGGGCCTGCCTTCTCTCTCCCTCTAACCCAAAGAGCAAACCTTTAAACCTGTGATTAGATATGGCCAGGTTGTTTGCTTTTGATGCAAACATGTTTTTTCAAACAACCAGGGTGCTCAGAAAGTACACTGGTGAGGGCCCTACTTCTAGTCCTCTCAAGAAAGTAGAAAGAACCATTTCTGCAAGGGCTCAAACCTCCCCTCTGGCTCTACTTTTCTGAGTTTGACATTCACAGGCTCAGACCCAATTCTCTTGCCTTGTGCAAACACTTAACCATTGTGCAAAAGAGAAGAAAATGCTACTCTTTCATGTGGTACTGGTTCACATTTGCTCTCCACTAGCACGACAGGTTGCACAAATAGCATGAGGCTCTCACAGCCTGCACTTCCACCCAGCCCCAGCAGTTCAGGCCGTATCTCTTGCAGAACAGTGTCATGACCTCTTTCCACCCTCTTTGGCACAGAGAGCTTTTGTGTCCTGACCTTCCAACTCCCCAGCAGTTCTCCATGTCCTTGCATCCTTTTGCCTACATCACCTGGGATTTGACTCAGTAATAATGAGCTAATTGCCGGTGAGTGAAAACCAGTGAACCAGATAAGCAGAGATGAAGAGAAGAGTATTAATCTGAAAATGTTTAATCTGTGAAACACTTGCTAAGTGAGGCTTCCTCCATATTCGAGGCTTATTAATTGCCAGCTATTATAGAACAAAACAATCAGAGGGAGCTGAACGACTTGGTTGTCCTATTCAGAATTGCTTTCAGTCAGATTTGAAAGCTGACAGAAAACTATTGTAACTAGTAGCAGCTTGGTGCTAAAGGAAGATATGACTAGAAATTGTTCATTGAGTTAAATGGTCTGTAAAACAAACAAACCCCCACAAGCAAGAAAACCTTCTAGTGTGATACTGCTGCTATTTGCTGTGCATTTGTCTATTGACTGATGTCCTCTCATGTACTTCTTTACAAATTCTGCATTAGGAAACTAGCACTTCTGCCATTTCTGGAGTAAAAGAAGTAAAGAAGAGAGATGATACTGAAAGCTGTTGTGCTGCTGGGCTGTGCTCTGGGCATCAGCACATTCCCTATGGAAGACCCTGAAGATGGAGGCAAGCACTGGGTGGTGATTGTTGCAGGTTCGAATGGCTGGTACAACTATCGGCACCAGGTAAGCACTGCTGGCTCCGCACACTGATGCTGTCCATGCTCCAGGAAATGCCTGCTCCCGGACTCGCAGGAAAATCAGAGCTGCCTACCATGTATACTAGTTCAGACCTGTTGTCATTTGGGCAAGTGCCTCTACTTCCAGATTCCCAGGTGTCTGAAGTTTTCAAAACAAACAGCAGCAAGATTTGTTCAGAATCTGCTCTTATTTCTTGTTACCACTCCAAGAATTCCCTTCCACTGCTCCTTTTACAATGTGATCTTTTTCTTAGTTTAGTTTTTTTTAATTTTTTTTTTTTTTTGCTTACAACTTTATTCAATCTTTTATCTCCTGAAAAAGCTGTCATTAGCAGGAGGAGCACTCTTCTGCCTCCTGGGAGACCTGTGTCATTTAGGATAAATATTCCATTACTAGACTAGAGGATCTAACCTCAACTTGCAGGGATACAAATGATGTCTAGAGTTAAATCTCATTTTGAGACGCATGCTTTTTTTCCATTTTTTCCTTTCCATTTGTTTTCCTGTTTTCATTATGTTATGAAAAGTTCCCTTTCTTCTCTCCAGAGAAAAATGTGTGAAGGCTGCAAATGCACCAGATGTTTTGAGGGGTGGTGAACATGTAAAAGAGGTTTCTTTTTAATTTGAATCAGTTTGATGACTGATTATATATATCATGGCCTCGGAGCTGTGTTGTCACAATAAGGGTATGGTACACCAGGCTGCAGGGAACAAAGTGAGTGGCAGAAAGAGGAGAAAAGGGAACACAAACTTTGGAGTTTGACACTGCTGTGGAAGCCGGTGTGTTGTGGCATTGTGGTCTGAGTGTAGGTGGCAGCATGGACAGGATTATATCCAAGTGACTTAATTCTGATTAAGTTCAAGACTTATAACCCACAGTCAGGAGACTTGTGCAGCATTTTCCCCTTGGGGAATTCTTGGGCAATCCTTTAAACAGATTAATCTATGCTTAAATGCAGTCTTTGCTTGAAGCTTAAAACTACCTTTTGCTTTCCTGGAGCACAGGGTCAGTTTAATTCTGATTTATGTATATATTTGTAAATGTTAGAAAAATAGCTGACTAGACTGTTGTTGGTTAAGCTGAACTCAAATGGAGATTTAAACACTGGTGTACAAAAACAGCACTTGGAAAATTGATCTGTATTAACTGCACTCTCTACATCTGATTTACTGAACACAGGAACTTTTAAAGTATTAATTTTAGTGTAACTGCCTGTAAAATCTAGAGAGGCCTCATCCTTTGTGTTGAGGAGGAAATGAGCCTCTGTGTGTTGGGCACCTTAGGTTTTGTGTATGCTTATCCTCCCCTGCAGCTCATAATCAGTTTGTAACTTCCAGTGTAGTGATGAGTTTAAAACTAAATGAACCAGACTGACAATCTTGTTGCATCTGAAAAACTTGTTACTGGCAAGTGCTAGCTCAGCACTTTGACAAGCAGGTTTTAAGGATTTTGCCAGCTCTTTTCACTGTAGCTATGACCTCATAATCATAGGTGGAATATTACAGCCTTAAAATAAGCGATTCGTATTTCAAATTAAATTTGAAAGAAGAGTTTTAGAGTTGAAATTGGAAAACAATTATGAAAATACTAGTTCCGTACTTGATCACTGCCAGTCTCGGGGTGTCTAAATATAATTACTGAGTTGTGCTGTGGTTGTTGCTATTGTTGTATAACCAGTATAGCTGGCTCTCTTCCACTCCAGGAGTTAATACCACAACATTCGTTCTTTAAATAAAACTACATTTTTGAAGCTGTGGCTCATGAGAATTCCCTTTCTCAGTGAGCCTTCACTGGCAAGTATATCTGTCAGGTATAATGGAATTATGAATAACACAGGATCCATGCTTACCTATTTCTATTCAACAGTAAGTCTTTTGAACATGCCAGTTTCACAGAAGCATATTAACTTTTTGAGTATGGTCATGCTTTGCACATAGTTAAGTAATTCCTTTTCAAGGCAAGAAAAATGAGAGCAGGATTTCTTTAAATACCTTAATTTTGAAGATAATTGTCAACTAACAATGCAAAATATCTGCCATGTCAGATTGTTCTGAATTTAAATACTAGAAGTATTTTAAACTACCACTTCCTTTGGGTACAGTGTTAACATTTGGAAAGAAAAGAAAATTGGAACATGTTCAATAATCCTATAAAAATTATGAAATCAGCATCGTAAGAGAGAGACTGCGTGAAGGATCCTTCAGAACATGGCTGAGCTCCTACTTGCCTGTCCTGGGCAAGATTTTATGCCTCTAACTTGTAAGGAAAAAAATCAGTTCCAACTAGATGCAGCACGTTAGCAGCCTGTACTGTTCTGCCTTGGGAAGATTGGCCTTTGGTGGCTGATCTTAGGGGCCTGGTAGGAGTGAGCACCCATGGTGAGAGAGTGGGATGCAGTGACACAAACACAGCAGTTACTTATGGGAAATCCACCTGTGTGTGCCAGGAAGTGTCATCCAGACAAGGGTGCCTTGGGTATCGGAAAACTGGAGGAATTTGTTCTCAGCAAAATAAGCAGACCAATAGACTTTTAGGAGAGTTATACATAGGAGGAAAGATACCACAGAAATCTGAGGAGTTATAACAGATTTTTGGAAACACTATGCAGACTGATCACTATGTCTCTGTGCGTTAGTGTTCTCCTTCCAGTGGTGGGAGCAAAAGCATTGTAAGTAATTAAATTACTTGCTCAGGTCACTTGCAATGGAACCAGGAATAGGACTTGATCTTTCACTCCTGTACTTCGTCCATCATGAAAGTAATTCCATAGTGAACACACACAGAAACAAGTTATTGTTCAGAATAATACATGTACTGTCAGAAAACAAAGCAGTGCTTCAGGATTGCAGAGTAGTGTAATTCTTTGCTTTCCAAGGGAGAAATTGTAGAAGAAAATACGTTATAGTCTAATTTGCTTTCCTCCTGCCATCACCTTTCTTCCTTAAACTTCTCTGGCCTAGGCTGTGTACAAGTGGATTTGTAGATGTGGATGTTCCCGTAAGTAGTTACTCAATCTGGCTTTTTTTTATTACCGGACTGGTTGCTATTTCGTACATGTGACTGAGCACTCATAATGTCCTTTTGGAATCTGAGACCTCAGCAGACACATCTCTGGGTTTCAGTTGCCCCATTCAGCTGTTCAGGGTACAGTTAATACATGATGTTGCATCTTTGTATTGCATTTATATTTTGTGAACTCCAGCTGTTTTGCATGCTGCCTGCACACAGCACAGTCCAAACATGCTCTGTTGTCTGCCACATACTACCTAGCAGTAGTATGTGTCTATCTAACTAAACAACCAGAAAAGGAGAAGAAATAGATGACACCCTCAAAAATGTCTCATTTCATACATGAGAAGTTTTGGGGGAAATAATCTATCATTGTATGCTGTACAGACCCCAGGAACATTAAGTTTGTAAAGGCTTTGCAGACTGTTGAAACACCAAGTTTACACCTTGTAATCTCAAGGAATCTAAAACTCCATCTAAAACTGGTTATTTAGCTGTCAGTGGTCAGGATCCACTATCAGTGGTGCAAACCAAGTATAGACAAGATAAGGAAAAAACCACCATTTGCACTTATATATGAGTGAGATTCACACCTTCCAGGCAGTTGTTTCTGGGACTGTTTCCTAGTCAGACTGATCTAAACTTGTCTTAATGCATTTATCTCATCAAGTGTCTAAAATAAAGTGTTTTGATTAGTATACAGCCCAGTGTGATAGACTTAGTGTCATTTCAAAGGTAGCATGCATGTTGCTTCATACTTGTGGCTTTTCAGTTCTTTGATGTTTTTATCTTTATCTTAGTGGTTTTGTTTAGAGCTGATTGGGCTATGGAAGCACTATCGATATGCTTCTCTCTACTCCTCAGAAGTTACTCTGACTTTTCTGTAGCAAGTTTTTGATTACCAGACTGGCCGCTGTTTAAGAGTATTCCCCATTGCTTGGGAAAGTGGCTCAGCTCTCTACTGCACAAAGAGCTGGATAAAATACCTCTGGAAAGCTTAGTGGCATGCATGAGCAAATACAGCACTAAATGCTTCTGATGGATTTAGAGAATGAGTCAAGAAACTAGTTCACATTAAGAGAAATTGTCTGCCTCTTCTGGGAGATGATTGTACCAGCTAACTGGAATCTAAAACTGGCTTCATATCAAATCAGAAAGAGACAGACCAGTACTTTCTGGGTACTCTAAAACATGTAGTCCATGGAAAAGCCTGATGTGAAACAGTCTTATGAAAGATGAAGGACATACTCAAAGAGAAAAATACCAGAGGGGAAAAGTCTGGCAAAATTAAAAAGGGTTTGAATTTGCATACATGGGTCTGTTTTCACTTCTTGTTTTTAGTTGTATATTTACTGAGCTTTCTGAGTCAGGGACTGTATTTATTCAGGGTTCTAGTCACCACCAGCCAGAGCAGTATCTTATTCCAAGACAGTCTTAAATTCTCCGGTCTTGCAAGTAACAGACACTAAGGATGTCTTGGCTGCTTGACTTCATTAGCATTTCCTCACTGTGCTTACAAAATTGAAACTCAATTTACAGGAAACCTTTCCTAAGTCCTTGTGGAGCTATAGCTTTTGGGAGATTCACTGATATATGTTTAAGCAAAGGAGTGAGATGTGGCTGGCATTTCAGACATATTCTTCTACCACACTTATATATTAGAGTTATATAGAGTTATTAGAATTATATATTATATATTAGAGTACATTCTTTTTTAGGCTGTGATGTTTCAGTGTACCTGTAGTAGGAATCATGCCACTTTTTAATGAAGCTGACAGTTCATTACACATGCTTTTCAGCCATGAACCTGGCAATCATAAGACAAGAAGTAACCAATTTCACAGAAGTCCAGGTTTTTCCCTTTAGGAACTATTTATGCATGCTTCTGTCATAAACAACTTGATTTTTCCAAAAATCTGCCCAAGCAGTCAACTTAAAAGCTGTATCATTCAAATGTTAATAAATATTTTTTTGGCAGAGGAAAGTAGGTGTTTGTGTGTTTTTTTGTTTGTTTGTTTTTTGTTTGTTTTTTTAAATTATTTTGTGGTTTTGTTTTTTTTTCCTTTTAGAATTTCCCCCAAATGTACATTTTGGGAAACAAAATATCCATCCCAGGAAAATAGGGTAATTCACCGTCTGATCCTCATGCTTTCAAAGTCTAGGAGTTAATTGTTTAAGGAGATCTTCCATAGAAATTTGCTGATGTAGCAACAGGTTTAGACTAACCAGGGGATGAAAGGTCTGAATCATACTGTTAACAGTGTCGATGTTGGAGCTGGCCTAAGGTCAGCTGTGTGTTAGGAGCTGTACAGCTATACCTCCTCTTCTGTGCAGGGCAGGTGCTGCCTACCCCAAATTATAGTCACAAAAGCATGATTTGCATTTGGTGAAAATTTATTCAGTAAATATTCATAGCATTAATTTCACCTAGTAAACCAACAACAATAATACCAACAAAAGATCTGAAACAACTAAACAGCTGTCTGTTTTAGAGTGATTTGGAGGTACAGATACGCCAGAAATATTTCTGAGAGAAACAGGCTCAAATAGCTGTATTTGAGAGGCAGTCACATATCAACAGGAAATACTCTAGCTTCACATATGCCTCCCTACTCTATCAGCAAACTTTCCAACTTTTATAGACATTTAGGGGTTTTTTTATGTATAAAGGGAACAAGGAGGAGCATATGACCAGAATCAAAGGTGACTAATCAGGTCAGATAATTCTAAGCAATAAACCTACTGTTTACTCAGAACTGTCCTACTTTAGCCCATGGAGCTTTAGCAGCAAAACGTGTTTTTGCTGCTCTAGCCTTTGTTAATGATGACATTATGCTACCAGCAGGTACAGTTCCCTTAGCCTTAAAAGGCTGGGACAACCCCCAAACAGGCATAAGTTAAGGCTGAGGGGAATTGATTATATTGATCTGTCTCCCCTCACATTAGGGAATTTAACCCATTAATATTTACTGCTAATATCTACTTTACTGTTCCCTAAGACAGGACATACTAAGCAAACAGTCAATGAACCAGAAGGAAGGAGAGAAGATGCTGATAAGATCCATTTACAAAGCTTAACTAGTTTTGAGTACTTGGTATTAATTGAAAACACCTCTGACATCCCTGCCATCCAGCCACATGTCTGTGGAAGCATAGACATTTGCTGGTTGGAAATTGTGAAACAATGTCACTATGGTATGCCTTAAGCATTTCCCATGTGTTACCAGCCTATAACTGTTTCTATCAGCATAATAAAGGTTTATTATATTTTGAGAGTGGGAGGGGATCTATGATCTACTCATCAACCACTGTAGAGAAGCCCTGGTTAGTATTTTCTTCTGCTTGGTTTGCTTCTGAAAATCAAATATGTGCATACTCAAACCTGCACTCTTCTGTTTCATATTATATGCATACCTTTATGACTCTTTTTAACCTCTACCTTTTGACTTGTTGAGACAGCATCTGGTATGATAACATACAGGGAAATGCAAAACTAAACAATGGGAATTGTCTGGGATAGGTGGAAGAGAACGTAGGCTACTTGTAGTAGGAAGTGGGACTGGTCTAGTAAGAACAGTTTAACATTCAGCGTTAGTCACCTGAGGGATTTTACTGTGGGAGTGTTCATTAGCATTGAATGTGCCTCACCCTTCCCAGAATCTTGTACAACTCTTCTCTTTTCAGCTTCATCTGCACTTAGAAGACCAAGAATTATAAAGTTACAGGATTTTACAGTGTCCTTTCTGTTAAACTAGTATTCTGAAGTCATCTGAATGTACGTTGGTCCACTTAAACCACTTCAGTTTGGTTTCCACCCTACCAAATTATATTAATTCAACAAAGTAAGCTTAAAAGCTTGCTTCTTGCCTGCATTTGAATGTGCATTTGTTAGATGAGATGGAGGTTTAGTGGAGATTTCTTCCATTAAACCTGCACAGCTTTTTCTAGCATGTGGTGGGTTGTAGTTCTTGAGTTTAGGAGTAGTTGTTAATGTTCCATTAGGTCACTCGCAGACTGCAAGATTAAAAGAAGATAGCCATTTGAGCTGAGGTTACTAAGAATTTAGCATTCTGAGAGAGGTTTGTATTTACTGTAATATCACTTTAATGCATATTGTTATTTCGGCATCATGGGAAGACAGTTCTGTAAATAAAATCTGCTTATTCATATCCTGTACAAGTCAGGAAAAAAAGCCTGAATAGAAACTCTGTAATTCTGTTTTTTTGCTGAAATCTGTTTCCTTACTCTGAAGTTGTAGGGTAAGCAATATATAATTAAAAAGAAAATTTTCCTTAACCAAACTTCTCATCTAGTAAAACAAAATTTAATAAATTCTTTGCAGTGATGGCATTGGTGAACCATACTTGCTCGAGCCAAGGACAGTCTTCAGTGCCTAATCATGCAGGCTTGGTGCAGAACTAATTGAAATTGGTGGAAATCCAACTCTTTTCTTCTTCTGCTTGGCACATTTTGAATTTATCTGTCAGTGGACAAGGTTTTCTTTAGATTTTCTCACAGAATACAGAGCATTGCTCAGAACTGTTTATTAAATTTTGTTATCTGTACCAAGGCTGAAGTAACTTCTGGTTTCTGTTTACATAAGAAATCAGAATAGGTAATAAGAGAGGGAGTTTAGTTCTAGTCTCTTATTAATGTAACTGCTCCTAATTAGTAAAAGATACTGAGTTTCAGTTTAACCTCTAGCAACCTTTAATCTCATACACTGAAATGCAGTTTCTTGTGCCCAATAGCCTGCTCTTAGATCTGCAAAGCTGTTTTTCTTCTGGTCTCAAAGGTGTCCTGATTTTGGACAAGGACTGGGTTAATTTTTTGCAGTAGCCCTGAGGGGGTGGAGCCTGGAGCCCAAGACCCTAATTTTATTCAAGACCCTATCAGGTCATTGCCAGGAATGGGGGAAAGGGATTCTCACTTCCAAGAAGAAGGGTGTTCTTTCCCAGTCAGGAAAAAGTGTGGTGTGGTGGGGAAGAGACAGTCAGTATTTGTTGCGGGCTTTTGGTGTAAATTGCTCACTTCTTTGTCTTATACCTTTTGCTTTTAATATTGTTGCTATTACTTTAATTTTCTTACCTCATAGTTGTTTCCAGTAAATTGTTCTTATCTCTACTGAGAGGTAATCTCTGCCTTTTTTGCTTCCAGCTGGAGGGGGAGAGGAAGTGAGTGACAGCACTGGGGTTTTTTAGCGGGACTACTAAATTGGAGAATACCATTCCTAAACCATGACAAAGGTAACATTTCTGTTAAAGGTGGTAATGAAAATCTGCTTAATTTCAGGCAGATGTGTGCCACGCATACCAGATTGTACACCGAAATGGAATTCCGGATGAGCAGATCATTGTCATGATGTATGA
The DNA here is from genome assembly GCA_035221455.1 of Xenops minutus. Lineage (NCBI taxonomy): Eukaryota > Metazoa > Chordata > Aves > Passeriformes > Furnariidae > Xenops > Xenops minutus. Next base: position 47,657,332 of record JAWWEE010000158.1, on the reverse strand, counting down.
TGACATTGCTGACAATGAGGAGTAAGTGATGAATGTACACTAGTCGCAGACTGTGGTTACTACAAACATGCTATAGTAACGAGTATGTTTTGAGTTTGTAGTAGTTTTGGAAGAAAAGCCTTTCAAACCACCTGTGATATGCATAGAAAGATTGTATCAATCAGTACAGTAATTCTTTGAAATGTGCTCATGAACTTTGAATCTTACTCCACAACTCAGCATCAGTTGTGGCACTGAGGACTGCAGAGCTTCATTGTTACAAGAGGAAGGGACCTTAACTCCCAGGCATAACACTGTACAGCAGATAAATAGGCTAAACCCTAAAACATAGGGAAGCTCTGTGTATGACTTGAAGGGCTTTTTTGAAAGGGCATTACGAGATTAATTCCTAGAATATACATTCAATGAAGAAGGATGCAGGTCCCATTCTTGGTGACTGTCCCATTCTTGGTGACTGTCTAGTTGCTTTCTGTATGAAACAGTTCAGTTATACAGCCTCTAATTCTGAGACAACTTCTGTCAAATTCAGCAGACATCACATGCACTCAGCACTGGGAGCAAAGTGTTAAGGGGAATAAAGGCAAGACTGCAGGGAGAGAGATGACAGCATAAGAGACCACCCAGTTAAATCTTCAGATTAATTGGCATGATTTGAGATGGGATACTTGATCGTACTCTGAGGGTAAGGACACTTGAGATAAACACGTCTAACTGACTGAAGTGAAAAGACCTTTGTATTTTGAGATCACTTAATGATAGATGGTGCAAGTTTTCATACTCTCTCTGAGGCGAGCTGGCCAGTCAGGACAGTTTAAATGGTTTCCTAGTTATCCTATGGTTATTGTATGGCATGTAGGTAATTATTCATATTTATGTTCCATTTACTTTTCAGAAATCCAACAAAAGGCATTGTCATAAATAGACCTAATGGTTCAGATGTGTATGCTGGAGTGCCCAAGGATTATACAAAGGAGGTAGGAATGAAACCCCATTCCCCAGGGAAGGTTCAGCATTAGCCAGTGTTCTGAATAAATCCTTTCAGCCTGTATCTTAGACTCCAAAATCCACATAGTATAAAGGCTCCAGGTGATTTACCTGCATAGTTTGACATGAAGATGTTAATGAGATGAATATAAACAATAGATGCTTTGAACTGAAGCGGTGGTCATAAAAGCAAACCTTTACACTGTTTCTTTGCTGACACATGAATCAAAGGAAGAAGGGTCTTGCATTCGTAAATGTTGTATCTCAGTCTGAAGAACAGCTGTGTAAGACTAATTGTTTCATTAAAACAGAGCAGTAATCAAGTCACTCAGTGATTTCATGGTGCAGTAGCCAAGTGACTCATCAGTGGTTAATGCATTAGATAATGATGGCTTGAAAAGGACGGCCAGCTAAACTTGCCATCAGTGCATGGATTCTGACTTTCAGGAAGCCATCTTTTAAATGAAGATTTTGATGTTGTTTCTATGATATTTAACTTTAATCCTCTCAAATCCTTAGGATGTTACTCCAAAGAATTTCCTTGCAGTTCTCAGAGGAGATGCGGAAGCAGTGAAGGGGGTAGGATCAGGAAAAGTATTGAAAAGGTAAGACAAGTTTAATTTAGAAAATAATCGCATGTGTAGTTGTACATTGACACTGATTTCAAGAAAAGAATAGGGTAAATTAGAGCAATTTGGGAATCCAGCAGGATTATCTATGGCAATTCCAGGTTATTCACATTAGAAATACAGCGGTTCTGATTTCTTAAACTATCCATCACAAAGAAGCAACTGCTGATTATTACTAGAGCGTAGTATCAATTGTATTAAGGTATTTGTTATTTAGTCTATTGTCTTTTGCAAGAGTGGCTGTTCAAAGGGAGTTATGAAAGTTTGGAGAACTCCAGAAAGGGTTTTCTAAGGCTTAGTTTAATGTATATGAACAGTGGGATTATCAGCTGGAGCGATGAGACTTAGCAATCAATGGCAGAGGAACAGAGGGAGCTTAAACAGCTAATCAGCTGAAAAAATTGCATGTCTAATCCCAGCCTTGGTCTTTATGTCACACGTACAGTTATTCAGGCTGAACATAAACCATAATTCCATTCCTAATGAAATGAAATTATGGTTTATACTTGATGCAAAAAAATTGAAAAAAGAATCTCTCTGATTGAAAAATTAATGTAAGCAATTAACCTTGCAAGTGATGTATTATTCTTAAATTATTTGTAAACCATGTTACACAAATGATTCTGTTTGGCAACATAGATAAGCAATGATTCAAGAATAAGAGCAATATATTTGAGAGCCTAGTTAGAAGTTCTCTTAGAAGGATACTTAGTGTCAGTTATTTACCTTGCTTTTACAGAGTTTTTGATGTGAAAGTATGATGCCTACTTTCTAAGGTGTGTTTTATTTCTTACAGCTGGTAAAGAGTTATATTTTTCGAAGTGCAGCAATTGCTGTAAAACCTTTAAGAATTTAAATTTGACCATTTGAAAGGCCTAACCTAGTTAAAGAAAAATTGTGAAGTGTCTATCTTCATCTGACAGTTTAATTTTAGAGGCAAGCCAGTGAAACAGAAGAGAAGAATCCCTCCCTGGCATTGAGGAGAATAATAAAAAAGGACAGTAGTCAAATAAGCTGTTTTTCTCGATTGTTTAAACTTCATCCTGAAAAGCTGAGGTAGAAAATGATACATGCAACGGATATGGGCAAAAAGTTATTAAATTGCTGCATATTACTAGATTGTGCTCTTCTATTAGAGAGAATGAGTCAAGAGGTGATTATAAAGCTTTTTTTTTTTTGAAGAAAGTACTTCTGAACATACCTCACTTGTGAAAGCTTGATATTCCAATTCAAATAAGGGAGTAGCTCTGCAGAGGGCCAAAGACTCTCATGTACTCAGGAAGACAACTTGAACCCGCATATAAAAGTCCTGCTTATTTACATTTCACCTTGGTCAAATTTTTTGCACTTAAAATTAAGAGCCAGAACCAGAAAAGTAAAACCCAGCCCTTCTTAGGCTCTGCTCTGTGAACTTTCAAGTGTCCTGACTTTTGCTATTGGGTGGAACAACTCAATTATCCTCTGCCCAGAAGGCTTCCAGATGGAATTCCATGTTGTTCCCCTAACTAGCAAGTTAGTGGCCAGAGAGAAAGCTGGACGGTCAAGTCCCCCTTGAGCTGCTGCAGTTGCATCTCTTTGTTGGACCCTGGTACAGAGGGTGGCTTGGGGACTCTTTCCAGTCTGTTCACATGTTTCATACTTAATTGTCACTGAATACAGTTTAAAAGCAAAATCCCTTTGCAGATCTGGCTGTTAGGGCAAGACCTTGCAATCACCCAAACATGATCCATTTGATTTAGAGTGTGGTAAGACTGTGCAGCAAACATTGTACTTCACAGATGTGAGGGAATCAAAGCCTGTGAACATTCAGTGCTTGACCAATTGCAAGGCCATTTGGTGCAAGTGCAGTCTGGCTTTACAGGTGAGTGTGTCCCTGCACCAGTTCTTCATGGAGTTATAGGCTGACATTGATTTGGCTAATTATGTCCATACAGTCCACAACAAGGTGGCACATGCACATACCTAAGGATCTTAGCAAAGACGTTTTCATGATTTACCCCTGTGTTATTGGTGCCTCAATATAACTTAGTTATAAAAGCATTCATTTTTTACCAGACTGCTACAAATGCCCACAGTATAACAAATTCTTCAGATAGCCATTAAGAAACAATTGTCCTTCCACCATACCCTACATATCAGCCCCTGCCTCACAATTAGTTTATGGTTTGAAATGTGAAGTGTAATTGCCATATTCCCATGCTTGAGGAAGTAGCCTCTGTCCCTGTTTTCATTCCTTTAGCAAACACGCATCTCTTCTCATAAGCACTCAAAGTGTGCTTGGGAGGAAAAAAATATTACAAGAGGAGAAGGTGCTTCAGCTCTATTATTTTCAGATACTGACATGTCTTAACACTGAGAAGCAGATGATTGTTATAATGAAGATTAGGTTGAAGTAGTTAAAAGGAATTTGCAATTTTTTCATCACAGTGGTCCCAAGGATCATGTGTTTGTTTACTTCACTGACCATGGAGCTCCAGGACTTCTGGCTTTTCCTGATGATGATGTAAGCATTTTGTGGATAACATGAAAAACATCCTTTTAATGACATATTAAAATAATAAGTAATAAATTTAAAACATGAAAATATCTAATGCACTGCTATATTGAGGGAAGAGGCAGATAAAGAGCAATATTCTTCTCATCACTGTATTCTGGATTTTTTCCAGTTAGAATCTGAAGCATTCAGTTGAAACTAAGTTATGTCATTTCATATTTCATTGGGCTTTGGTGGTCCAAGCATACTGTTTCAGGAAGGCATGATTTGGCTTTGTGGTGCACTATACTTAGTCTGGGACCATTACTCATCTTTTCCAGATTGCTAAGTACTAGAATATTGTATTTTAAAAAGACAAAGCACTGGATACATTTGTTGGGAAAATAGTATACATATTCACAGCAGTTAGTATTTATTCTTAAGTCAATTGTGTGTCTGTTGAACATAAGTGTTTTTAAAACAAGCCTTCTTATTTTACAGCTTCACGTGAAGGACTTGAATAGGACTATTTGGTACATGTATCATCACAAGAAATACCAGAAGGTAAACAAGCATATCAGAAGTTGTGAAATTAAAAGAGCAGCTGGCATGGGAGAGAGATATGTCTTCATACTGAGACTTGTTCAAAGCAGGAAGAATCTGTTACATGCAGTGAGGTTCAGAGTAGGATTTTGCACTTAAAAGGGTTGATCTGCTTCAAATTTTCTTTCTTTTCTTTAACTTACTCTATTTGTGCAGTCAGTGTTGAGATATAGTGTACTGCCATTTGCTAATGCTATATTCTGACTAGAAAAACAAGATCTGTAACTACTGCACCTCCCTAATCTGTAGCTGACTATTTCTTCCTCTGCTTTGTTCTCTTCAGACCGCACTGTTACTACAGGAAGTTTGTATATACCTCATGTTCTTCTTACAGTTAGTAATAAAGTTTAAGAGACTGTACCTCTTGTCAGAAAATTCTGTGCATTTATTTCATCACATGTACTGTTAAGCAGCAAAACTGGTATTTAGAACATTTTAATGGTGCTTTTTTTAAGCAGCTCTTTGTGGTAATATGTCTGGTGTGGCTGGCTGTATTTAGGAACACACAGACAGCCATCAGTTCCAGAAATACTACATTAAGTAATGATACATTTCTGTGCCTAAAGAGTGACTGTATATTTGATCTGTGCTTTGTACATTTGTCAGGAGATCCCTATGGATTCTGTTGGGCTTAATACCACCTTTTCATTTTCATTATGACTTTTTCCCCTTTCCACATAGTTCAGTTCCTGAAAATGAAAAAATTGTTTTTTGTTTTGTAGCATTATGCATAGTTTTTGTTTCAGGAATAGCAGTACAGGCCAACTAGACACAGCTGAAAAGCACTGAAGGATTTTTCTCCATTTCCTGGTGGAATTTCTTAAGGTCTCTGATTTACTTTTTTATCTTATAGATGGTGTTCTACATTGAAGCATGCGAGTCTGGATCTATGATGAATCATTTGGCTGATAATATCAATGGTGAGCAATCAGATAACTTACTGGACTTAAATGTCACAACTTGTCACAGAGCTAAACAGGTATTGACTGTGTTCAAGATTCAAGGCATTTTTATATAGTCTTAGCAGGGGAGCACAAGATGTAGAGAAAGTAATATTTTACATGTACGGGAAGTTCCCTTCAAAGAATTAATGGATTCTTGTAAAAGACTAACAGGATTTTCAGTTTCTTGCAAATGAGAAGTTGAATAAGTATTTCTTTTCAGGAACCCTGCCGTTGTCCTTAACTGGTAGAAGTTACACAGACATTTCTCAGCCTTAGCATTGCTAGCAACAGGTGTGAAGTTCCTGCTCTCAGTTTCATTGAGAAGCAAAGACACTTGTGAAACCCCATAGCCAGGCAATGTTGTTGCACGTTTGTATAATAATCCAGGATATGGAACTCAGATTTTTCAGGGTTTCTGAGGGCTCTACTGGGGAGATGGAAACTCAGCCTTGATTAGAATGAGGAATTAGTCTTTTGAAACTCCTGTTCTGTGGCAAAGAGACCAAGTAGTAGTTTTGAAGCTGTGATTCCAGGGAATATCAACCATGGCATCCTGATTCTTTCTTTGGCCCTGGAATATGCTGCCTGGCACCCACTTAGACTTTTTGAAGCCTTATCAAAGATTTACAGAAAGTTTCATGTTGATGATTGTTTAAGACAAATGGTCAGTAAATCAGCATTTTTCCAAATTTTGCTTTATCAGAAATTCCCGGTCTGAGGACTCTGATTTTATGACTGGCTCAGCCACAGATTTACAAAGGCAGAAAATTGACATTTATGTGCTACAGTACAAAGCTGTCTCTGGCAGCTCTGCTAAGTTTAACTTGTTACTTAGTAAGCATTTTAAAGGGTAATAAGAGGTGCACTTTACTACACAGAGAGGATTCAAGACATTTTGACTTTTGAGCTTTAAACTGAGTAGAAACAGCACTGTAGCTTTATAAAATCATGTGTGACACTGTTTCATTTTGAAATGTGGACTTCAGTTACACAAGTATGCTATATGTTGACTTTGACAAAAAGCCAAATAGCTTTTGTCTTAATACCTGTAAAGACGTGTCTACAATATTTCTGGTGTGTTAAAGATGATTTACTGGGAACACTGTGCTTGGGGCATATTTAGGTTAGTTTTGCTTTTCTCTCATGTGGAGTGTTATCTAGAAAATATATTATGTAGAAGGTGGCACTTTCTGGAATAAAAGATGATTTTTAGGGGATTCGCTTCAAGTTTGGGAAAAAGCCCTCATTATTGTCATAAAGAAAATAAATGCATAGATAGTTGTCAGTGCACAGTGTTCTCAGGCAGATCTTTGAATAGTAGATTTTTTTCTTCCAAAGTGCATTTACTTCTTTAAAGACTCCCCCAGACCACACATTTGGAAGCAAGGAAGAAGCTCTTACAGCAGCACTAAGGCTGACTGAACAGAATTATTAACAGGCTTCTTTCCTTCCTGCTGTTTAGAAGTAAATGATTGAAAGCCAAAATACTTAGACAAATATATCATGTGCAGCTAAGTATTAAATCATGTGAGGGGAGCGGGTGTTAAAAAAAAGGTGAGGAGAAAAAAACCCTTTTTATTTGTCTTACAGTTTATGCAACAACAGCTGCCAATCCCAAAGAGTCATCTTATGCATGTTACTATGATGATGAAAGGCAGACTTACCTTGGAGACTGGTACAGTGTGAACTGGATGGAAGATTCAGATATGGTAACTTACTTAGATAAGTTTTTCATACATGAAAATGAAGAAAAATCAGTAGGCTTTTTAAAAATAGCTCTAATACAGGATTTGTGAAAATACTGGGTTTTATGTGAGACTGAAATCAACAAATTGAGTTGGTAAAAGTATTTACTACTCAGAACCATATTTAATCTTTTTGTTTGGGCCATTTAATTTATTTCTGAAACTAACTTTGACAAATATTGTCTTCTCCAGTTATTTCCAAGATAGAAATTTTCTAACATCTAGTTCCTAATTCACATAATCTTTATTTGCTAATCTGAGACCACATCTCCAAATGTGTTGAACAAATTGGGCAGTTCAGTAAGTTATATGTCTGCTTCAGGGGTCCTTAAATACTGAACTGTGGCTAACCCTTTTTTAAACATAATGGACTATAGTATTAATGAAGCAAATCTGGGATTTGCACGCTAGCCCACTCCCTTCTTGCCCATGTACTGGGAGATTAGGAGGTCGCTGAAAGCAACATGAGATTATGCTGTCAAATCTTTGTTTCAATTTTTATGTTTGTCTTTCAAAGGTTATATTGCTATTGCCTTATACTCCCTTCTGCATACTGGCAGCTAAGACCCTTTTCGGGTTTCCTTGCGTTTTTAGAATAGCTGATTTTAAGTATCTGTGACCTCATGGAAGTTTCTCCATGCAGGAGGATCTAAGAAGAGAAACACTCCACAAGCAGTTTCAGCTGGTGAAGAAACGCACCAACACCAGCCATGTGATGCAGTATGGAAACAGAGTATGTATTTGAGTGGACTTCCTGGTCAGATACATCCTACAGCCTTTTGTGCCCTATATTTTCATACCTTAAAACAAATAAACCCAAACAAAACCAACGGTAAACTGGCCGTGTTGATTTAAAAAATGAAACTTTATCTTAGAAGACCACTTAGCATTTAAAAGATGATTGTCCCAATGCCAAGGGAAGTCAGCCTTGTATATGCTTTAATTCAAGGAGTCAGGATACGAGTTGTCCTCCAAGCTCTGCCAGTGATTTGGCACTTCAGTCAAGTATAAGAAGGGTATTTATCACTTCCAGGCAAATTATGAATATTAATGAAATGTTTAAAAGTACTATGATCCCTCAGAGGGGAAGAGCTAAGAGGTGATACAACATTTATAATAGTCCCATTATTCAACAGCTTAAATATTTGTTAAAAAAAAATAAATATGTGAGGTTACTTAACCTGGCAATCTTTTTCTCCACAGTGAGTTTTGAAAATAAAAATTCCCTCATTTTTGTCAGCCTTGACCTCATTGTATTAAGAATCCAACATGTGCACGCACACATACACTTACAACCCACAACCCTATGATCTCATTTATTTTGTCTAATAAGGCAAGTTTAGAGAGTTAGGTTTGCATGGCAAAGCAAAGACAAATTACATATCAGGAGCAACTGACAATTTCCATCTGTTTACATTTTATCCTTCAGAGTATTTCCTCCATGAAAGTGATGCAGTTTCAGGGCATGGGAAAGAAAGCTGTGCCTGTTTCTCTGCCACCTGTAGAACACTATGACCTGACACCTAGTCCAGATGTGCCCTTTGCAATTATGAAACGAAAGCTAATGGCAACCAATGACATTTATGAGGCTAAGAAGATTGCTGCAGAGATGAAGGCATATCTGGAGGTAAAACCAAATAGCTTTTGCAGAATGAAAATCAGTATTGGTGTTAGTGCTTTTTTTATTTTGACAGAACACTAGAAGACAGTGAGTGATTCTGGGTTCCAGGAGTCTGACTTTGTCTCCCTACTTTTTTGTATGTCAAAAGACAAGTCCAAGAGACTAAGTATAAAAGGCCAAATTGGGTTCCTTAAAGAGCCCAAAAGTTAAGTGGGGTTTAAAGAAAGAGAAATTTCATTCAAAGACTTCAAAGTAGATTTAGAAAAAGCATTTTTAAAGTTCCTGTTGTTTTATATACAGGTGAAAGAATTTATCCAAGAATCCATGCGAAAGATAGTCACCGTAGTAACAGGATCAACAGAACAGACTAAACAAATTCTATCAGACAAACTGACCATCAGCAATTATGACTGTTACCAGTCAGCAGTGAACCACTTCAAAGCTCATTGCTTCAACTGGCACCTATCTGTGGTAAGTCAATCATTAGACATAACCTGATAAACATACTGGAAAAACTACCATAGTAGTCATAGGCACATCTCAGAATCATCTTTTATTAAAAAGCTAGCTTGGGGTGGTCATACAGCTTAGCTTTGGAGAAAGGTTAATGAATGTTTTTGAAAGCAGGAAAAGACTTCCACTACACCTCTAGGTAAGACAGAAGATTACTAAAAACAAATCCCAAAATAATCCCTAATTTTTACTAGTTAGTGCTGTCCCTTCATCAACTCCCTCCCCAGAAATCCCTGTATTAGATAAGTCATGTTATATTTCTGCTCAGAGCATCTCTACTGACAAAACAGAAACACAAACACCACCACTATGAATTCATAATCTGGGTGCATTTAGATTTCTGTTATGATTTTGTGTTGCATAGTTCCTTGCAATAACCTCGCTGCTATGTCCATGATCTTGTTGAATTCCTGAGAGCCACCTTTTAGCTTAGGGGTTTGATTACTATTTGTTCTTCCTGGGATCCCAGTAGAGGATAAAATCCTGGTAGTAGATAGGATTGTTAGACTTTAGACAAGAATAGGAATCCTAACCTCAGGCAATATATCCTCTTCAATGTTTTGTGGTATTACAATGTTACGGGTTAGGTGGCCTTGCCTAAGAGGTGAACAAAGGTTTGTTTAGCCCAGTACTAGATCATCAAGACCATCAATTGAACAAGCTTGAATATTATCTCTAAATTACTTCCACAATTTAGTTTTGGAGAAACAATAGCTGCTCTTCCTCACTGAAATGATTAACCATGTTTGTTCATTTCAGTATGAGTCTGCACTGAGACAACTGTATGCGTTGGTCAACCTTTGTGAAGGAGGATACCCCATTGAGAGGTAATGAGCTTCCCAGACACACAGTGTGGTTTTATCTGTGGCTAAAATATCAGAAGTCAATAGGAAGATGAAACCTAGTCCTAGAAACTTCTCCCTTGTTCTGCTCTGTTGACAATTTTGTTAGTAAAGTTCTCCTTCTAAAGTTAGAAATGTTTATTTTGGAAAAGATATCATTACTAGTCCCCTCCCCCTCATAATGATCCATGTCCCCTGTAACCCTTTAATTTCCTTCTTGAGCCTCAAGGAAAATTACCAGTCAGAGGATCCAACTGCACCACACAATGTAAAATAGCATGACTGGTGCAAGGGTGTTGCCCTGTAACTCCTCTATGATCTTACACTGAAGGAAGGTTGGCAACTGCTGTATTTTCTGTGTTGCCCCCTCAGAGTTGGTTCATAACACCACAGCATTGCTGGGTTTTGGTGACAAAAGGGAACATGGTGCTAGGGCCTTCATCTGCAAGTGTGGTAGGAAAACAGGGAAGTAATGGTCAGGCTGACCCTTTTGGTGGTGCAGTAGGGCCAAGGGGAGCATGGTGTTGAAATTCTGTCTTGGGAATTTGTGGTAGAGGTTGGGATCCTAACTTGTGAGTCATACAGGAGGAAGACGAGGGAGAGAGGAAGGCAGAGGGGTGGGGAATGTGAGAGTGGGCTGGTGGTTCAGACAGCACGCGTGTGCAACCCCGAAAATAAAGAACTGCTGCCCTCGCTCCTGGTGGGAGCCTGCTGCAGTCAGTGTGGGAAATAGTTTGAGAGCAGAGCATCTGAAAAATTACTCATTCTTCTGTCTTGCAGAATATGCCTGGCCATGAATCAAGTGTGCCTTGGGTATTGATGGAAACAACAGTCCCTAATACAACCCTTACTACAAGTGATAACCTTTCATAACTGTAATAATTCAGACTTTACATGCATGCAACCTGAAGAGAGTCAACCACTGTACTGGAACTGTGCTGGGAGCTGAGGCACCTGACCACAAGCACTGCAGCACTTGCCAGTGCTCTCCTCTGCATCCCCACCTTCTGACAGCCTCCTGCTTTGAGAGGGGCATTCTGGCAGACCTCCCGGAGCTTTCAAGATGGAGAATTTGTTTCAAAGCACAGTGCTGTTAAGAATCTCTAGATAAACACTATAAACCACCTATGTTATCGCTAAATCCATGCTAAATTTAAACATTGAGTCATTAATTCTGGAATTCCTTTTATACTATTGCTAACTATTACCTTTTTTAAAAAAGTTAATGAATTCCACTACAGTGACTAATTTGCGGATTGGTTAAAGAGTGAAGAAACCAAAGCTTGTTCTTTAAGCTTTAACTCCTTAACAGTTTAAAGAAATGAGTTATATTAGAGAACTGTTTGATGTGAACAGCACAGTTAAATTGTGAATAGCAAATTTTTTTCTGGGTAGAAAGCACTGTTTCCCAAAGGAAAAAAAAATCTAATGCTGTAAATTTAGCACTAGTATTCTATAATTAATTGTATATACACACAAACCTGTGTGAAGTCACAGAGTACAGGAATTGCCTGTGAATAAAGTTGACAGCTTCATCCACCTACAGGGCAATGCAGTGTTAAATATCTTGTGTCTTGAAAATGAAGGAGAGCTAATTAATTCCATGACATTGCATTAAAAGGTTAATCTATCCCTGTAAGACTTTTATAAGACAGGTCATCTCAAAAAAAAAATACATCTACAACTGAACCAACAAAACCTAAAACAAACCCCCAAACTACAACCTAAAAGCAACAACAACAAAACATCAAAAACCCTAGGTCACACTTGAAGGCACCACTCCTCAGAGATGATTCAGTAAAGAACAAGCAGGGGGAAAATAAGATGTTGTGAGGTGATTCACAGAAGTTTCAGGTTGTCCATACCTTTTTACGCATGGAGATCAGATACAGAAATACTTTTAGTTCTTTCCAAAAAGTGTGCTGAAACATGCCAAATTACCTCATCTCCATCGGAAAAGAATTAGTTTTGACAAAAACCAAACCAACATCTCCAGGATAGAGAGTTCTATTTAGCTCTGTACAGAGTAGACGGGTTGTAGGGGGTGTAATTGGAACTAATTTTGTATAATGAAGAACTAGATAGAGCCGGGAACATGAACACTTTCAGCTGAGAGAGAGAGGCTTTACTGAATTAATAAATGAAAGTTTACGCATTGGAGGTTGTTGAAAGTTTGGGTATGTGCTGCTTTTGAGTTGCTTCTTGTTTCTTTTCAGCTGTAAAGCTGAATTCTGGTTTTAGCAGAAATCCTAAAATAGGCATATGAAATTTGTGACTGCCTGAATGTGTTGCAGGTGCCCTGATGGCAGGAGGGAGGGCTGGCCACACAGGACAGCTTTGAGTCAGTTCGGCTGCTATAATGAAAGAGTGTACTAAGACCCCAAACACTTTGAAAGAACAGAAGAAGTCTTTCAAAGCCCTCTTTGAATATATACGTTAAATCTGCTGTTTTACTTAACTCTGCTTTTAGACTTGTTCTCTGCCCTAGAAATCCAGGCTGTTCCTCAAGCACTTAACATACTCAGTTCATAGGTTTAACAATTTTTTTCACCCTTTATAAATACCTGTTTACTTCTGAAGCATTCAGAAAAGGTTTTTGTTCTTTTGGATTTTCATATCTAGAATGCAGAGGTAAAAAACACCTCCAGGTTCTTCATAGATGGCATCACTTTACAGCCAAGAGTCTCCAGCCATGCTAAATTGACCTCAAAAAGTAATTATCAGATGAAAAATCAGCTGCTAGCACATGTTCTTATTTTGATACATCAGTGACACCCGGGTGGCACTTGTTACCATCAAGTGCCCTGGCCCTCCCGCAGAGCTTTGTAGCTCTGAGATGCAAAACTGAAACATGAGATTGGGGTTTTGTTCTGTTTTCCTCTTGCAAGAGCGATTTCCAGAACTTCATCATCTTCAGTGTCATTGTTACCCCTTCCCTCAGGGATGGCTGAAATGAAAGATGGACAATCTCCTGAAGATGTCACTGCATCCACAATGCTGTCTGAGATGCAGCTGGTTCTCATCCATACCCTGCGAAAAGCACTTGTGTCCTATGGAATTTTCAGTTTGTATCCAGAGACCCAATTCCTTTGCAGTCACTCAGGAAACAGCCCCACAAAAGAAAAAAACAATAACCTTCACCTGCACTGATCAATACATTTGTTTTAAGGCCTCCAAATAACATTACACAGGCATTGCAGGCTGTTTATTTTGGGATGGTAACAGAACCTAATGAGAAAATAGGATTGTGCAAGGTCAATCTTACGCCAGAGTGTCTTGTGGTGTATTGGGCAAGTACGGACACTCTCACTCTTCCTGCAGGCATGCAGCTGCTCAGACTACCATTCCTAGAATGTTGGGGTGCCAGACTGCAAAATATGGAAAACACTTGGGTTTCCAGCAAATTGTCACCGCCAGGCAGAATAGGGCAAAGTTGAGGCTGTGTTATTTAAAAAATTGCACAATAGTTGTGTATATCTGTAACACATTGGAAGAGTGTCATTCACCCCATCCAGGACTTCCTGTCCTCCTTCTTACTGCTACAATGGAGTTCAAGGTCCTTTTCCCACCTGTGTGCCAAATCTGCTCCGTGTTTCTACCCAACATCCTGCTGCACACAGCAGCTCACAGCCTTTCCCTCGAGAGCACCTGGAAGGCAGATCCATGGTCAGCCTCCATAGTAGCCAGTGTGCTGGCTGTTTTGGTAGATGCAAGCTTAGACAGATACAGTTTGGTTCAGAGCGTGGGTAGCTACCCTTCCTTCTCTACCAGCAATAAAACAGAGAGCAGTTCACAGGAGGTGGAGATAATGCACCTTTTTAGAGGTTCCAGTGAGCAGTATTATTTTAGCTCTCTTCAAACCAAGTTGTGTCTTGTCTCATCAGGATAGCTTGAGGTAAGTGCTGAGCAACCGTGTCCATCTCAGGGTAGAAGGCTGAAGACCTCTGATTCTTGTGTTCAGCCTCTGCCTTGTGAGAACAGGAATGGAGGAGCAGCAAGGGGAAAGGATGCTTAAGCTAAAGTACTGACTAAACAGCATTTTTGTGCCAAGCCCTTGGGCAATTCTGAATCAGAGGCTATTTCCTTCCGGGGTGTGGGGGACAATACCCCAAAAGAGGTAGGAGACAACAGAAGCACTACAGTTCTGTAGTCTCACACACCACAGGCAGAGCTGGCCAGTATCCCACAGCAGCAGCTGCACCCATCCAAGGAGGGACTCTGATGGGACAGGCAGGGTCTTCACACCAGCTGGATAGGAGGAAAGCATTTTTCACAGTTCAAGGGGCTGAAATGCTGGAGTAGGGCCCCAGGGAGGCTGCATGACTGCAAGCCCTGGAGACTTGCAGCACTGGAAGATGAGACCCTGAGCAACCTTGGGAGGCAGCCCTACCTGAACAGGGATTGACTCGTGACTTTCAGGGGTCCCTGCCAGCCTGAATCACTTGACAAACCCGTGGAAAAAAACCCAAGTGTTGTGCCAGGTTTCAAAGTACACTTGGTGTGACTTGAGTGTGAGGAAGCCCAAAAGCTCTTGAATTCAGCAGGAAAACTGCCTTTGATCTCAATGGCTTCACTTCAGTAAATTATTGACAGATTGCATTGCTGGGTGCAAACTGGCATTAAATCAGCTCTGCATGTGCAATGGCCACACAGGCTTTTTGTTTCTTTGCAGAAGTTCCTGGGTTCAGCAGGTCTCCCTGTTCCTCTCTCTCACACTAGGATCCTTTCCATGTGAGTTAAATGCATTGTCTTTGCACAAGGTTTCTCTGGAAATGAGTGAGGAGGCCCTGGCTGATTTACACAACCCTACTTGGTCAAAACCCCCTAAAACTGCTGTCTGCTGAGGGCTCACATGAGGGCCAGGGTGTGACTCACAGCCTGACCGTCTTGACTAACCAGGGGAAGTTGCAGATCATCAGACTGGGCTGCTTCCTTCTTGCCTGGGATGCAGCATGAGGAAACCCCCATGGCAAAGCCAATGAATAAAATCCCATGGAGCATTTAAAAATGTGCGTTTCATTCCCACATTTCACTTTTTTTTCTCTCACCATCTGAAATGTCAGATAACAGCCCAAAGCAGTGCAGGACCCTGGACCAGGGCCCAGAGGAAGGGATGTGCTGGACTGCTTCTGAGACCTCTGTGCTGGGGACTCATTGCTTTGCCAGGGTCAGCAAAACAACAGCATGTTTGTTCCAGACAGGCTGTTTCTGCATGACCCTAGTGAGACAGAACCTGAGTCCCACCACTCAGCTGTGAGCTTGGAGAGGCAGCAGCTGTCTCTGTCCTGGGTCCTCCAGGATCCCATCATATGGACCATCGCCTGTCTTGTGCTCCCTGACAAGGGACAGTGCGGTCAGGCCCTGGAGGGGCCAGGTCACCCCTGTGCCCCAGAGATGTACATTTAGCAAAGATGTTCCTGGTTTGTATAATGGAACCCAACAGGCCAGGTGCACCACAGCTGCTGAGCAAGACCTGCTCAGCACCAAGTCCTAGCACAGGGATTTCCTTCCAGGCAGCTCGCAGCCAGGCACAGTTATTCACATTACTGTCAATAATCTCTGAGTTCAGGAGAGCCATGGCAATCTTTGCAAATCAAATCAGAGCTTTGCTGTTGTTATGCCAGAGGAAAATGTTGCATGTGCTATTGGAGAGCCTTTCTAAAAGCCCACATAAATTCAGCTGGCATTCCTTGCATTTCAAAAACTGGATTTTGATAAATTTTAGTCTGAGCCCATTTGGATTGCAGTGATTTAGCACTGTCATAGTTTCCACAGGCTCCACTGACCATCTCTACACCCTATAGTACCTCCCAGCCTCAAAGTCCAGCTGCTGACTCCGATGTCCCAGGACACTGTGAGATGCTGGAGCACTTCAATCTGTTCCTCGACCCTGGCTGGTGCAAAGTCCAGCTGCTCTCCAGAAATATCCAGCACGAGATCAGTCCTAGGTTCTTTCCTTCCATGTTTCTACTTTAATCTCACACCCATCAGATTACTTCTGGGCCCACTGACTGTGAATGTTACAGTATAACAATAACACGATCAGGCCAAGGACTTTTGCAGACATATACATCTTTGCTCAAAGGAACTTGCAGCAGCCATGGCAGACCCAAGCTGCTGGTCAGACCCCCAAATTCTGGTCTGGTGCAGGGAACACCCAGTCCAGTCATACATGGACCTCATGCAGTGGGTGGTGGAAGTGAGGTGGGTACATAGCTTGAGTCCTATCAAGTGGGGTGAGAAGGCTGGTGGGAGGTGAACCAGAGAGCTAGTCTGGAGGCAGCCATGTCTGTGAGTGCCCTTGGAGCCTTGAGAGCAGCATCACTGCCCAGATAAGTATTGGAAACCTGTATCTCAGGTTTGGTCATGGACTCTGGAGTGCAACCCTGAGAGCAGCAGAGGCTCCCAGCAGGGACACACAGCCCTGCAAGAGGGAGGGGCTGGGCTCTGGCATCCTGTGGGTGTGCTGCCCAGGGGCAAGGCGGAGGTGCTGACAGCTGCACATAAGCAGAAATAGCCATGAATCTGGAGTCAGCTCAGACTCGGTGTCACACACTGCAAGCTCTGCACGTGATATCCTTGAAACCAACATTGCTGTTGTTCACTGTTCCTCATTCTTGGTTGTTGTCCCTTCCTGACAAGCTGGCAGATGCACAGCACTGGTTTGCTATCTGGATGCAGATTTGGCTACTGCATGCTACAGCTGGGACACATAGACACAGATATTTATTTCAGGCCCCAGAGACTAAGAGAGTAGCCAGCTATATGCCATACCATTTTACCTCTGGAGCTTCAGGAATAAGGCAGAGACCTTGGGCAACTTGGCCCAAGGTGTCCCAAATATTTTATTGAATACTAATGGGAGGTAACAATAGCAACTTTGAGCAAAACCCAGAGTAAAACACCTTTTCTTTCTAATCAAAGCTTTGCTAGACCCGATTCCAAATCCGTGTAAGATGCAGACAATCCAGTATCTTGTGTTCACAGTGTGAATCTTGCCTGTAAGAAGGCACCCAGAAACATGGACCCATATTGCAATTAAGGCTTCCACTTCCATTATCCAATCCTGAGAAACTGTTTTCAAATTCAATGAAATGCATTTTTGCATTGGTTCAGTGCATTCTGTGGGAATTTATGTTTTTAGGGAAATTTAAGTCTGCCATAACTGAGTGACTGAAAGCGCAGGTAGAAAGGAGAATTAGCAAGTTCTGTCTGCAACAGCCTGAATTTATTAAAGTAATAATCTGGTGTGACTCATAGATAGGATAACACTAGTGAAAATGACAGCCAGGTAAAAAGGGACAGGGATTTAATTCTAGTTCTTGTGAATTTAAAATTTTAATCTGGTTTGATACATTGGGCAAATTATTAAGTTCTTTAAAAAGGCTTATTTCAAAATAATTGCACCATATTACACATTAAAATAAATATACAATTAACCAGACACTATCATACAACTCATGTGATTTAAACTGCTGTACATGTAAAACTGATGGTGAAAACTTCCAACCTTTAAGAAAAATACATCAATGAAAATGCCTGTGCTACCTGATTTCAGTGACAAATAGATGGCAGAAAATGTATTCTTAGTGAAGGTACAGGATCATTTTGCATGGTTTGTAATTACATGGATTTCAAAGGCGAAGATGTTGCTGACAGCAAGATAGAGATAGGGTTCTGATACAGGTGGCATCCCTATGAATACATCAGACAAGACCCAGTTTATTCAAACTGGGTGCACAGATATTGTAAGGCACAAACGCAGTCTTACCTTCAAACAGATTGAGGTGTGTGCAGACCTTTCACAGGCCTTGTGCACAGAGGTGATTCACACCTGCCATAATTTATTATGAAGTAAACGTCCACTTCTCTTCAAGATATCTGGATTTTCTCCACTGTCCATTTACATTCTGCAATGTCAGCCGGTTGCCAGTGGGAGGTTCTGAGGCTTGATACTTCAAGTTTTCCAGAGGATGAATATTCTCCTGAATGCTCCTTTTACTTCTGCAAATGAACTCTGCCAAGAAATGCCCTTTGTTCAGACAGCATCTACAATTAGCCCATCTGCCTTGTGTTGAAGGCCACACTAGAGAGACCTTTTGAGAACTGCAGATACCAGGGGATCTCACGAGGTAAACTATCCAGCCCTTCCAGGAAGACAGCAAACACAGCAAAAAAAGCAGCAGAGCCCTTAGAGAAAGTCTGACTCTTTGACAATTGGAACTGGTGGTGTTTTAGGGTCTATTGGTTTATAAATAAAATGGAACTCTTTCTTGGTTTCACTCTTCAGCAGGGAGGACTTAATATGGTGAGGAAGGGCATCTTTGTCCAGCCGCAGCCATTGATCATCAACATAAACAAAGAGTCCATAGTCCTTGGGATTGGAGACTTCAAACTTCTCAGCACACTGCTGGCTCAGCTTCTCGGCTGTGGTGTCACTCCGGGAAGCAAGTGTCCTTGACTGAGCACCAATTTCCATAAAGGAGATAGATATGAAATCCTGAAGAGAAACATGAAGATAGACCTTGCAGTTAACACAGTAACTTAGGATTGAAGGAGGTAGAATTCAGTCCCCAAACCCTAGCTGCCTAGAACTCCTAAATGCTCCCAAATATCCTGCAGTGTCCTAGTTATTCTCTCCTTTCTCCCCTCTGACAGGTAAGTGAAAGGTTTTTTCTGACTTTGGTGAATATCCTTAGGGAAGTCTGCAACAGTTCATTCTCCCATTTTTTTTACAACTCCTGAAGAAAAAATATGCAAAGCAGTGACAGACCAGAATAGCAAATCACAAACGTCAGAGATCTGGCCTGGAAACTCTGTTTCCCAGAAACAGGAAAAGGCAGTGTGGTGACCCTTGTAACTCCACAATCACCCAAACAGCACCTTGGGAGTGTGCATTCCAAACTTCCTTCCATCAGGAAGGAAATAGCCGAAGATGTGCTGAGAAGGCTGATTTACTTGTATCCTGTTTCAGGCAGTAACAACTGTTGTGACAACTTTCCTTTTGGCAAACACACGAGGAACAGAATCTAGAGAGCTTTTGTTCACAGTGGAACCTTCATGTTTAATATAATTCCCAACTATTTTGGTCAGAAAATACAGAGGTTTCTCAGCAGAAGTGAAATTTGCCAAACATGCAGACTTAGGGTCTTCCAAACTGCATTTACGGAGTATCACTGCAGATGATTAAGGCAGCCAGAAGGATGGGCAGGGGCTGCTGAACACGTCAGCATGCTGTTTATCTCTGCCAGGATGGGCTCGCATGTCTCTGATATTACCCCTCATTCAAAGGATGGAAAACAGCCCTTCATCTCCTGGAAGTGGTGGGAATCTTCTGGAGAAATGTGGAATTTTTTCACTCAGCAATTATGCTCCATGCTAGATGCTTGCTATGAGCTACTGCCAGAGCAGCACTCAGGGCTCGATGGGTATTTGCTGTGTCTCATTCACCATTCACAATTCCTGAGATCGTCAGGGACTGGTTTGACTGCAACAAGGGAAACCTGTTCTACTCCATGCTTTCACAGGGCTACATGGACTGTGTCTCCCCCTCAGGAGAGTTCCCCTGGCTTTCCATACCACACACAGACACACAGACACACACACACACACACAAGCACACACACGAGCACAAACACATCCCCCCTACCATGCACAATTTTCAGTTCTGCACTATGAAGGCTCTGCTGAACCTGAGATGTGGCCTTTGCTGCCTCCCCGTGGGTGACAATTTGATCACGGGACATGGGGCTGACAGGGCATCCTGACCTAGACTTGTACCCAGCCTCATCATGGCTGGAGGCTCAGAACACCCATCCTTCTTGGGACCCTCCATTGCTGGTGCATGGAGAGGTCTTCGCCAGGCCATACAGAGCATGGGCTTCAAAACTAACAAGATGTTGCTGGGTCTTTCCTGCTGCTAGACAGGAGAAGACAAGCTCTGGAAAATGCTTGACTGACAGGCTCTTGGGATGTCTCAGATCCTCCTCCAGCTTTATGCCATCTGGCAACAGCCCTGCATAGCCTGCTCACATCTCCTCAGTTTAACCCATGGTTTCCCTGGGCATTAAGGATGATGGAGAAGAGGGCTCCCTGCATCCTCACCATGGCTCTCCTTATGTGAAGGTTCCTAGTACAGCTCCTTGGAGAATGAACAACAAAATCACTCTACAGTCACATTTAAAACTACAATATTACAAGGATACTTCAAGACTTCAAAATGCATTTTGTAAGTATGTCAAACAAGGTGTGATTTTTTAAGATCTGGAAATCTTGCACCGTATATACTCTTTTACTAGTGATTTGAATTAATTTTTTTAAAAAATAATTACCATATTAAAAAAAATTTGTAAGTATGGAGAAAGCATGCTCATCTTACAGGTTTGTCCCTAGAATATAATGCCAGCTACCTGCACTGATGAGCGGGAAGCTCGGGCCTTGTTCAGCGTCCTCCGTCGCTCCCAGCGGTGAATGGAGTCCTGAACCTCCATGCTCAGCTGCCGCGTGACGGTGATTTTGTCGTAGTTCTTGATGTGCTCCAGGACCCCATAGGTGGTGGTTAAATAATAGGAACCTGCAAAAGGCAAAAGCCTGGTATGAACATCACACCAGCACTTCCACTCCCACCCTGCCTGCTGGTGCCCATGCAGCAGCAGCTGTCTGACCCTTGGACAGGGAGCACAGCGGTGACTGATCTTAACCTAACAAAAGGAGACCTCACAACCAGTGTCCTCCATTCCCTCCTGCTCCACATCAGTGTCACTGCCCAGACTGCTGAGGCTGTAGATGTCCTGGGAGGGAACACAAGCTGAAGAGAAACAGCTACAAAAGCTGCTTTCACAAACAAATCCAAGCCACAGATGGTTTATTCTTTTGGGCATGGCCATTTTTTTGTTGTGTCTGACAAGGCCCATGCAACAGCTCTGTAACTTGGGCTCCTGAACAGTCCCCATAATGTAAGGACATAGGAACAATCGTAAAGTGCTTTTAGGAGAAGTACAAGGCCTGGATCTGGCCTCTCCAACTCCAGCTACACTGCTGGAATATTTAGACCCCAGATCTTTTGTGGGCTCACCACCACTTGTGGAATATGTCAGACATGCAGGAACAAGTCACCCACTGCTCCCTTCATTCTCTGTTGACTACACAGGGAGCCCAGGTGTTTGCCTGTAATTCTTGGACTGTTCGGAGTTGCAGGATAAGTCTTTGCCAAGGAGAGAAACAGGACAAAATTGCAAAAGCCCTTTTCACTCAGAACCCCCTGACTGCTGTGGCGTTGGTTGCAGCAGGTAATAAATAACCAGCTGCAGCCACAGGGAAGCATCTGGACCACGATAAGAACCTGTGGCAGGACAGTCCTATCCTGATATGCATACTATACAAGCCATCATGCAAATGATTATGCAAGTTCAACTGCTGGCGTCAGAGTGCTGTCTTGGTGTTAAATTATGCTAGAACCAGCCTGGCTCACCAGACTTTGAATACACATCCTGCTTTTTGAAGCAGGTTTTGACAGATAAGCTAGTCTGTGGGCTTGCAAATCTGTGACTACCAGTCCATCACTTTATAACTCTAAAAGCCCAGTCCAACTTTCATATGGAAGACTCTTCCACATACTTCCTTGAAGTGTGGAGCTTCTCCCCTGAAGCAGGGATGCCTCTTCATGGTGACTCCCCAGGGGCTGAGAGAAAGAGAGAGATCTGCTCGCTGTCTAGTATGGTGAGTTACATCGATCCCTATTTAATGATTGTTTCTTTTGCTAGCCTTGATACAATTGCTTTAATGTAATTGCTCTGTTACAGTGCACTATATTACTTTGCTACAGCTTTTACAATGTGTAGTAATTAATCCTGATTAAGATCTTTCTTCTGTTCACCTGCTTATTAATTTGCCATAATAAATAATTCATTTTATATAAATATATCAGTTTTGCCACCATTAAAACCTGCGGGACAAAGTGATTTAATCACACCTCTATAATTCCTTAAATCTAAAACATTGACAGAGTCCGAGGTAAGACTGGGTTCAGCCGCACCTAAGCAAGCCCTTCTCTGAGAAGGGGTTTAGAAAGCAAGGGAGTGCTTTCTGCACCTCGGGACTCAGGGGCGAGGCTTTTTAATAACTTTGTCTAAGCCTTCCACTCTCCCGAGACAGAAGCGGCTTCATCAGCAGAGGTTCAGATAAGCGCTGATAAGGACAGAGGACACGAGGACGCCGCTGCTTTGGTTGCAGGGCATCGATTGCAGTGCCCTTTCCCCGCTACCGCCCGTGCTTAGCCGTGCCGGCAAGGGCAGGGAGGGCAGGGTGAGCCCGCAGAGCTGCAGGGCAGCAGCGTGCTGTCCCAGAGGGGGCCAGGCCAGCCCCTGATGCCGCCCCAGCATCCCGGCGACAGGAAAACAGGGAGAACTCCAACCCCTGCCGGTCACCCTGGCGGGGACCCGTTTTTAATGAGTCCCACGCTAATTGCAGTCGCCTCTAGATGGCACCGGCGCACCACCCAAACCTCGCCCGCAGCGGGGAGCTGCGCGGGCAGAGCGCTGGGACGCTTGAGGGTGCCGAGACAGCACTTCATTATCTATCATCTGTCTGTCTGTCTGTCTATCTATGTCTATCTATCTGTCTGTCTATCTATCTATCTATCTATCTATCTATCTATCTATCTATCTATCTGTCTGTCTATCTATGTCTATCTATCTGTCTGTCTGTCTATCTATCTATCTATCTATCTGACTGTCTGTCTATCTATCTATCTATCTATCTATCTATCTATCTATCTATCTATCTATCTCTCTATCTCTCTATCATCTATCTATCTATCTAATCTATCTATCTATCTATCTATCTATCTATCTATCTATCTATCTATCTATCTATCTATCTATCTATCTCTCTCTCTATTTATTTTTGGAGCACCATTAAAGTTTGGTGTGGGAGAGGAGAGACCAAGACACTGCCATTTAACTGTACATACTCTGTGGATCCATGTTCAATGTCTCACAGCCATGCAGGGCTGTATACACCCAAAACACGAATTTTTCTTTACTGTCTCCCACAAAGAGCTGCTGAGAACAGACTAAGAGGCCTGAAAATGTCACTTTTCCCTTCTTAAATATAGTTACTACCCTCCCTTGTCTGTCATTTGCTATTTCTCCTGCCCTGTGATGGGACCCACAACCTGGTGTCTCCCTTCCTTCAGAATCCAGGAAGGAAGATTTCATAGTCCCACACAACAGGAGTTCATTACAACTTTTTTACAAATTAAGTTTTCTCCCACTTCTAAGTATCTTTTTTTCCAGTCAGTCATACTCCATCATCTGTGCTTGCCTTTGCCCCAGCAGTCAACAGTACTGTTAAGGTAAAATGAATTCTAGGTATAGTCTTTATTTGGAGGACAAATTTAAGTGATTTTGTGTATTGACCTATGCAACGTCTCAATTTTCTCACATCTGCTCTACCTTTTTTTTCCTTTAATTTTTATGCCTGAATCACCTTTTGCTGTTCAACTTTGAAAGGCCTAACTCAAGTTAACTTTTGTCAGTTTCATACTTTGAAATCTCAGAGCTGTCTTCACTGAGATGTTCTTTCTTTTCCATTGCCTGTATCTGCAGTTACTCCCACTGTTCTTTCTGATGTGATTATTCAGCCTCTTGGATCTGGCACTCTGTCACAAAATTTTGCCCCTTTGACAAGAGTGCACATTTCACACAGTCCTTGCGTCTTTGAGTTAAGAGAACTTTCAACCAGCTTTGCTTTTGATACCCTGAGCTCCCCAACCCAGCTGACTTCAGCAACCAGCCTGGTAGTGCGCCCATTTGAAAGGAAGAACCTGTCAGCAGTGTAGTCACCAAAAACAGCTTGCTTATGTCAGCAAAATGCTGTTCTTTGGCTAACATCTTTTCTGCTAACAATTCTTTTCAGAATAAAAATTAGCCTGTGTAGAAACACCTCACTAATACATTGTATTGCAATTCTTTCTGATGTCTGGTCTCAGGCATACAATGCAGGTATGAAATGTGATTTTTTTTCTCATTAGAATAAATAAAAGTGTCTGCACAATGGTTTGCAGCAGCTGCTTAATTTTAGGCAAAGACCTTCTAGCTTTTCAGCCTTTGGGCCAGGGAGCACAAGCTATCTCTGTTTAGGTTACTAATTCAGCAATTAGTTCTCATTTATGCTGGATCCCTGCTTTTCTAGCTGGTGTCTAAAGGCATTGCACAGCTAAAAGGAGTTTAGGTGTTTGACAATAATTGTAGAGCTTCAGATTTGAAAAGCCTTGCCAAAGCTTATCCACAAAGTCTAGCCAGAGTCTTTCTGTCTCACTTTCACAAACACTGAAGCAAAGTAAATAATGATTTCCAAAGTGAGTATCCCATGAGCAAACACTGTCCTCTTACCTTCCCCAAGCTGCAGAGCAGGGTCCATGAGCTCCATCATATACTCCACATTCAGGAGGACTTCAGTCAAGTTGCTGCGGGCCAACACATACATGAGCACAGGGAGGAAGTCATCTGCACCATATGGCTTCCCTGAACAAAGAGAAACGAAGAGTGGTCCCAATAAACTCACCACAAAAACATGTTCCCACCTAACAATGACAACTTCTCATGCAGCATGTCCTTTTCAGACTTTGGCTTGCATTACTTGAAGAGTTAAAGCTCAAAAGCATCAACAAGGAAAAAATGCTGAAAAAGGGAAAGTTAGATCACTTAAAGTCAATAAACTAGCTTCAAGCCCAAAATATGAGCTTGAAAATTTTAGTGAGCTCCATTTCTGCCATTCTGTATTAACTGGAGAAAGAGAAACTTCAGCTTCGTTGATCACAGATGTGGCAATTTTTGGAGAGTGCAAAGGTTTCCATCTTGTCACTCTGATTTGACAGTGACATCAAGACTGAAATTCAGGTTGTCAATATTAGCAGGGAAGTTGTCTATATGCATTAGGGATATTTATTCTCTAAGGCTTACTCTATGTGTGGGACCAAAACCCAGAAAATAGAATTTGAGATAGTGGCTTTTAGGACTGAAGACTTCTGTGTTCATATTCCTTCAGAAGATAAAACATCACACTACATGTTCCCAATTAAAACAGTCTCCCAGGAGCTAGGATCTAAGAGGAATCATCTTTCTAGCCATGGTGTCTAGCTAAGAAAACAAAAAACCTTTCACATTGGATTTAGACTAACTTTTGAAATTGGTGTGCAGCAGGTGCTCAAGATTTCCAGTGCTTAAAATGTATCAACAAAGTCAACAGAGTGATCCAATTTGTAATCTGTATGAGCTCTTTGGGATCCCTGCGGACAAAAACCCATGCACGTTAACAGTCATCATTATAAATAATTACTACTTAAAACAGAATCCAAATTTAAGATTCACTGCATAAATCACAAAGAATACAAGCATGACTTCTCTCATTTGAAAGATCCTTTCACTTTCCACTGACACGTCATAAATTCATCATAGGAAATCCATAATATCAAGTTTCTTAACAGGCCTATCTCTCCAATATTCAGAGTTAACAATTTCTCTCAACCTAATCCCAAAGAGCTTTCACTCTGAATGCCTTTCCTCAGACTCTGGGCAGGTTTTCTCACCTGTGCATTTGGATGTTTTGTTTTCATGAGCCATGTGTGTCACTTGAGAACTGCTTGTCTCAGCTCAAAGACTTAAAGCTACCCTGGATGTAGTTCTGGTGAAATTAATGCTTTAGCCATTTTTGGCCCATAGTACTCATGGTCTTCCATGGTGGGGCATAAATTCCTATTTCTCAGATGTTCCCACTGACTTATTTCGAATCTTTGCCATGAGTCAGGTTTCTTTTTTTGTCATTCACAGCTGACGCAGGTTCTCCACTGGCAAAGAAAAATATTCTTCTGAAGACTCAAATAAACATGAGCTTAGTCCCTGATCAAAAAAAAAAAAAAAAAAAGCGTGGCTTTGAAATAAACCCCGTAATATAACTAGTGAACAGAGCATTGATCCAGTTAAAACAGTGTTAGAGAATGAAAGATTGTCAGGGCTGTAATTCAGCTGTTTCTGACAGAACCCACACACACCACAACACAGACAATTTATTTAATGAAAGCTGGATTAACACTTTCAATTCTGATTGCTTTATTATGCTGCCTTTAGTTAAAAGAAACAGCCTTCGGTCTTCAACCAAACTATATGTGGACTTTATTGTTCCATTAACATCTGGCTGAACATTTTGTTTGTCTGTTGTTGCCTTGGCTTATGTCTCTGTGAAAGCTTTAGCTCTGTGAAGGATCGATTTCATTACTGTCATATACATTACCTTAATACAAGCAGCTTAGTATTATAGCTATTTAATAGTTTTTAGGAAAAAAAAAAAAGATGACACAACTGAGCACAACTGAGACATGAAAATGTAATAGAAAAACTGCACAGGGAAAAGCTCCATCTTCCTTTTGATCCAAGTGAACCAGAGGCCAAGAGAGTCAGTTCTGTATAAAACTGGTATAAAGGAAGATGAAATACCAAAGATTTGGTAGGTTTACTTTTCCCTTCTTTAATTTTTTTTTTTTTAACGATATAGGAGTTACAGATCAGTGGCATGGATAAAATTATTCTAAGTTCCTGAATGCCAAGGGATTTCCAGTGCGACATCGATAGCAGAATTTCCCTTGCGACTTCTCTTTTATGTCCAATTCATATTGTATCTGTTTGAGCATCCAAGAAAGTTGCTGCTTCACAATATAAATTTCTATCCACTGAGAAAAAAAACAACACACACACAAAAAACACACAAAAAAACCCCCCAAACCAAAACAAACAAAAAACCCCGTGGGGGTTTTGTTTCATTCTTTGTTTGTTTATTGTGGGGTTTTTTTAAATATCACCAAAGGAGATCACCAAGCAGACAATGGACTGACCAACTAATGCAGAGTGGAAACAGAAGCTTGGAACTAAACAATTCCATGTTCCCATTCATCAGCATCTAGTGTCAGCTGAAGTGAAAGTTAAAGGGCAATTTTCAAGAACTCCTACAGAATCTCTCTATTTCTTTTTTGTTGGCTGAGAAGTGGTTGTATGTACAAGCAGGCATGGAGTCAATTAGTTTTCATTGCTGTCTATCTCATTTCTACAAGCTAATTTAGCTGCTTTTTCCACCAGTCCTTGTTATAAACTTTTCTGAATATAAAGATTTCATGGAAGTCTTATTGGACTTCCAGCTGTTTGTATGGCTTAAATATGAAAATCTAAGTTTCTTTTTGAATAATAGATGCAAACTAGGGATGTCTGACTGCAATAATGGGAAGAGAACACATTCTCTATATGCTGTATGCTCACAACCTGCATAAATTACTAGACATCACCTTAATTAACTTGTGGGTATATGATGCCTGATTCTTAAATACCCACATCTGCAGCTAAAGCTGAAGTCAGCAGGAGCAGAATGTGTCAACAAGAGAAAAGCAAAACTAGTCATTAAGGACCTAGCTCTGGCTCCATGTGTTGCCACATACATCCAGTGTTGCCAAGGGCAGGTCAGACATGGTATATTGCACCTACTCCTCATAGGCATTGCAACAACTTCTCTCCACTGACTGCACATGGAGCCAAGGACAGTTGCCCGAGAAGGCAGGATTCTGAATCTCCCCTTGTTCTCCTGGCTCTGGATGTCACAGCAGCCACAGGAACTAGCTTTGACATGCACAGCCATCAGACTAAGCGTGGCCCTGAGATGCTCTGTATCTCAGTCCATCTGTGGTGATAATAGGTGCTGTCAGCAAGTCAAGTATGACCAGGAGCAGGAGGCCACAAAGATACATGAAATAATGCCTGTGAACCAAGATACCCAAAGGGTTGGTGCTGCTCAGCATTGTGCAACCCACATGCTTTCTGTGCCATGAAAGGCACCAGGGCACTAACCAGGGTCCATCTGGGATCTGCAGCAGGGATGTTCTCTGCAGGCTGCTGCCTCCTCAGCTCTACTTTCAGTCTGGGCCAGAGCCAAATTCCTAGACCTGCGTGGCTTGCTCCATCTGTGGTCTCTCACAGAAGGGTATTTTTGCAGCTGACAGAGTTAAATCTAGCTCTGACCCTGCCACTGGTCTCACTGACAGTGGGATTGAGCTTGCTTATTCAAGGTAGTAGTGTCCTACTCCATATATTACTTTTCTTTATTTCCCCTTCTTCCCTGCAGGGTCAGGAAACATTTATTTTACAAATATCTCTAAGAAGCTTAAAATAAGCCTTCTCTTCTGCCACAAACTCATCCTATTATGTTTATAGCAAAGCAAATACAACGTCAGCTCCTGGCTGGGATGCAGCACTTGAATAGATGGGTATTAATTAAATACATGATTTAAAGCAACTGGAATTCTGCCCAAGCCTCCATAAAGAAATTACAGACTATTTTAACACATTCATACATTTCTTTTCCCTCTGTGTAAATTCAGGAAACCAGCAGAGAGTGATGATGCCCTGTACCTTGCTCTAATATTTTACAAACATTTTCATGATGTCTAGCAGCAGATCTCTGGGAAATCTGAATTTTAGCCTTAGTTTATAGCTGGGAAACCTGAGGTACAGAAAGGTTAACAAAGATCTGTTGAAGATCATAAGAAAAGATTGTGACTATCCTTCTACTCACTAGCATTTTGCTATCTCATCTACCTCATACTACTTTAGCAAGGTTTGATTTATAGTATAGTTGAATCAAGTGAGTTAATAGATGCAGACAGCATGAATCCACTTCATAAATATGTGGTTTAGAGATCAAAGGAGTTTGTTCCCCATGAAAAATTTGAACTGCCTCTTTGATTCAAATGTAGAAATTGTGCTAGCTAGCAAAACCCCCCAAATCTCTAGTCCATCAGTCATCATTAATAGTAACTTAAAACAAATATCCTCTTCCCAAAGATTGCAAAGTAAAACTGTTATGTATAGCTTTATTTTTCCTTCTCAGAAGTGAGATGTGATAACAAGCAGTGTGGTGAAATTGCTCTGACTTAGTTTTAGGAGCTTCTAGCATGGGTTCTACACTGGCTGCTGAAGTACTTGAGTCCAGTTTCCTTTTCACAAGCTCAGCTATCCCACTGAAGACACACATACCTTTGTCAACTGCAGAGCCCTATACAAGTGCATCAGAGCAGCTAATATGTGTCTGCTCGATTCTATAGGGGGTGACAAACTTCCTTCTAAAAGCTAAGGAAAAGAAATATTCCAATGGAATATATGTCCTATCTATCCTCTTTTCCCAAAAGTATTGGCCATGAAATAGAAATTATGAAATCAGATGTTTTAGGGCCAGTTGCCTAACCAATTCCCTCATACTAGAGAACTAGTTTTGAACTATATATTCCAGCCTCCTGTGCAGTTCGGAGATAGTGCAAAAATGAAGCTTCATAATCTTAGGTAGTTCACAAGTTAAAAATGTTGCAATAAGAAAATTGTACCTCTATTCATTCTACCTGAATTACCTTAGAAAGCAGTCTGCCCATCTTTCAAACTTCCAACTTAAACTTAGAGCCTTTCCATGCCTGATCTTCCTCACTCATGGACTGACCAAATTTAGCCTGTTTTTCTCACAGTTTTTCCTTATAAACCAATGCCTAATGCTGCTCTATCTTTGCTTTTCCATCAGTTCCCTTCCACAGAGTGGGAGCTCCCAGGCAGCAGAAGGCCTGTACTAGCACAAGGTGCCAGTACACGCCACACATATTGAAGATTTGCATCTTGTTTCTCACTCTGCAATGTCACTTGTGTTTTCGATGAAAAGTAGAGGCTCTTATTCTACTCACACCACACAATATACCTTTAATATTTTGTCTGAGTAAAGGTATTTCTGAAAGATACATAATAAACATGTTTTTTCTATGTAAGATTACAACACTTCTACATAAATCAGCTGTGCCCAACTGTCCCTCTGGGTACTGTGGCATGTCCTCCAAATGTAGGAGTAGCATGATTCCTGCCCCTTACCTTTTCTAGTGCACAGACAAAATAATAATTAAAAAAAAAAAAGCCAGCCATTTTTTTGGGGAGTGGGTTTCCAAACTCTATTTTTTCTATTATTTTAATGAATTTTATTCTTATTAGCTACTCCTAGTATTTTTAGCAGGCAGTTTACATATTTTTAGGTTGTAGGTTACCTTCTTGAAGGCATATGTTGCTGTTATTTAACTTTGCAGATGAGTTGGAAAAGCTCAGTGAGACACCTCAATACTACCATAATTGTCCCTTTGGGGAGGATTCATTTACTGATATCACTGCCTACACAGTACATATGAGCATCTGAACCAGTACTCCTAAATTCCTTTTATAGCCAGTAATGAATTGATCTATATTGGCACTGAAGTTTGTCTTGAATCATCTTACCCTAAAGGAGAAGCCTACATCTAGCTGGATGAATCACCTGAACTCCACTGACTGATTCCCCAATGTATGTACTGAGAAGCTGGGCATGATACCCATCTGTGGCCACCTACAGCTAAATGTAGCTATAGATTAGTCCTGTTTCAACTCTGTCTTGTAGCTGTACTCAGCAGTCTGTTAGGAGAAAGGTATATTGACAAAGACTGTGAACTTTCCTTCCTAATTCCTTGTGAGGAATCAGATCCACAAATTGACTGCCTTCAGCTTGAGGAAGAAATGCTGGTTTAAATCAGCTGATTTAACCCATTCAGTTCTTAGTCTTAAGTATCAAGGAGTTCAACCACAGCCAATTTATCAGCCATGTTTTGTCATGTAGTATGAATTGCAATCAAACCAAAGGTCTCCTTTCATAAAATGTCTTGATATATGGAGAGTCAGATGAGGTGGACTTCAAAGTTTCATGGCTCTTTCAGCAGTGCAAAGATGGGCATTACTGAAGCACAGATGTTCCTGAGTAAGCCTATCCTTAGTTTTAAAGAAAATTTGGTACCTCTTGGGACACCCTGGCCAAACCTAGACTGCTGTACATGGGTCTCAAAATGTTAAAAATCTTGTGTTTTCATACGGTACTGGGGGGAAAAAAAAAAAAAGAAGTGCCTGATTTGGTAGTATTTGCATTTTGCTTTGAGATATGAAACCATAGTCTTAGGTCAGCTTATCCTATCATCATCCTAAAGTGACAAAAGACCTGGGCTGAGCTGACAAATTGCTAGTTAAACCAGACAACAGAAGTAGTAACAATATTATCAAACAGATAATTTTTCTGACAGGGGTTGATTTTGTTCCTGCAGCAGAGGGAATGGTTAGTTTTGTGTTCCACCTGCCCTGGGCTTGGAAGGGGAGGGAACTTTCTAATTCAGCAGCGAGGAAAAGGAGTTAAAGAAGAGGCTATTGCACAGGAAACTGAGCATGGTTTCTGCTCTTCCTGTATGAAGAACACTGTGCTGCCTCAAGGCTGGCTGAAAGAAAAAGGGGCTCTGTGCTGTTGCTTTTAGGATGGGCAGAGAGCAGGAGGAGAATTCCTGCCTGCTGAAGTCTGGTCTGAACAGCGCAGAGTGTGCTCTTCTGCATGCCACCAGCTGGAAATCAGAGAAATATTTCAGATTGCTAAATACTTGTCTCTGCCAGGTGGAAAATGAAAGTGATCTGGGCTCAGTTCATTCTGTGAGAGGGGTTTCACACATTTCACTTCTAAGTGGGTCTACAGGGCGTTTCCACATCTCTCCAAGTCCACTGTTTTCCAGGAGCAAGACTATAGAATTCTCCTCTCCTTAATATCTTCTTCTGTTCTGAATTAATTGGGGTACATTTCCATAGTTCCAGGCCAGTTTTCTCCTGACCAGTGATATGCATCACTGAGCATATATAAGGGAAAGAGAACTGGATGCATAGGGTTGAAATCAGCTTCTGACCTACACCCCTCTGGCAGTAGTAGTCAACATGAGAAAATAGCTGAAATGAAGTGCTTCAGTTGGCATAGCAAACCACAATGAAATCAGCTGATTTCATGAATGTTAATATTTTAAAAAATGTAAGGCCTTTTGAATTACCTCCTTGACTCCTAATTTTTATTACATAAAATAAAAAAACATTTCCTTCAACAGAGAAATTCTGGCCCTGAGCTAAGGTGTGACATATATGTAACATAACAGCAGCAACGAAAGGGGACCATGTCTCTTATGTGGTTTTTAATTAGGCTTGCAAGTCCTTGACCTATACCAAATTTATTCTCAAACTTAACGTTTTAACAAAGTTACAGCAAATTCCCCACGTATGTCCAAATCTTCTCATAATACCTAAAGACAGTGAGAGGTCCTGCCCCCACTGCAGATAAAGTTCAGCCCTGGGGTGGCTTCTTACTCTGCTGTTAATGTGTCTAGACTGGTCATTGAACCTTGCTGCTTACTATCCAAGGGATGACTTTGAGGTGAGACTCAGCAGGGGTACAACAATCCATGTATGAGTGCTCCAAGTGTTGCCAGTACGAAATAAAGCAGAACAGCTAAAAACACCTTTGGAGATTTTGAGTTCCTGAACAGGTTACTGCAAATTAATACCTGGCTTTTCTCCAAATTTATGCATGGCTGGTCATCAGCTCCCCAGTATACAAAAAAAGCTCTTAAACTGGCAAGGCAGATTACTGGAGGAACAGACTTCCTGGTCTATCTGCAAAGATGCATCCTGTCTGCAGGCCAATGGTTTAATGTGTGCATTAGTGGTTGGCCTGAGGCCCAAGTTATGTTTATACTCAGAGCACATACTTCCTTACACTGAAGAAGCAGTGGCTTTTGGAATTTACTGGAGCATCAGGAATTAGTAACAAACAGTACTAGCATTCTGCATGTCCTTCTCAGATCAGGCAAAACTTTGTAAAGCCCAAACCAAGAGACTTGTCCCAAAGACCCATTCCTAGAATTTACTATTACTCTGCTACAAGCTTGAACAGAGCCCTGAGGATATATGGAGACCTGTGCAAAAAGGACATGACACATAAAATACACACTTACAGGTATCTGGTTTTTGGAGTTAAGGAGCTTAAAGTTAACCATATAACATCTTATACCTGCTATTAGTGCAGAGAACTTCATGCTCTCTTACCATTTCCTTCTGAACACACCCTGTGGACAGCTGATACCAAACACATCGACCACCACTGCTACATCCAATGTGAATATTACCACACCAGCTGTATCATAAACCCTGTTCCTTCGACACATGTAGAAGGACCCGTGAGGGTCCATTGCAGTAGGAACACTGTACCTGGGTTTCCCTGAGCCATGGAGTCATAGATGAGTTTGCAGGTCTTCAGCAGGATGGCAATTTTCTTTTCTGGGGAGTAGGTCTTGTGCATGGTTGTGAACTTGTGAAGGATCTTTTCCATCACAACTGTTTCAGGCACACTGGTCGTGATGCCTAGGTCAGTGGTAGTTGTGTTTTGTATCACAAGTTGGTTCTCTTTCAGCTGCTGTAAAGATCCATCTTTGTTGTGTATTTCTTTCAATGAAGAATTAATGGCTTCCTTCAAAGGTTTCAGGACACATTTGTACAAAGCCGTCTCAGCAATCACTTCTGCACAGAGAAGGAGGAACACAAAAGCACATAACAAATAATCACCACAGTAGTACAGGTGCAAGTAAAAGCCCTAAGGCAGCACTACTGCATAGGTATGAGCAGGGAACAGAAATTACATCCCAGAAAGTAAACATTTCATTACCAACACCCTTCAGAAGTCCTAGAAGGGTTTGAGATTAACATCACTGTGTGTGGTCTCTGCCACTGAAGCTGCAGAAGACCTTCTGCTACCAGCAGTCCCTGCTCTCTCTGCCTGACTCCTGGCTGACCAGTATGACACAATCAGACAGCAGGAAAGCCGGCTCTGGGGAGAGATGGGGAACCTCACATAACTGTGCTTCTTTTCACAGCCCTGCCCTTACAGATGCCCAGGTGGGATTCATCCCATGTCCCTCTCCCTCTGACTTGTTTGAGATATTCACTTTGGGATGAAATTAATTGGATCCTCAACGCACCCCTATTTTCTCAATGACTGGAAAGCTGCTGTAGCCACCAGCTCTGAGACAGGCACCAACATCTGGTCAGAAGTTTCTCACCTTTACTGCTCAGTGACTCTAAATTACTCATACTTAAAACACCTTACACCATCTGTGGATGAGGAAATGGTATGTGTGCATTGAGTATTTGATTAATATTTAGCAGGAGACAAAATACAAAAGGAAGCATGAGAGACTGTGGGAAGGTCTTGTCTAACTTCTAGAAACCAGAGGCAGAGCTAGAGGGACTGCCAGAGATCCTCTTGTTCCTCCTTCACTGAGGCAAAAAGGTCATTGGCAAAAGAGTTCATCTGCTCAGGCAGTAAGGAATGAAACAGAGGGCAGTAAAATTTCTGTTTTCAAAATGCAACTCTTCTAAAGAATCCAGAGAACCAATCAGCCTGAAGCAGGACAAATTCAAGTGGTAAATCTTCCACAGTGGGAATTCCCGTCCTCCACAGGAGAAGACAGTCCTCCCTAGGCTGACTGGGCCATATCATCCTGTTAAGGAACTGTCAGTGAACAGAGCCAGATCCAACCAGGCAAGTCTGTGGGAAGGTGGTGGGATTCTTGTACACATGCAGCTCTAGTAAGCATAAGGACACTTCTTTCTGTCTCCTCTCCACTTTCAATAATAAAGATTCAAGACAGACTTCTCTATGATGACACTCCTGCTTTGAAGAAAGAGGTTATTGGGACAAAAATTTCAGGTGTTATGTAAGGTGCATGAGAAGTAAAATTGTAGGTCCCCTCTCCCACCTTTGTCAAGGTACTGGCAGAGGGCTGTTCTGCTGGGGAGTCTGTAGGATCACGTGAAGCTTTGCTGGATGAGAAAGAAACCAGCAGGGCCTGCTGAGACTGACAGTGGACTGCCTCTTAGTCCTGGCTCACCACTTAGCTGGGCCCCATGTAATACTGGAGCTGCAAGACCTCTCAGAATCCCTGGTCACTTCTGTGGCTGGCCGCATTCTGGATCTTCCAGCTCCCAGCTTGTTTTAGGCCAACTCAGGGATCCATACATAGCTCTTCATGGGTTCTCAGATCCTCAAGAAACACTTTCAAGCTTTCAAAAGAGCACATGAGTGCATGCATGCACACTTTTTCTGACTATACAGCTTTGACTGGGATAAAAAAATCCTACAGCTCTTTGTATATTCCCTCATGGATGTACATTAAACAGACCAGTCCAATCCTTAGCAGGGAGGGAAGTAGCACATTACTCCCTCGAAGGATATGAAAGAGAAGCAATGAAACACTTGTAAATAGTTAAAAACATTATTTTTTACTCCCCAAAGGTAAATTATGTCTGTGGCAAAGAGGTGAATGCTGCATTTTGGTGCCAGCAGTAGTCTTGCAGCAGGCAGCTCTTCTACACTTCTGAACTCTGAGCCCCACAGATTGGAAACAAGGGATTCCTCCAGCCTGCCACTCAAAATCATCATAGCCTTGTCCCTCCCAGTGTGAGACTGTGACTGACCCCTAGTCTGTCTGCCACATGCAGAGAGTTCTCCATCCTCACAGCAGAGCAGTGGATGTGGAAGGCCATGGGCAATGCAGCTGCAGAGGGGGAGGTTGGTGTTTCCAGTGAACTTTGTGTGTGCATACTTACACGGACTCATATGTGCATGAGTGGGCATGCATATATACATACATGCACATCTCTATCACACATACAGACACACATCTCTTCTACTTAAACTTTTCCCTTTAAAATGTTCATAATGGGATTTTCCCCCTCATTGTTCTCCAGGTTTTAGAGCTGTTCCTCCAAGTACTGACAACCACAGAGTAGACTTCAACTCATACCCCTCAGCTTTTAGGAGAAGGTTTATAATTCTGTAAAGCAGAACCTGTGTCTGCATAATCCCATCTTCCTCCTCACCTTCCCAAATCATGCCCAAGGATGAATAAACCACAGTCACCTACCTAACTGTTCCTCGGTGTAGGAGACTGAGTCTGCCAGAGATTTCAACTCGGTGCTCTGCACTAAGTAACTCTTCAGCTGCGTCATCATCAACCGGATTTCTTGTAGCATCTCTGTGCTGGAGCTCTGCTTTGCCATCATCTCTAAACTGTACACTCTGTAGTCCCGCACCAGGTTGCCAAAGTATGAATCCTTGTCCTGTGCCAGTTCCACTATCTTCTTCTGCAGCTTCCTGTCACTAGACAAAAAGACTGTGAAGACGTTGGACAGATTCACAAAGGACAGCCTGTTCTTGGCCTTGGCCAAGATCACAGAGTGTGTCTTTTTACCAGATGAACTACTCAGCATCTCCATGTCATCCTCTGTACTACTGGTGGAGTAGGAGTCTGGTTCAGATGCTGATGCCTGCGCTGTGGCACTGCCTCCCAGGTCCTCCAGGGACAAGTGCAAACCCTTCAGTTCAGCTGAGCTGACAGATTTATGGCCATGTCCTTGTTCAGTCTTGTGTGTGCAAGTGGCACCACCTGCCCCTGTAGCTGGGCTGTCCTTGCACACAGCTGTGGCCGTGGCCGTGGCCATCTCTGCCACTGTTCTTTGCTTCAGCTCGCAGGAGCTTTGGATCCTTGGTACCTGGGAGAGCCTCTTCCTTCTCGGTGGTGGGATAGGAGGTGGCTTTCCTTTCCCAATGGCATTGATCTGTATCTCAGGCATGTCCTTCCTCTTCTCTGCAGGTTCAGGCTTTGTCTCCTGAAACTGTGACACAGCCCTTTTGGGAACCTCTCCAGGCATTTCTACAGCCTTATTGCACAGCAACCTTTTATCTCTGCTCTCTGAACTTGTATCTTTTTTTTCTTCTGTCCCTTCCCCTTTCAGCGTTTCACAACTTTCAGGCTTACCCACAGAGCTCTCCTGCGAGGTCCTCTCACACAGCTGCCTCCGTGGGGGGACAGAAGGTTGGGACCCCTTCTTGGGGCTCACTGCCGAGGGCTCAGTGACCAAGCAGCTCTGCTTCCTTTCTTCTTCTTTACTGTCACCGCCCTCAATTTTCATTTCCGCTATGCTCCTTCCTAGTGGCTTAAGAAATAGCTTGTTTTCTTCACAGGCCGTCATAGGATCCTGTGGGAGCTTCAGAGAAGATTTCTGAACCAGAGCATGAGAAGGTGGAGGTGGAGGTGGCCGGCGAGGAGACCTTCTTTCAGTGAGCATGGTGGCAATGGGGAGATCAACGCTCACGGTGTGGCTTATAGGAGGAGGTACATCTGGAGGAAAAGGATTACTGCACTCTTCTATAAAAATAGGATTCACAAACCACAGCCTGTCATTTCCTATTGACAGCTCAATTTCACATGAGCAGTGGTTCGTGCTACTTGCAAAACACTGGGTAGATCTTGAACTGTCCGAGTCTTTTGCAGGGTGGGAGAACTCCTCTCCTCTGTGGTTTAAGTAGGAGTCCCAGAAATCTGACCAAAAAAAAAAAAAAAAAAAAAACGAAAAAATGTTCTGAGGGAATTTTAGCTGCTAACAATAATTTAGAAGACCTACCTTTTTTAAAAAGAAATGGTACACAAGCTTTCAAACCTCTGCACAAAAAGTGTGAAGAAAGGGTTGTCTATTTGATGTGTGATGTGAGATGCTTAAAACCAGGGGATAAGCTCAGAAGCTTCACCAGAATCCTCTTTCTTGTCAGTGAGCAGGAAGGTACAGGTAACAAATAAAAATTATTGTGAAAAGGGATCTATGGTTTGCTCAATCATCATTGCTCTCCAAATAACTGGGGATACCTGAGGTGAGGATGTGAAGATCTCAGGTGAGTTCTGTCTCCCTCTTGCTCACTGTGGGAAGGTGAGCTATTACAGCCTACAGGTGAGAAATACAGCCTGGGTGTGACATGACTCTACTATGCAGCAAGCTCATGTGGCAGAGTCTGTTCTACACAGAGGTCTGATCCTGCGTTGCAATACAACCAGTCCAGAAATACATGATTTTAACACCTTCCCCAGAATAAAATTACCATTAAAGTCTATAACTCTGGATGACAATTATCTATAGTCATGCCCACTCTGTTTTGCACCTGCCTGCAGGTGTCAGAGAAAAAAAATGATGCTAAAGACTCTACACAGGAAGGATATATGATGAAGGACTAAGGAATAGTTAAGTACTTTGGTGCCATCAGACTGGAAAAGAGAGATAGTGTTTCAGATGCAAGTAGTCATTTCTATATGCCAGAAATTTCTTATTAGAATTTGTCTTCGAATAACTGTTCTAAAAAAATTACAAAGGATTTTTACATTTTTTGCATAGTATTCAGTATCATATTTAATTCTTTTCCCTTCCTCCAGAGGTGAGGTCTCAAATCTGTGTGTCTTACAAGTCTGATTGCTTTTAATCACTCTTAAAGCTGCTAATCCAGGTCCACTACTGAAAGCATCAGGAAACAAGATCCAGCAAACCCCACTGTTCTTATCAAGAAAAAGGATATAAACCTCTGAGGACCATATATATGCCCACAGATTTAGGGACAAGAAGAAGATGGGAAATCCTGGAAACACAAGGATGCATATATCTAAATAACTATTTTGGCATGCTTGGTCCCTGGAAACAGAGCTGACACTGGCAAAACTCTTCTGAGTGGATTTCAGGGGACACAAAGGAGGCTGCCATATAATGCCTGAGCCTTGCCTTGTGCTTGGTGTTAGTCCTGCCAAAACATCACATGTTGGGCCCAGAAGGGGCTGGGGCTGCACACATGTGGAATGACCCTCAGTGCTGAGTACGGGGTACAGCTCTCAGGTCAAGAGGTGAATTAAAGGACAGTCCATTCCCATCAGGATAAAATTGCTGTTTTAGCCTCTCACAGCCTAGGCTAGTGTCCAGGGCAAATTCAGCTTTATAAGCATGTCAGAATGTTTTATTAGAGTGGCTGACATTAGGATAGCTTTATTCTCTGATTCCCTGCCATGAGAGGCCTAGGAAGAAAGAAGCTTAAAATAAAGGTGTTGTCAGGAACAACAGCACTCTTGACAACAGAATTTGGGAGGAGACGTACAGATGTGACTGCACATACTGGCATCACGCTGCCAACACCCTCACATCTGAGACTGTCTGGGCTACCATTTTTCTTAAAAGCTCCAACTCTACTGGTTATCAGCAAAGGACAGACAGTGGAAGTTGCTTGTTTAAGTCGGACTATAACGCTGTGAAGTCTCATGGGCTGAGGAAATGGTGACTTAACCAATCTCCAAAGGGAAGTTGGTAATTTTTCTCAGTAGTGGTCAGGATAAGATGCTGTGATGAAAATGCAATGCTCAGACTGTGAAGGACCAGATGAGGTGGTCCTACCATGAATTACACAGCTGCTTCAGAGTAGGTGTTTCCCAGCACAGCCACACTGTCTCATATGAGGAAGGCCATTTGATCATCTCCCTTTGCTGTCCTGGCTCTTCCTTTAGCTTGCACCCTGGGATGGACAATTAAGCAGTTCTTTGATTCTTAGGCATGTCTGTGATGGCATGTGCTCTTTTTGAGCAGTGCAATCACGCTAATTCCCCTGCTAAAATGCCTTGTGTACTAGCAAGGTCAGGACTAGAGGCTCTGCAGTCCATCCTCAGAACAGCCAGATCCTCTGTGGAACAATTCCACTTGCAAATAGGCATTTGACTTTTATCCCCTTTGAAACACATATCACTTTGAAATGAATAAAAAGGAGCATGTGAGAATTTCAGACAATGCTATCTTTCCTTCAGGAATGCCATTTTGAGCAGCACTTGTTTGTGTACCCATTTGAACCCACAGATTTTTCCTCCAGGAAGCAGTGCACAGCATCACTCAGTAGCTGAGTCTGTTGGACTTATTAAGACAACATGGCACTCCAGGAAGCTAGCATTGCTTCCCAGCAAGACTGCACACAACAGCAGGTTTTCTTCTGCTGTCAGAAACTTTCCTGGCATGCAATATACCGTGACAAACAACCCCCCTGCATCACCACTTCTATGACCACCAGTACAGGAAAGAAAGACTACAATCAACATTGATTTTGTGCTTGTGCTTTAGCTAATCCTTCCATTCAGAAGTTGCTGGAAAGTGTTGCCTGAACCAGGATATCCTCTCCAGGCTCAAATTAGACAGGATACACTTCCTACATTTTAATTTAAATTTTTAGACTTATTATAATTAAATAAAGTTTGAAACTTGTAATCTCAAGTTGTAAAGTACCTTTTTAAGCAATATGTTCTGGATGGACACCCCTATTTCAAGGATGTTTTGACAAATTGGAACATACTCAAAATAGAGGATGCTGAAAATGTTAGAGGCAAATCTGGTGGTCAAAGTCAACAAAGCTGCCTGAACTGAAACCAGTGGAGTTTGCTCATGTCTTCTGGGAGGTATGCAGAAGATCCAAAAATAGACCTTTTAAGGCCCAGGATGCTCTAGTGAGTATTTCTAAGTGAGCTAACTCTTCAACTTTCTCCATTGTTTGGTTATTTTCAACACCTGAGGAAAAACTGAAAAGCAAAGGCGCATGAGAGGGGCTAACAGTAACAGCTGTCTCAAGTGGTGTTAAATGGAAAGGATTAGGAAGGAGACCTCCTTTAGTTAACAGAACTGCTTTTCCCTTCTCTATAACTTTACACATCTGATCTAAAATTTGCTTGTTTGGTGTTGTCACTAAAAATAATGTTCCTTTTTGTATCTTATTACTGAGAGGTGAGAGAACATGCTGGGATGATGCACATTTCTGTACCAACTAGAAATCCTGCAAGAGGAAGCAGAAATATCAAAATTCAAAAATACCACACTTCCATCAGTACTGCTCCCACACATCAGAAGGGGAAATTGCAAAGGTGTTTTCCATATAGCTCAGATGCCAGCTACTTGCAACTTGTGTAAGCTATCCTGTGCCATGCTTTAGCTGTCAAAAACCCCACAGTAAGATTGTAGGTCCCATGCCCAGCACAGAGGTCCAAGTGGAAATCTGAAGGGGCAAGTGGCCTTTTTTTTAGCATCCTTCTATTAACATTTAATTCATAAACATGTTCCTCTTGCATTCAGGCTTCCTCAGCTATTTCAGAGACAATAGTTCATCTGTCTTCCAGCTGCATTGTATCTGTGCAAGGCGCCATCATTCTCACAAGTCTGAGTGAAACTCAGGCTGCTTTGAGGGACTTACCTATCCCCAGACTAGAGATAATTTCAAGGTCTTGAAAGCTACTGGCTTCTAATATTGCTTGTGGCAGCTTCAGGGTGAAGGGCAGCAAATCCCTATAAAAAGAAACATAATGAAAAAAACAGCAAAAGGATAAACACCATAATTGTTAGGAGCTCTAAATTTCACTTGGTTTTAGTTATTGGGTTAGCTCACAATTTCAGCCCTGTTCTGCAAAGTCCTGGCTGGTAAGGCATCATGGGCAGTTGCTCTGATTTCACAAGTTTCTGTGGTGATGCTTCATGCCATGGCACTGACTTGATCACTGTGTCTTGGCTTCATCCTCTGAAAACAGCAGGAATGCCTCTCACCTCAGGGAGGGCCACAAAGGTTGGAATACCTTCCCATGAAAAGTTTAGTGTTGCAAATGGTAGTTATTGTGATTAGAAAAGCCAATCTTTCTGCCGTGGAAAGGATTTGAAGCCCTTTATCTTTCTGTATAGCCCTCTCTCCGTACTCTGCTTCTTCTTTTAAAAATCTGTGTAAGCGTAAGGCATGGGGACAAGGCAAGGCTCAGAGGGATTAGGGAAGGAAACCTCACCGGGGGAAAGGTAACCCCTGGGTGAAGGGACAGACCATGGTGAAGTGCTGCATGACACTGAAAAACCACATACATCCCCCTAGTCTGAGGGATACCACTGAGACTTCTGACCGCTTGGTGTCTGGAAAGATACTGTATTTTTACTGAAAAATAGATACAGTTTCTCAGAGGATGTTAGTTGAGTTTCACTAGAACACACCCTACCTCTCAAATAACTTAATGGAGCTCTTGGGCTGGCAGTGAACTGTTCAGGTTTGCCACTTGCCCAATGATCATTTGCTAAACCTGTTGTTACCTCAATTCCCATCCTAATGAAGAATAGAAAAGCCAGTCCCCAAAAAGCAGCAAGGAATGGTGAAAGATCATTTTGTACATTAAAAAATTTAACAAAATATTCTACAAGGTGCAACAAGCTGACTATAGAGAAAGCTGGCTGTGTGAGTAGGAAGTCTCTGCTACACAAATGTGCACCTCAAAAACGCACGTGGCTGCAGACCCTGAGGGCCCCATCTGTTGACATATGAGTGTGGGGACCTATTTTTGACCTTATTAACATATACACACCTTATTGATGTACCATGTGCTCCACGGGTTCTCTGTACACTCTGTTGTCACACTGTTTGACATAAACCAATTTGATCTCTGGCTTATTACTTTTTACATGGCAGATATCAGGTTTAAAAGAGGAAGAAGGTCCATTGACCTTCTGCTTTCTTTGTTATTTTCATATACATGACTAGTCTCCTTCTATTGTCTGAAAATATTAAGACATTGCCCTAGTAAAAAAAAAATCTGGTTTAATTAATGGGGCAGCAGCTTGCAGGCCAGCCACCAAGGCACCTGTTACCTACAGGTGTTATGATCTAAAGTAATCTGTCCAGGCCAAACTTTCTTTTGAGTAGAACCTGTCAGCCCTGATGAGTTTTTTCCAGCTATTCATAGATGATTTACTACATCCCTGAGAACAGGTCTCTCCACTCACCATCACAGAGACCTCCTACAGGCTGCCAGCAAATGATATGTCAGTGCCTTTTTATTACCTGCTTCTCTCAGAAAATTGTTCCCTTTTTATCTTGTCTTTTGAAGCGACCTGGGAAATCACATGAGCCATTTGTGTATTTGACACTCAGAAATAACATCTGTAACAGAAACTGGCAGAAGAGCTTTTCTTTCTTTTTGAGACTCTATCTTAAGCCATGATCCTTTTTGCAGGAAAGCAGAAGTGAGCATATTTTCCCTCTCACCAGCTATTTGACTAGAAACACCGAACTAGTTTTTTGCATTTGGACTCTTTTTAGCTTTGGTAAGATGGAAATCTTAATATGAGTCCAGGGCTTAATTTATGCCCGTTCTATAGGGTCTGTACCCATCTAGATGGCTAAATATCTTAACTGATGAGGGTGAGACAGGGCATGGTCTCTTGCATGCAGGTAAGGGTTGTGGCCCAACAGTGCTGAACTCAGCTGGCTGCAGGAGCAGCCCTCAAAATAGTACACACACAGGACTGGCTGGCAGGCTGCAGCACACTGTGTTATACCGTACATAGGCTGTTCCCACTGTGTAACCTAACCCAGTGACTAACACAACTGCCTTGTAAACATATCCTGAATCTGCTTTTTCCACTTAAAAGGAAATAGCTACTTCAAGAGTCATCTAAGTTTATACAGGGGAAGCCAAAAGTCTAAATCCAACTGAAAACCAGACCTCTGCAGTAGGGATGGGGTAAGCAGGCTGTGGAGGTGTCACTGCAGTTTTCTTGGCACAAAGACACAGAACAGAGGAGGCTGCAGACACACAGATTTAATTACACAGAGGGACTCATCAGCTTCCATCAAACCTTGCTCTAATAAAAATGACTTTACAGATCTTTCCCATCTCTGTGTCCGTTATGTTTGGTATTTCTGTGCTGAGCAAACAAACACTTTGTTTTATTTTTAAATTTTGGCTAAAGAACATATATTGTTTCAGGACTACTCGCCTTGTCAGATTCCCCGTAGGTGATTAAGTGCTTTATGCCTCCCACAGGCAGCAGTCCACTGGTAGCTTTGCTAAGTCTGCTTAAAGCTGCTTTAAAAAAATGGTTAGTCCAGGGCCCTTTTTTCCTCCTTGCTCTCCTAGCCCCAGTCCTGTGCCTCTGTCCTTTGTGTGTACAGACCTTTTCAGACAAAGCTTCCAGCTGCAGGGACAGCTGTGGTTATGGTGTACCTGGCCAGAAACTGGCTGATCTGGCCCTACTGTAGATACCAGCATCAAAAATGCCTCCTGGTCTGGCAGGTTAGAGGATACCAGAGGATACAGTGGGGTCTATGCTGTGACTGAATATTGGGGAAGGACAGTCCAAAGGGGAGAATGTGCCATGGAAGCAATAAATCCAACTCACCTACTGACACAGTAGAAGGCAACGAGTTTGAAGACATCCTCAAATACAAGGACAGATCCTTCCAGGTACAGGACTGGTGAAAAACAAAAAAAGACTAATATGAAGAAGCATAAAGAACTGGCTTTAAATGCAATGAGGCCAAATGCAATGACACTCTTCAGGGACACACTAAAGAAGAAATATCTCAGCCTGGCTTTCTGAATAGTTAGCTCAAGATATCAGTGTTGTGACACTAATAGAAACAATGGGAAGAAAAAAACCCCCACAGGTCACAGCCAAAGGATTCATTACAAGTCTATCTGTCTTTAGGGGTGTGCATATCTGC
The DNA here is from genome assembly GCA_035221455.1 of Xenops minutus. Classification (NCBI taxonomy): domain Eukaryota; kingdom Metazoa; phylum Chordata; class Aves; order Passeriformes; family Furnariidae; genus Xenops; species Xenops minutus. Next base: position 47,612,661 of record JAWWEE010000158.1, on the reverse strand, counting down.
AGTACATATGGGGTTGACATTGTGACTCTCCATGCTTGAATCCGGTTTGGTCTGGGTGGACAAAGTACTTTGAAGCAAAGGAAAAAAAGAAATTACTGTTTCATTACTATGTGTGTGGGCTCTGACCTGGGTCACGCAGACACTGTGAGCACAGCCTATTTGTATCGCTCATGTCTTCTCCCTCCCATTGCGTTATTCAGTGACTGCACTCTCCTTTAAGTGGGAAAATGCAGTCTATACCATATTGCTGAGTTCTTCAAGATGACCTCCTTTACAACAGCATGCTATGGCATTGTGTAGCCCAAATCGCACATGTTATTATAGAACTTTTGGCTATTGAGCTAGAAAAAGTTCACGGGATGGTGAAGAAAGTTTCACATTGACTGATAACCCAAGGCAGAGAGAAAGACTTGGATCTGCAGGAGAGACATGTTCATCTTTGCTTCAGCTTTACAGACTCACAAAGTGTCCATGCCTGTTTGTACACAACACACCATCACAAACAAATGTTGGTTAAGGAAATCCGTGGTGGATCCTCAGAAATGCCCATCAACTGGTGGTAAAGACCTGGATCCCCAGAGTTGCACTGTTTACAGTACAGGAGCCTGCCGGGAGTCCTTGGGGGGCAGCATCAGCTCCCACCCCCATGGCACTGCTCAAAGATATGATGCATCTCCCTTGATGCTGTTCTGTAGCCCACAGTTCAGAGCTGCAGACATGAAGCTCAGCTGCTGTGGCTCAGCTTTCTCAGTCAGCCATGATTCACAGCCCTGGGAAACGTCTCCAGGTCCTTGCCATGCCTGCCCAGCAGTTAGCCCCCTGCAAAGCAGGGTCTCCAGCACCTGCAGGAGGGAGACATCCACCTGGATCTCCTCTCCCTTGCCCCTGTGCACTGGCTCTTGTTCTCCAGCCAGTAAATAGTCCCAATGGAAGGAAATGCTCAAGCTTGTCTCTTGTTCAGCTTCATAGCTCATTCTCCAAATAAGGCATTTCCTCCTTTTACTTCTCCCTTTGTCCTAGCCCAGGCCCAGCAGGCTGCTATTTTCAGCTGAATACACCAATGCTGGCGTTTTCAAAGAGACGAGAGCCATGTAATTCTCAGAAGTCATTCCTAACATCAATTTATGTGGGATCAGCACAAAGAGATTAACCTCAATGTGTGCACTGATACCAGACTGCAATGTGGAGTTTAAAACATACTTCAAGCAAAACAATCCCTTTCCCTTACTTTATTTTTACAACTGGAAAAATTATGTTCAGCAAGTTTTTTTCTTTTTCCGTAATAAGAATCATGTTTCAGTCATGGATTTTTCATTAAACATCTATCATGAAAAATTTCTGTAGTTCGAAACCCATCTGCTTTGCAGTTCTGACACAGGAAACAAAAACAAAGACAAAACCCAGTCCTGTTCTACAGAATGAATTAAAACCCAAGAGACTGAACTCACTCGAATCTTCAGCAATTAAATAAAGCCCTTTGTACAGATGACAGTTTTAAGGGCCTCTTTTTCTGTTAAGAACCACATGTTCACTTTGGCATCCTGAGTTGCAGGTGCCTGTAAGAGGGCAGGCTGCACCTGTACATGTTCACATACATGAGCAAATCACTTGGATTTGGACTACTGATTGTTTCTGTGCCAAGAAGCTCTGCCATTTGGCAGCTTGAATGTTAGACAAAAAAATAATAGTTGAAGCCTCTCCATGTCAGGAGTATCCACATAGAAGTGCCTTGCCACTGTACAGCTACTTCTCCTCAGATGTATACTTAAATAGCATAAAACACCATAAATCACCAGGAATTATATAGCTAAAGCAGAGTAGGTACAAAAGGCTGTTGGAGCCTAAGGACCAAAGTTTTCAGCAGGTGGTATATAAAAATTGGACTGTCCCTGCACTAAGAGGTCATAGGAGGTAACAAAACTAAGCATATTTCTCAGCAGGCTGGAGTTTATCATACAGACACCCACAGCTCTCATGGGATATTTTTGGGCAGCCTCGAACCAAGTAAGAATAGATGGAAGAATAGTTAGAACAGCGCTTTAGATGGGTCATTACTTGAGGTACTAACACCATCAGGACCAATACTCAGCCCAAAATTTATTCTGAACAGTGGCAGTGTCAAGCAGCCTACACAGGTCTGCCGTGGCTACTTGGACCCACTCCCAGCACAGCACTCATAGGGAGAGCCACACAATCTCCTGTGAGGAACGTTTTCCTTGGGAGAAACCATAATACTTATTTCTTAACCTGTTTTTATCTAAACACTTGCTGACACTAAGTAGTGCTTTGCTGTCAGATGGCAGATGAAGGGTTTGGTAGAGGAGCATCTCTTGTGGGAATGGTTGTCATTCTTTTGTGGAAACCATTAATTGAGTCCTGCTGCATGTTTCTGGTTCTTGGAAAGACCCAGAAAATTGCAAGTTTGTACAGTTCAAAGGGCTCTGCTGGCTGTTGGGGACAATGTAGTTCTCCCCCAGTGTCATTACTGCCCTTAAGTCACTCTGCTATGAGAAGATAGTTAGGAAGAGATGCTTTTCTCTGGCTGTGGATGTGTTGTGGGTAGCTGGGGACATTTCCCTGACATGAGCACTGCTGCTCAGGGAGTGATCATGATACTGCTGTTTATGGGAACTCATGACTTTTGCAAAATCTACAAGCAGACATCTGCCAGATTGCTGTAATCCTGCTGAAAACTGCAGAGACAAAAGTCACCTTTCTTGCGCTCGTAAAACTAGGCCCAGGGCACCTGAAGAGCAAGGAAATATCTACAGCTCACCATAGCAGTGGCAGGATGTCAAGAACATGATCTAAAGCAAGAGCAAAAATAGGCTGGGCTCTATGACAAAACATATTGCCACAGCATATTGAGTTTTACCTGATATTTAGGAGCCCATAGAAAAATGTCACCTTCAGGAAATAAAAGGGGAAATGTGTAGATCAGTGGGCAATTTTGAGCAGTCTGAAACAAAGAGATAAGAATGAATTGTTTGGTTTTGGTTTTGTTTTGTGCTTTTTTTTTTTTTTTCTTAATGGGTGACAGAAGCATTAGAATACGAGTTACTGGTTTGTTGTTGAGCATACTCTGTTTTGCATCCTTTGTGCAATTCAGTAAGTGAACAAGGCTAGGCCAGGTTATGAACCGCTGTAAATATTTATGATTGTCTCATCTTTCCCTTTAGAACTGCAGCATGCTCTGAAGAGTGTCATCTGTAGGTACTGACTGGAATCTGTATTCATGTTTCTTTTACTCTTTAGATCTCCCCACCATTTCTTTATCCAGATGCAGAGGTCTTTGAGTCACTGAGTATTCTGCTTTCCTTTCCTCTTTGATTTTTTCCCCATAGAATTGTGTTTGCTAGTCATGTTGTTCTGGTCACATGGACAAATCAACCCAATTTCCATCTTACTTCTTAATTGGCTCATGGGATCCAATTACTTCAGCTTCTTCTCTGATGGCACTTCTAGTCCTAGTCACTGTTTTTGGTATCTGTGTAATCCTTCAAAGACATCTGAATTCAAGGATATGAACTCCTTATTCTGCAGCAGTTATGTTGACAGAGAACACAACCATTCTCAGAAGTCCTTATTGAATTTTCTTTAGATGCTCTCATTTTTCCAGATTCTGGCAAACTGTGAGATTTATCATCATGGGTGTGATTCCACTTTTCTATTTCTTTCAGATTATAAACCCACAGTCTCCTAACAAGAGATGTTTCCCTCCTTTAATATGTCTCTCATTTGATATCACGGTTGCCATGACCTTGCTTGCACTGACCTTTGCAGTAAGCAGCACTAGACAGCTTTGCTGCTGTTCTGCTGCCCTCAGCAAGTAAATCTCACTGTGAAGATGGGAATACTCCAAGGCAGAGATTACAAATTTTTCTTCTCCCAGATCCTGATATTCCTAGCTGTTGCAGGTTAGCAGTTTACTGCCCCTGGAGAATGAGCCCTGGGTATTGTAATAGAGGACTGCAGTGTCACTGTGCTTGTCCTGCCTACTGTGCTTTTCAGTGATGTGCAAGAGCATGATGTAATTCCTTCAGGTTATTGTTTCAGTGCCCCAGCTACATGCAAATCTCCTTCAGGCACTTATTCATTCACTTGGCTCATGATGGTATTAAAAGAAAGAGCTATAGCTGGATGTTTCTAGAGAAGGAAATTTAGGCTACATTGGTAGAAGTCCTTAGTGTGTTTAGGGTACCTTTCTGCAACAGGTCTGCTGGTTTGAAAGCTCCTACCATCGGTCCCTAACATTGTTTCTTGTGCTATTTCTTGATGACCTTCTGGATGGGACTGTATGGCCTTCTAGTGCTGTGTTCTTGTAAAACACTGTCACTGTTTATCTGTTTTCTCTTCTCAAGGTCTTTTTATTTATTTGTGATCTGATGCCTCTGCTTCTTCCATCTGATGTCTCAGCTATAGTTTACTTTTTGGTTGTGCAATTCTAGACTGTCTTGGTCTGTTTTGTCTTTCTTGTCTTTCCTAATGATTCTTTCATTAAATTGTCAGTCGTTTCTGGTTTTTCCTCCTCATCAAGGAAAAGCTGAAACTTCCCTGGTTTGAACTTCTGCCAGAGTCTCCTGTTGTGGATCCGACTCATGCTTTCTCACAGGATTTCAATTTTATGGCTTCCTACAGAGTTTAATCTTTCTGGCCATGATGAAAAAAGTCACTGCTCATTGCAGTTCCTGGGAAATTGGAACTAATGAATTATGAAAGTGATAAAGTGTTAATGAGCTTGGTTCTAGACTGTAAGAGAAATCTATTTTTAAACTGTGTTTTTCGCAAAATATAATTATGTTGTGCAGAATGAAATTATGCCATTAAAGAAGATGCAAACCACAGGCCTTTACGCTCTTCTCAGGCTGGGTCAGTAGACATGACTGTTTCCCTCTGTGCATATTCTGGTGCTAAGAAAAAGAACTTTCCTCACATCTAACAGGCACAGTGGTCTTGGCCAGTCCAGTGTACCTTGGCTCATCCGTATTCACCCAAGCAGATGGGCAGCACCTTGGTGTCCACTAAGATTTTATGCCTTTAACTCATCATAAAATCCTGGTGCTGCCTGGCCTCACTGACTCTGGTTTAGGATGCTTGAGCAGAAGTGTGTTACAGGCATTTTGCTCCTCTGTTTCCTCCTCACAGTGATCCGTGTTTCATCAGGGGTTGAGAGGGTGCCTGAAGCACAGCTAGCCCAGCTCCTCAGTGCTTTCCTTAAAGGTATCCATCCCTGAGAACAGCTTTCAGGGGTTAAGAGCAGGGCACAGTCTGGAGAATGGCTGTTCAGTTTTCAAAGTACTTGGCTTTCTTGTTAGATCCCCACCTTGTATCGCCTTTCCAGATATGGAAGAAACACCCGAAAGTCTGTGAAAATTCTACTGTTTCTTCAACCAGATGCTGGGGAGATCCAGGACTTCTTCCCAGGACGAGATGGCAACATGAGGTATAGCTGGAGTTTTAGATGTAGTCACACAGGCTCTGTTTTTGCAAGGATAAGGGGCAAAACATGGTCCTTCTGAATGTTGAGGACTGAGAGGGCTCCCAAGGACACCAAGGAGAGTAGGATGACATTTTCAATCGATGTGGTCCCCACAGTAAGCAGCTGAGTCAGTGCTGGGATCTTTGCTGGAGAAGCCACATTTTTGCAGGTCATTCAGAACCCACGCGTACATCACAACGGCAGTACAAGGTCTGTGCTGCCCAGATGCCCATTCAAACTACCAGGGCTGAGGGCTATGGCTGAAAAGACAAACTGGATATAGATATTTGTCAAGTAAGTTGCTCTCAGAAGGCAAATTTCTTTGGGACAACTTCATGAAGCAAGCAAAGCATTCATATATATAAAGGGTCTCCCCTCTGCCTCATGTAAGAGGAAACAATGCTATGATTTGAAATTCTGAGGGTTTAGTTTTTAGCAACAATCTCCAGGTCATATGGATAATCTTGAGAATCAATCCTTATGTGAAAAATGTATGCCATCATAGAGATGCATTTTATTAAAACCCATTTTTTTCCATTTACTTTGGAGAAAAGTCTATTTCTCTGCCTCTGAGATACGTCATGAAATACCACAGAGTTGTGGCTAAGCATATAGAAAAAGGAAGTTTCCTGAGCATTTTAAGGGAAGCCACCCAGTATGCAGAAACACATTCTGCATAAGAGAGTTCCAGGAAGAAAGACCTTTCCAAAGAAGACACTTTCCAAAGGTGAGTGATGAAAGGGAATATCCCACTCTGAAACAGAAGAGATCAACAGAGTGGACAAAAAAAGGAAAAAAATTACATTTCTGTTTCCAAGAGCTGCGATCTCACCTAGCTGCCAACCTGGTGAAAGAAGCTCTTCTGATTCCCACTTCTGAGTGGGATAGATTGCACTGTCACTGACTTTGAGGGTCCTACTCAAAGGTCTAAGTATGAGGTTCTCAATGCCTGCATTTCATTTTGAACAGTGTCTTACTTACCTTAACTCTCATTTATTAAACCCTTTAAGATCCTCAGATAGCAAACGCTGTCCAAGGGCAAAAATTATAATTTGTTCCAGTTTAGTCACTGAGACAAGGGCAGTTGTATTATGGGTACTGATTCAGAGTAGCTGTTTTATAAGCAGTAAGCTTTTTGGGTCGTGTTCAAGGTACTAAGCAGAGTAGGGTAAGGCAATATTATCCTGGAATAGCACGCATAGTCTCTAGCTCTGATTACACACAGATTTTGCATTATGCCTCTTGGGAGTAAAAAATAAGCCAGAAAAAAAAAAATTCCAAAGTGAGGATTAACAAAGCTAACAAGACCCTGAGGGCTTCTTTCTAACAGGCTTTCCCTACAATCTTTCAGTTTAAAGCTTAGAGTAAAAATGAAAGTGTTTGTATGGAGAGAGGAGAGGTAACTCTTCAGGATTAGAGTTTAAACAAAAAAAAAAAAAAAAGAGAGAGAGAAAGGAAAAAGAAAAAAAAGGCCACTGGCTATAAGCAACCAGAATGTTTCCAAAACAACTTGTAAACCACACGGAAACCTGGCACTGTTACATCTTGAAAAAGCAGCCGCACAAGTGTCTTATGTTTTAAGTGTCTTGATTTTAAAAGTGCTCTATGTTTTAAAATAACCAGTGTGTCAAAGCAATGAGGAACTCAGCTCACATGGGACGGACTTGGTGAGTCTTTTCTGCTTTTCTTCTGCACGCCTTCATTTAGAAGAGAAATGATGAACTTGCACAACAGTTTATAAAATATGTCCTCACACCATGTTTTACAATATCCCCCAGGCCCTTGGTCACTGTTCTCGCCAAACCAAAATTCTGAGCTCCTAGTTCAGAGGAGTCTCCTGAATGGGAACTCTAACCCACTTTTCAGGGTTAATAGTGGTGTGGATAATGGAGAACTCACCCTTAGCAGGAGACTGACCTTGGGCAAATGTCTAGGTTAGACATCCTTAGGGGACTAGAAATCATTCAGTCTCTATCTCCAATCAAGCCACAGACAGCAGACCAGACAAAGACCGTATCTCCTTTGCCCTTATTACAGCCCACAAAGAGGTGGCCTTTGGCCTGATCCTGCTTGTGGAGGCAGATGAGATCCAGCAGAAAAGCAGCAGCAAAAAGGCATCCCCAAAGCTGAAGGCGAGGGCTGGGGCAGAGCTGCCCAGTTATCCCATGCCATGGGGCAGACTTGCTCAGTGGTAGGATTTTGACACCAGGAAGCCACATAGGTGATGGTAGACTTTTTTGTTTAATGAGAAACATGCATAAACAGAGGAAATTAGCCCATGCTGGGCCCTGGGTGGTGCAGACAGATTGTTATCTGTGTCTGAGAGACTCATCTGAAGGTAACTAGGGTAGCTCTGCATCTTATAGGCAGCAACAAGAACTGCATTGAAAGGTAACGTTCCTCAGTCTGCTCTCCTCCATAGCAAGGTGTCTGCTGAACTGAACAGGACTCATTTACTAGGAGGAAAATAGAATAATAGCTGCATGCCCAGAGGCCTCCTTATATGTAATTAAACTCCTTAAAATCTGAACCTTAAGGTTAACTACGTAGTCAGCTTTTCCAGACTCCCCTGCTAAAAATATACAAACTTTAAGTCATCAGTTGGCTAATACTTGGAAAAAAAGTAGTCTTGGACAAGTTCTGCTACTGATATATATGACTTGCTTGACTGAGATGGAATCAACCAGTTTTGGTGAAAGAATGAAAGAGGGATCTTGTGTCCCAAGGGTGTTGATAACTGTTGTTATTTTTTCCAGCACATTTCTGCTTTTTTCAGGCTAATCAGGCCCAGAGTTGACAACAGTTTCTTACTTTGCCTCAATCACACACTCCATCATGCAACAATAGAGGAACACACTCCCCTGAAGTAAACTGGAAAAACTGACTCTTCTCACAGTACTGCAGCAGAGTTGACAGTCAGGCTATACAGAAAGCATACAAAAAAAAGTCTAAATAGTTGTGTTGTACCTTAGTGATTAACAATGCCAAGAGTTTGGCAGGCAAAAGGCCTGTCTGCAGCCCAGTAAATACAGTGCTGGCTGGGAGCTGGGCTTGTTCAGGGCTGGTGATGCACAGCTGGCCAAGTCCCCTCAGCACTCAGCCTGTGAAATCGGTGCCATGACACTGACTTCCTTGGGAAAAGTCAGCTGAATTCAGCTTGGCAGGGAGGGCAGAGGGCAGCTTCTCAGCACACTGCCAGTGATGCTCTGCCTTGGGAAGGTTGGCTGCTATGGGGCAGTTTGGTCACAGTTTGGCACTGAGTTCCCACGCATCCCAAAAGTGCTTTCCCTCAGCCTGCAGCCTCCTCTCCTGACACCACAAAGCAGCTCTGATGGGCTCCTGCCTCCATGGTCAGCCTCATTTCAGATTCGTCCAGAGCACATTGGAGGTTCATGCAGTCATCCATCACTACAGGATGTAACCCCACTCTTGGTCATCTATTGCCCCTCTCCACCTTGTTGTCAGATCTCTGTCTCCAGTCTGTCACTCATCCTTCCCGAAGTCACCCATAGCCCCTCCAGCCCCTTATCACTTTCTTCTCCTTTCCAGACTTTATTTTACATAACCCAGAACAGGGTAGCACCTCTAAGGAAGCATTGCCCCTCCACACCCTTCTGCTTTCACATCCCCACTGCTTACTCTTTCCCTGCTATAAACCCCATGAGGCAGAGAAAGACAGGGACCAGAGGGGCATGAGGGCAGGGACATAAGCAACCAACAGATGAAGAATGGCAAGAGCTCTCCTTGTGACAGCAGTGTCAGCACAAATTTACAGCCTGGTTGTAACAAAAAACCTGGCTCCTGCCTCTTCTACGGACAGTGGCCACACCCTTTTCCATCTACTTTACTTGTGCTCATGAAGCTACAGTACTTTAACTACTGGTTACTGGGACTACTGATATTTTTGCCTTATATACATATATATATATATACATACACACAAACACAGATGTTTATATATATATATATATATATATTCAGTAAAGTCATATTCTGTAGTAAACTTGAAGCTGAGGGTGCTTAATGACTTTCCTGGATAGTAGAAAAGTCTCAAGAGCAGTTCATGAGGTGGCTGCAAAAGCAGTCCCCTCTTTGTCTGCTTTATTGCTGAATAACAGTGTGGGGTATCAAAAAACCCCCACACAACCCAAAAACCAAAAAAAGCACTATCTTGATCTTTTCACCCTGAAATATCAGGTTCAGCCTCTAATCTATTCAGAGGAAATCAATAGTCCTACCCTGCTTTTCATGCCTTAGTTTACAGAATTAATAATTCTTCTTTCTGGTGTTGAAAGCTGTAGGGCTTCCAATGAAGGAGGCCAACTGTTTTGTTAAAGCGACCATTTAAAAAAGAACTGTGGTACTATTATAGTGATAATAGAAGTAACCAAATATATTTTTCTGATGGGCCCTTCTGCCTGCAGTCTGATGAGCCACAGACTGTCTTGAAAGGTCTGACTTGGGAAGGGTGAAATGTACACTTACTCCTTGAATTGTCCCTCTCCAGCTGAAAAGTCCCTTTAACATCGGCACAGAAACAGTCCAGGAATCGTGCAGTGCTATTAGTGCCACATGATGAAGTTTATTTCAGCCTGCAGCAAGCTCAGCTCTCCAATATAGTAAGGGACATATAATTACATCTATCATGCATTACTCTGCCTTTTCAAGTATGTTGAGGTACCTGACATGAGTTAACTCCAAATTTGCACTGATTAAATAAACTGAGCACATTCTGTCTTTTCCCATATACAAGGAGAGAAGGAGCCAAAGAAAGAAAGGTTATAGTTTTTGAGGAGATCACAGGAGAGACACTAGCACAGGAAATATTTATTTCTTCACCACCACCATTCTGTAAATCCTAGCAGTATTTCACCAGGAGCTTGGCCCTGGTGAATGGGAACTCCTTTTACTGCTCTACTGAGACATCCCTTCTGAGAACTGCTGTCTGCCCCAAGCTTGCCCACAGCCTGACTCAGTCTCACTGGCTGGTTCCCTCTCATGGAATTCCTCAAGCTGGCAGGGACCCCAGGAGGTCTCTAGCCCAAACCCCTGCCTAAACTAGGGTATCTATGAGGTCAAACCAAGTCACTCATGGCTTCATCCAGCCCAATCTTGAAACACTTTCATGAAAATCTGCAAGCACTGCCCAGGTAAATGGCTTAATCTTAGAAGTCAGGGTCATGAATACCAGCACATACGCCAGCTTATTCACTTGAGCTGTGAAGTGAAAGATCCCATCTTTCTGACCACAGTCAGTACCACAGTGTTCTACCTTTCCCGCCTTCATTTTAGTTCAGAGAGATCCAAAATAAATGCAATTAAAATTAATTTTTAAAATGGCAGATTATCTTCTTATAGCTTGTTTTGCTGTGTCTTCTGTTTTCTGAGTATTTCCAAAATTTTAAGGTTGCTTCTTTAGGTGTTTCTCTGCATTTGTGATGGTTATTTCCCTTTCTGGAAAACAAAAAATTCTGTCTGTCTTCATTCTGCTTCCTGATTCCAGCAGACAGAGTGTTAGCAAAAAGACTTGCAAAACTGAGGAAGCTATTGCAAGAGCTGTCATCACTGCCACAAAAATATCCATATCAAAAAGTTCATCTGCACAACTGGCCACTCATTAAAGGAGCTAAATTGTGAGCATGTTGCAGTAACTGAGCTGTCCTCCTATTTTTTCCCATGACCTAATTTGTGCAGAACTTCAGTGCAGTTCACATGGGAAAATACCCCCTGACCATGCTGTGACATGTTACCAGCAAGTACTTTGGACTTTGGGTTTGCTAATCCAGCCTCAGCATTATGTATTAAAATAAATATTAACAAAATTAAACAGGGAAATCTGCCATAATGGACTGTATCTGGCCATATTTGCCACGGTGCCAGCAGAGTGCAATAACCAAGGCCATTGTCAGCATCTGAAGATGTTTGAGCCAACCGACAGCATCTATGGAGTTGTTCCTAGGCAATCTTGCTCCTCTTCCCTGCCTCTTGCTCATTTGGTGAGTGCCCTCCCACGGCACTTGGACCCACTGAGCCATGCAGGAACACAGGCAGGAATAGGAACCCTTTGTATCTGAGCTCTGCCATCATGCCAGGCATGCCCACAGCCCTCACCTCAGGCTGGCTGGGATGTAAAGACCAGGGCTTTCAGCAGCTTTGTTTAGAGCTAAGCCAGCAAATATGAACAAAGTCCATCCCCCTGTTACTCTAATGCCCCTCTGTAAACATGTTGCTGCCCAATTACTGCCATTCAATTACCATCTGCTGTTGCAACAGGACAGTCAGAAGGACTGCATGTGTCCTTTTTATCCTGTGCAAATGGCATTGGCATATAATAAAAAACTGTTGTGTTTTTTTTTTCCATATATGCTTGGGAAGGAGGAATGGCAGTGTTGAAGTGACTGAGGTAACTTGGTAATGATTGACAAAGTTGACTTTGAAGGTCAAGCTTGCTTTCACACTTTAGACAGTACATATTTGGGATTGTTAAGGCAAGAAAGTATATTGTGAAATCTTAGCTCTTAAGTAATCTTTTCCAATTGATTTCACCCTTCCAAAATCCCCTGTGGAAAGGAACACCTTTGCTCATCTAAATTGCTGTTTGCTCTCCCCGGCAAGGCCTGCCTTCCTGCTGCCTCTGTACATGGTGTAGCTCTTCCTTCTGCCCTGATCGACATGCTGGGAGGTGGGTGTACAAAGTGGTCAGGTCCTCATGAGCTTTCCTGGCAAACACCTAAAAGCAGTTAGAGAATTAACCAGGCAGGCAAACTGCTGCCATGTGTTTCACTTGTGTTGTGGTCCTCTCCTAAATCCCTACTGTCTGTGTCAACCATTTCATATCAAACTCCAGTCTGCACTTCCTGAGCTCAGTTTGACTTTAAGAAAGGCCAAATAAGGTGACCAGGGCAGAAAATGGATTTCTTTATCAACCCTGTTTTTGCTACCAGAGTTGTAATTTTGCAGTAACAGTGATTGCTCTAAAACTGCCTTTGAGTGCAGTAATTGCCTGTACCTTTTCTGTCAAGGTATATTGTGGGTGCTTACCACAAGCCCAAACCAGAAATTGAGTATAAACTACTGTGTCCAATGGCACCATGTCTCATCTTCCAAAGAAGGTATTAATCCTGCTCCGGACATTTTTGTATCACTCAGTGATCATTTATTTTTGTTTTCCTATTTGATTGTATAAAGGTTATTTCAGTACCTCCGTCATGCTCTATCTCATTCAGAGTTGGTCTCCAGAGAAGCTGGGAGGGACAGAGTACACAAAGGTTTAATTTAAATATTGTAATTTTCCTCTAATAAATTAAATAACCACACTACAGACAAGACTTCACTACAAACCCCTCCTTCAGCTGTGCACTCATTGTTTTTCTGGGGCTCAACCCAGACTTGGCCCTGTGTGTTGGAAAAAGAGCTTCTGAACAGTTACTCCTTGTGGCGTATTGTCCCATATAGGTATGACTTAAATAGGGAACAAGGACAGCAACTCCACAACTGCCTCGGGAAAATAAACCTCCAAGTGAGCAAAGCTAGTTGCAGCAATGGGGACACAGCAGTATCATTACAGAAGGGGGCACCCATGGCAATTTTAGGCCAGCCTCAAACTCCTTAGGACATGAGCCTGAAAAGTTCAGTACTGACTTGGCAAATAAATGTCATTATTATTTCTATAAAAAATTCTAATAATATGAATACCACCTTCTTTATTCTGTGCAATTCCAGATACTTCTTTTCATTGTCATTTTGCTTATTTGGAAACAAATCACACCCACTTTTATTTTTGGTACAGAGTTTGGAAAAAATTACTACACGATCCACACCAAAGCATATGTGAAAGACTCCTGAGAAATATGAAATCAAATTATTTTCAGCTATTATTAACAAAATTTCCAAGAAGAAAAGAAAGCATTTACCTCAATTTATGGTGCTAGAGCATTCTTCTGTTAAAGGACTTAACCCCTGTGAAGGTGTCTTCATAACATTTTGTGAAAGTAAAAGCTACTGCTACTACCTACACCACATGGTCTACCATACTCAGATGCTTATTTCAAGCTCTCAGTTTATGTTACTTCAGAAATGCACATTTACATTAAGTATATGAATATTTTCTTTTTAATACTGCTACAATGGAGCTAATGTCAGTGGAATGACTTCTGATGGTAAATACATGAAGAGGAGGGAGAGTTGACCTGAGGTTGCCACCAGTTTACTAAGAAGAGCCAAGGGCAGGAGTCAGCTGAGGAAAGGGTGCTGAGCTCCTGGGATGTGTGAGGCTAGGGCTCCACCTTGGAACGAAGCAGAACTAAAGGACAGCTCTCAGAACACAAAGTGCGCAAAGTAGCTGAGATTTTAGCAGAGGTTGAGAGGTAGTGCCCAACGCTGCACCTCTAAATGGAAGAAATCTTGTAACAACCTTTAGCTTTGGGAGATTTCCACTGTTTTGAGTAAGAAGCAAGGGATCTTTCAGGCAGAGGGAAAAAACACAGAGATACACAGCTTTGAAAGTTGTCAGGTTTCTCAGCTTTATGATGAACTACGTGGTACTTGGTATCTGCTCTTTGGTCTTTACCATACCTTCTGACGACACCAGGATTTAGCCTTCCTCTCTCTGAAGGAATTAATTACAACCAAAGAGGAAGCACCAGAAGAAAATTTTGTAAAATCCATTCTCCTGTTTCATGACTCTTAGGCTACTTCACAGAACAGGAGAAAATTTCCCACCAAAAAGAAAAAAAAAAGGTGGAAAGAGGTTTCACTTCTTGATTCTCTTATCTAGTGGGTTCTTTGGGGATTTCCATTTAAAAAAAAAAAAAATCACAATTAAATCCGATCTTCCCCTCAGAAAACTATACTTCCCTAAGTATTTCACCAAACATCAACAAAGCAGATCTGGTATGGGGAAAAGAAAGTAAAAAACAATGATCCACCACTATTTGGCAGTGCAATGTTAAGAAGCTTCCATGGAGTTTTTTTTTGTCCTTCATTGAATGGCCATCTATCTATGGATCAAAGGGGCTGGGAAAGAAACTCCATACTGTCATTAGGATACCAAGGAAAGCCTCTTCAGATACTATATGAATGAAAAGTAGGAAGGGATCAGAACGGCTTTTTCCAAGCAGCTAAGCAGCAAAATTTGCTAGTTAATGCTGCATGTGGTGACAGTCAGAGATGGATACCACCACAGAGATGGCACAGAGCAATCAGCAATCATGTCAGCCTCTAAGGGAAGCACATCCTTCTTTGTGTCTCTTGTAATGCTGAGACTGCACCGAGTCCTCCAAAGAAGAACAAGAAACAGCTGGCAAGGTGCTTCAAAATAGTAAGCTGCTTGCAACTTGAATTTTAACTCAAGGAAGGATCTCCATAAAATCAGAACTATACATGTCAAGGTAAATTCAGCTTTCAGTTTACATCTGAATTCATCAAGTCTGACAAGTTGAACCGAGGTAAAGAGGAAAGGAACTTGCTCCGACTTCTTCAAATCCTTTAGGAGGAGCAAGCTCTCAGAAAGGGACAAAGAGCTCTCTGTGGGGCACGTTACACAGATCATTGTTTATGTGTCAATTCAGAAAGGAAATACAAGGAGCAGGCCAGCAAAACCTAAGATTCTTGGGCCCCACTACAGCTGAGAAGGAGGAATCTTGAATGGCAGGGAAATTACAGCTAGTCCATTTGAAAGGCACTGAAATGCCACCAGCTCTGCTCTTCTTCATGCGGACTCAAAGAGCAGGTAGTTCTTGGGAGGATTCACCTCCGTTTGCAATGTTCAGTGGCAAGCTGAAGGCTCCTGGTAGCAAGTCCCTGCCTGAAGACAGACTTTCTACAGTTAAAAACTAATGATCCTTGGAAAAACCCTGCCAGTTCACAGTGGGCCTCAGGCTATGCAAGATGTGTGTTTTACACACTTTCAGGAGTGTGACAGCAAACTTTCAACTGACTTGTGATCCACAGCAAAACAGCGTCTCTGGGGGTGCTCAGAGGTCTCCTACCCTGACACAGAGTCCCAGAGAAGAGTGAAACTGAGGCAATCCAGGGCACTTATCAAGGAAGCTCATGTTCTAGTCTTAATTCTTTTAAAGCATGCAGACAACATGTAATTTTATTTTTGAAAAAAAGTTTAGAAGACGGTGAAGTTATGAAGTTAACATATAAAAATTAATGCATTAGATTTGTCCGTGACACAGATTTATCATCTCCCCTTGCACTAGACATAGTCCTTTGGCTTTACTAACAGGAAATAATTCAATTTCTTCTAAACCTAAAAGCCAGGCTACTTACCCTAAATGAGAAAGGAAGCAAAAGCATGACCATTTCTGTACCCAGTGTGGTGTTGTCAAAATGGTGCAGGATGTAGAACTGAGAGGCTTTCTACAGCTCAACACTGACAGAACTCCAGCTAAAAATAATGTGAATATCCACCACAGGAATGCATGAGCCTCATGGTCTCTGTAATAGCTGCACATGTGATGGCAGCTCTCCTGCTTTTTTAATGAGAGCCGAATTTTAATTACTCTCCTCTACTTTTTGCCACTTGTATGAAAGTGGTGAAAACTGATTTAATTCTTGTTCCTACCAGAAAGCTATGTCTCTGAACACATCCTTTGCATTAAGTTAACGACAAATTAGAAATAACAAGCTAGAGAGTTAGAAAAGCATGGCAGAAAAGTCTCTCTAGATAGGCTAGCTCAGCAACATTTTTGTACTACATTTTAGCTTGTCTGTCCTCAAATCAGATTTTATGGGACAGGACACGAGTCAAGAAGTAACATTTCTATAAGTTTTTTAGGATGATAGGATTCAATTTTTTAACTTTTATCAAAACACCCCTTGAATCATCAAAAACCAATTCCCCACCATGCAAAATCTAAGCCCTAGGTCAAGTTCAAATAGCTAAATAAAGATTTTTCTCACCCCGCAGCTAACCCTTGCCCTTGTAGTCTTAATTGAACACCTTAAGCTGTGGCAGAAGGTTTGCTGTTCCTGCCCTCTCGCAGGAGCACTGAACATGTGCAGCATCTCTGCAGTTGGGTGCTCCAGGGAGCAGGAGGATGAGAGAGAAAACTTTCCAGGTGAATACAGCAGCCAGACAGGCAGCTGTGCCCTGTGCACGAGCAATGCTGCGACAGGCTGTGGGCTGGGTTTGAGATTAGAACAGATTAAGAGATTCAGTTGTCCCTCTGGCTTTAAAGTCTGTTTATGATGCAGAGGTATGCGGGGAACCATATGAGAAGGAAAACATTCATATGAGCAACTGTCAAAACTCATTTGCACAAGGGGAAAGAATTAAGTCACAACACTGATCTGCAGAAACACAAGTGGTTTAGCAGAGACTGAAACAGTTACCCTGGGGAGCTGGCTTTGGCACAGAGCTCAGCAAAAAAGGATTTCAATGTGTTCGTCCAAATAAATAACAGTGTGAAGTGTTTTGACAAACTGTTTTGAGCGTGTGTTTCCATGACTACCCTAAAATTCAGGTGCTTACAAATATTCCTTAGAAAGTGGAAAACATATGCCTTACACATCTAATTACACACAGGGCTGAATTACACATGGCTGGCTGTGAACTGGGTTCATTTTCACTTGCTCATGGCAGACTTGGCTATCCAAGGAACAGCACCGATACCACCAGCCCGGAGACCTGCCTGCCTCACAGAAACAGAGAGGCATTGAAAACAGCTTAGGAGTAACTGGCTGTTCAGCGTGACCGAAAAGGCAGTGTAGCAGAAGTTAGATGACTGGTGACCCTCAAATTCAGGGACAGAAATAGAGGCAGATTCAGTGAGTTAACAGGGCTTAGTCTGCCAGTGTGTTGCGCTTTTCTCAGGACTTCCACCTGGTGAACAGCAGCTCCTCTTGCTTGGTCAAACCACTGCCCCCCTCGGCTGGAGGTGTTTTATTTTCCTGTTGTGAGTCTGTAAATGTAACATAAGGTGCAGAACCACAAGGGAGCTGAGGTAAAGCAGCTGCAGGAAATATTAACTGAACGACACTGTAAAAGCAAGATCTGCTGCCGGTCACAAAAGGAACCCGCTCAGTGCAAGTAAGATTACATAAATACTGGTGATCACAAGAGGATTCAGTACAATACACAGAGCAAGACCAAAGAATGTAAAGACCTTACTTGATTTTTCTTCTTTAATGTTGTACTCCAGCACACCAGGAGCCTCCTTCTGCACCGGCAGGCGGACTGCGAGGACCATGTTGTTCACATTACCCTCTTTCCTGACTAAGAATATCTGAAAAAGGAGAAAAGAATCAAGAGCTCAGCTACATTATGTGAGCTTCTGAACTTTATTTTAGGTCATTCACAATGAAGATTTTTATCAGTACAATACACCTTTAAATGGTCTTATTTTAGCTTTGTTCCGCTTGGTTGAGCTTTACAACAAAAATAATGAATAAAGGGGCATTTCATCTGGGTGAAATTCAGGCCTGTGAAGGAAGTTTCTATGCATCACTGATGTCCCACTTAAGCCTAAGGCAATCTATTTCACTAACTGAAGAATACAAAACTGTACTCACAATTTGTCAAGTGATGGGCACTTCTCTCATAAGTGCCCTAAATCATGAACAAGTCACCCTAGAATGTCCCAGCTCAGGTCTAAAGCAAGAGAGTCACTTGGATTTTGAATGGGAAGGGATTGGAGTGTCCATGAGTAGAACATAAGGCAGACTCTGGTGGCTACAGTGTCTCATGGCAGAGCTTTTTTCCAGGACCAGAAGACTATTCAGGTATCTTGGAAGAACTCTTCCCCAGTTGTCTGGGTGAAGCCAGGAGGTCAGACCAAGCTGCTCAGGGCTTTGTCTGTACAAGTCTGGAGAACGTCCAAAGGTGGAGACTGCAGAGCCTCTCCAGGCAGCCTGTGCCACCACAAACTGTTCTCACAGGGAGAACGTGCTTCCCTGCACCCTGGTTTCATTGTGTGCCTGTCACCTCTTGTCTTCCCACTGTGCAGTGCTGAGCACAGCCCAGTTTCATCTTCATGACTTCCCTACCTACCTACCCAGCAAGGCACCAGGGGCTTGCTGTGTGGTCCCCTCAAAGCTGTTTCTCCTCCTGGCTGAACAAACCATGGTCCCACAGTCTCTCCTCAGTGGGTCTGTGCCCAGCTTGCTGCCCACCAACCCTGCAGGTCCTTTCCCACAGAGCTGCCCAGCCAGGCAGTGCCAGCCCAGATCACTGCCAGGGGTCTGCCATTCCAGAGGCCTTTACCCTTGCTGAAATTGATAGCAAGGCCTGTCCTCCCAGCTTATCTCAGGTCCCTCAAGTGGTCATTCAAGGGCGCTGAGTGGTCCTGAAATGATGGAACTGATGTGCTTGAAAAGAACTAAGGAGATCATCTAGTCCAACTCCCATGCTCAAAGATAGATAAACTACAGCAAGTAGTGCTTGGGGGGTTTTATTATCTCCAAGGATGGAGGCTCTGCAGCCTCTTGAGAAACCTATTCTAGCATCTAATCATGCTGACCATAAAAAAGTTTTTATTAATGTTTAAACAGAATTTCCTGTATTTTAGTTTCTGCCCACTGCACCTCATCCTTTCACTGGATACACTGAGCATGGTCTGGCTCAATCCCATCAGGTTTTCATACACATTGATAAGAGGCCGCTGAGTCTTTAATTGGAACCAGTGGAACCACTCTAGCTATTGGTTCCCACCTAAGAGACCAGGGGAATTGAAAAAAAAAAAAAAAAGGAAACAAAAAAGGAGAGGGAAAAAAAAGATAAAAGAAAAAGACCTTTTTTTTAATTGTGTGAGATCCTAAGTGTGTTTCTAATTAAAGGTCTTTGTTAAAGATATTTTTAGCTTGTATCTTGAAGCTGCAGCTACAAAGACAAAGAAATCTTCACCTTTATCTGCTCCTTGATAACAAGCTTTCGCAGGAGACAGTCAAGGCATTTTTAAAAAACTGAATTAAAAATTCAGTCTAATTCTGGAGTCTGGATATTAATATTAGAAAGAGACATGTGAGTTGATAAAATCATTAATCAACTGTAATGTATGGAAATCTATCAAGAAAACATTAATTTCTTGGACAGAGGAATTTTTAAAAAAGCATGTCTGGAAGCCAGGACTTTTGCCTGCATGAGTCCGTCATGAGGGCATCTTCGGTCACCTTAAAGCGCCCATGCTGAGCACACAGCTTTGGGGCAGCGTCAGACCTCGCCCAGCGCTATCATGTTGGCCTCTGCTATTCAGAAGAAATGGAACCCCAGAGGGTCAGGTCCACCAGCAGGACAGAGAAAATGCAAATAAACGCATGACAAACAGGTTCATGTTCTTAAACAGGTCAATTCCTAGCACAGGGCAACCCTCGCCTTCTGTCACAGAAAGTACCTGCAGGTAGAGGCTCCCCCTTCCCCAGGTCCTGCCACCCACATGGCAGCACTGCCCCTCTAACCATGGCTGTCAGGCCACACCATCTCACACTGCACTGGTCCCAGTGCTTTGTGTGAAACTTAATCTAAGCAACGAGGGAAATGAAACCTGGAAATGAATCACTTCTGTTTTCCTGATTGGCACGCCTAGTTGCCATAACTCCAAGGGCTAAAATTGGACTACGGCTGTTCAGAAAAGTGGGAGGTGGGTTTTCTGAACTCTACCTAACCCTGTGGTCCAGGTCAGGAGTGGTACTGACTTCTATTTTCACCACTGGTGGGAACAGTTTCAGATAGGCTCAGCATGGGCAGGAGAGGTTGCCCTGGCCATGGGACACCTCTAATGTGTCACCACTTCTGACCACTTCTGCTGAAGCCTGCACCCACCCGAGGACAGTATAAACAGGAAGAACAGAGGTAAGATTTATTCCCAAAGCCAGTCAGAGGTGGTGAACTCCCTGCCTGCAAGGAGTATGTAAAGGTCAAGGAGGCTTGGGGCCATACGTGGCTACATCACAGACAGTCACTCAGGTCTCCACTTACAGACAGATCAGAAAAACAAAGAGAGTAATTTGCCCAAGTTATTTGAGAAGTCTAATTTTGGGTGAGGTGCAATGCACAGCCCAGACTGCTCAGGTGAGTCCCACCAGAGGACGTCACTTGGCTGTGCCAGCCTTTAGCCCTGAGATAGACTGACTCAGCCAAGGGATAGGTCCAAAAATCCTCAGAGCAGGAGTTAATTCCCCCTATGCTCTGACATCAGCTCAGGTCATTTGTACCTGCCCTTCTCAAAGAACCCAGCCAGGACACCTATACCTTACTATGCCTCACCTATGAAACCCAGGAATGCAGAGAAGCTCCCTTTGCTACAGAGATGTTTTCTCTGAGCAAGTTATAAGCTTTGCATGAGTGTATTATTGTCTAACACTCAGTTTATGCAAATCAGATACTAATTATTGCAATAAAAACAGTTCCCAAGAGCTCCCAGAAATTAAGGACCTTTTTATAGTTTTTTTTGTTTGTTTCAGTTGTTCCACATTGTGATAGTCACCATACCTATTGGTATGGTGGTCCATGGGAAGCCGTCTCCATGAATCTACATACTAAGTAAATAAAACCCAACACAAGATCATATGCTGCTCCAAAGCCAATATATCTGTCTTGCAGCATTCAGAGTGGTAAAGCATCAAAGGGTAATGGGAACAGAGAGCAGTCTGCTAAATATTTTTGTTTCCACATGAAAAAATGCACTGGTCTCCTAACCAGCCCCACCAAGGACAGGAAATGTGGTTGTCTGAACTGAAACCACTTTGGACTTACCCCAGCTGTTTCTTTGCCAAGGATCGCCCGAGCCCTTTCCTGGCTCATGTTCAGCTGAAGCCAGACAGGACATGTCTTGATGAGTTTGTCAAGGATGCTGATCCCTGGAAGCGGGAGGCAGTTTCGCAGGGCAATAGCCTGACAGGGGTGTGTCTCTTTCCCCTCTTCACTGGTATCTCCAACAGGGCTGGAACACAGCAAGGGAGTCCCTGGTAAGCAGAACTGCAAACAGAAATCTTGGGGGGAGTAAGGACTGTCAGTGCAATCTTAGAGGCAGATGCTGAGGCACTTAGACACCAGCAGTGCTCCTCAACGGGCGTCAGACCACAGGCATCTCACTATGACAGCAGAAAAATGAGTGCACAAGTCTCAACAGACAGATACACCACATCCTAAGGACTATGGCCACATGCTGATGGCTTCAGAGCACAGGTTGGCAGGATGCTTTGTGCTGAGCTCTCTTGGTTTTGACTCACCTATGGACATTGCCTAAGATACCCACAGATAGAGGTAATGGATCCACAGAGCCATCCAGCCCTGCAGAGTGTTGAGTATGCCTATCCTCTGGACCTCATCCCCCAGGTGAAGGGTCTGAGCGATGTTTCACGGCCTCAAAGATAGTGATGTGGCAGAGGAAAGGGGCCCAAGAGCCACAGTGTTGGTGTGAGGTGGGCAGTGGCCACACTGCTGTCAACACTGCTGCAAACACACAGGAACTGTGATGGGCACCAGTGTGGTATGTCAGCCCCATCCAGGACCTCTCAGATGAAGCCTGCCAGCAGAAGCCAGAGGCACCATCACCTGCTCTGGAGTTCTGGCAATCCCTGCCCCCCACGCTCAGCTTGGATAGTCTGCAAAGAGGCAGAATAAGACACCTCAGTTTAGAAATAACACTGAGCACTCCTTGTCTCACTGACAAGTCTGTGCTGGTCCTGGTGGTTGCAGAGGTGGCCACTCCTCCATCCCTGCACCCACGGAGTCACTGGTGGCTGCTTGCATGGAGGGGGCAATGCTCCACCTCCACTGTCACTCACAGAGCACAGGAAGAGAAGGAGGATGTGTAAGGATGCATCCAGCAGCAAATCATCCCCTGCAGGAGAGGTATCTTTGCTGATTCCCAGATGCTGATCTGCAGCAGGAGAAAAATTTCAGATGCAGCCCTGCAAACAGCCCCAGGCTGTTCAGTGTGACCCAGCAGGTTCTGCAGGACAGGATTCACAGGACAGAGACATAGTGAACTCCTTCCCTGTGCCAAGGAACAGGAATGAGAGGCATCACAGGAAACATACGGAGAAACACCAGAGGGACCTTCAGGAAGGAGGAAAAGAAGACACATACTTGTTATTTTGGCCTCTTCTAAAGACATAATTGTAAGTTCCAGAGAGATGCCTTGCAGATGATGAATGATGGGAGAGGGGCCATCATGTGGCATCACATGTTAGCAATGCCCAACCACACTGTATGTCTCAGGCTCATTCTCAGCTGTACAAGACATAAGAACACTGCAATTATGCTGTTGAGAATATTAGTGGTCTATGACATGCTCTCCTTTAGTTCCATATACTGATCAGAGACACATAGAACCAGCTGTCTTTATTTTTAGTCCCTGCAATCTGAGGCAGATTGGAACTAAATGCTGCCTTCTAGCTATAGTGCCAATTTGACAAAGTATTTACACATGTGCTTAGCACTGCAGGCATTGGAAATACTTGTGCTGAAAGGTCTGGTCATAAGAACTCTACTGGGTAAGACTACAGACTCGTGGGGTTATGGACTTGTAACTCATCTGATTGATTGATTGATTTTTACATGTAAAGAAAATACAGGAGAACATACAAAAAATAAGTTTTTCTGCACTAGTTTTCTTCTTAGATGTCAGAACGGAAAGGAGGACCTTTATTTTTGATTTGGTCTTATTTAAAATCTTTTTCCTTTTATTTTTAAAGATACAAATCTGAAAGTAATACTTTTCAAATAAGGTAATTTCAAAAGCAATGCTGTGGAAAGGGACCTCACACTCCTGGTCCACAGCAAGTTGAATCTGAGTCAGCAGTGCCCTGGCAGCCAGGAGGGCCAACCCTGTCCTGGGGGGCATCAGGCAAAGCAT
>JAWWEE010000158.1:47523698-47589275 GCA_035221455.1 Xenops minutus | reverse complement strand
GCTGGGCAGGTGTGGCCAGCACCCCCAGCCAGGGATCCTCTGCACCTCCCCCCAGTTATGTAAGTAGGACCCTCTTGCGCATGTCTGGGGGCATTTGTGCCTGCGTGATATGCTCCAGAGGGGCTTTATTAAATGGGTCTGGGGGCTTACTTCATCCTCCTTCTCCTCTCTTTCTCTTTCAAGTGCCCTTGAAGGGCCATCAGCCAATAGTGAGAGCCCAATTAATTTTATTTTACACAAAAATGCCTCCTTCAAGGACCAAGTCCGTCTTTATCAGCCTGTTTTCCCATAACTTCGCAGGAGAAGCACAACTCGTCACAGGTGGCTGTGTTTGGGCCAAACACAGACCAAAAATATTAGCATCTAATTCAGCCTGAATACAGCAACCTTGGATGTTTGTACAATCTGGGGAATGAGATGCTGGAAAGCAGGGCCATGCAAAGAGACATGGGGGTCCTGGTCGATGGGAAATTGACCCTGGGGGGCATCAGACAAAACATCGCCAGCCGATCAAGGGAGGGGATTGTCCTGCTCTGTTCTGCACTGGTGCAGCCTCGCCATGGATATTGTGTGCAGTTTAGGGCACCACAATATAAGAAAGATACTAAGCTTTTAGAGAGTGTCCAAAGGAGGGCAGTGAAGATGGTGAAGGGCCTTGAGGGGAAGCTGTGTGAGGAGTGGCTGAGGGCACTTGGTCTGTTCAGCCTGGAGGAGGCTGAGGGGAGACCTCATTGCAGTTACAACTTCCTCGAGAGGGGAAGAGGAGGGGCAGGCACTGATCTCTTCTCTGTGGTGACCAGTGACAGGACCCGAGGGAATGGCCTGAAGATGTGTGGAGAGATTTAGTTTAGATATTGCAAAGAGTTTCTTCCCCAGAGGGTGGCTGGGCACTGGAACAGGCTCCCCAAGGAAGTGGTCACAGCACCAATCCTGACAGAGTTCAAGAAGTGTTTGGATGATACTCTCAGGCACATGGTGTGACTCTTGGGGATGGTCCTGGGCAGCGCCAGAAGTTGGACTCGATACTGGTGGGTGCCCTCCAACTCAGCATATTCTGTGATTCTGTGAAAATTCAGTTTTTATAAAAATAGCCTTTCAAATCCCCAAAGCAACAGAGATTCTACTTTTACTGCTTTTTGGTTTGTTTGTTTTTTTTTTTTCTTTTGCAACCCTTCAGAGACAGCTTTCTTTAAAAAAAAGGTGCTTCTGCAATCCTAGGAGTTAGGGTATTAGTCCACAGAACCTTTATTTTAATCTATCCTTTTTCAAGATCATAGCTAAGACAATGAGAGAACTGCACTTAGGAAAAAAAACCCAAAAAACAACAAAAACCAAAACACCCAAACAAATAGAAATAAGTGAAACTGTCTCTTTAATTGTGATAAAAGCCCAGCTTGTCAGGTAGGTGAGGAAATTTCTTTCAGATGTAACAGTATACTATTTTAGTCAGTATCAACTGAACATACAGAGTAAAGCAGTGGAAGACAGCTTCTGGAAATTAACCTGATTCATCTCTCATTTGTTTTTACAGAAGAAACAACAACCAAAAAAAAAAAAAAAGCCTAGCAACCATGTGAAAGGAAAACATGTGTTGGATGGCAATATTCATACTCAGTAATGGGAAAAAAGTAGTGAGTTGAAGGGAAATAAAGGTGAGTTATAATGAAATATTCCATAAGACAGTTAGCAAAATTCCTCCCTTAACTAGTCACATAGACATGAATCTGATCTTGCCAATGGTGTGTGAAACCTAGATCAAAGGAAGGACAATGTCTTGTGGTGGCACCAGAATATACTGCAATAGCTCCAGTGATGCTAAACTTTGTTAGCCATCAATGACTTAAGGTGAAAATGGCTGGCAAAGCACTGATGCTCAGGAATCCCATTGCCTGGAGAGAAATAAGGGTTATCAACAAAGACAGGAAGATAATACAAGCCAGCTTGGACCTGGTGAGCACCAGGCACAGTGTTCCCTCCCCACAGGGAAACCCAGGCTTGATGCAGGCATCCAGCCTCTGCTCCCTCCTACAGGCACATCATCCAGATGGAGCCCTGCTCACAGCAGCAGCGTGGGTTTGGCAACAAGAACAGACTGGTGAATAAAAATAACAGAACTGACCTTCCAACACATGTGGCTGCATGTAGGACTCACTGTCTAATTTTGGAGAATGGATAAAAAGTAGAAAATAATTCCAAACTCAGACATAAGATGAAAAGGGAAGAGACTGAAAGTATTTGTCATAACGGAAAATCTCATTTTTAGAGTGTGTGGAGTCTTTCCATACAGACAATTTAGGGCAGTGAATAAGACTTTTTTTTGGCAGAACGGCAATCCAACATTTCGGGGGCCTTCAGGGATAAGGTATCCTCCTCTCAAAAGCCAGCTCAGCCTGGAACAAAGTAAGCAGGCTCTTATACCTGTACAGAGGGAGGAAAGTGCAGCTCAGTGAAAGGGAAGACTTTGGTAAAAGGAAAGGCAAGAAGACTCATTAATGGGATCATCTGGAAACAGAGGAATGTTGGCTAGAATCTTCCTGTCAGTGAGTTATAACAAATGATGGAAAAGTTCCCAAGAGAAGAGGAGGGGGATTGCATTGCCCAAATCTCTTAAAATGCCATGTTTAGAGCAGTAGCAAACACTTTATTGAGTCAAATCTGTGCTGCCTAAGAAGTGGGAGTGAATGACCTAACAGACCTTTTGTGGCTGTAATGCCATGACCCCCGACACACCAGCTGACGCAGTTATACCACCGATGCTTGACTTCTGTCCTGGGCACAGCTGTCACAAAGATTCAGATGCTGGGCTGTGGGAGTGCTTAATCCAGCAATTTAATCTGGCTCTGCGGTAGCTCTGTGGCTGCACAGAGAGGAGGGAGCCCAGGCAGCTCCTGGGTTCTTGCTGCACAGCCAGTTGAAGGGATTTGCAGGGCCACCACAGTGACCAGACAGCTTTTCCTGTTTTGCTCACTCAGAATTCTTGCATCAGGTGATTTCTAAGCTCACAGTTTTCACAAATAAGGTGCAATTCTCTCCTTCTCCCTTAGTCCTGCAAAACCCTTTGGCTCATAGAGGTGGGTGCTCACTTTTCCAGGTGTGAGGTGAAACTGAAAAGCTGGCTGTAAAGCTGCCTGCTTTTCTTTGATTTTATTGAGTTCTTACTGCAAAGTACCTTTAAATCTTGCAGCAGCTCTGCTAAATTGGACTCAGTTGGGATGCAGGGATCTGTGTGCTGCATACTGACTAGAAGCACAGGCTAATTAATTACACAGTGATTACATTCACACACCTGCCCCAGGCTGGCAGAAGGTATCAGTTTGCTTGTTGGAGACAATAATAATGACAGTGGTGATTTGAATTATTGCACAGTGACTGTACACTGAATTAATGACACCACCATGACTCATTGCTTTAGAAATGAGGAGCCACATTTGGCAGTTGAATATTCCCAGAAATCATCAGAACAGCAAGGTAATATAATCCACTGAATTCCATGCAGGTGCAGGCCTGGGCATACCTTTGCAAGGGATTTCAGAAATATTGCCACAAACCTCCTGACACTAAGGGCTTCCTGGCTGGACTATATGGGGCTGGTCACTGAATTTCCCTGGGGCAGCAGAAACACACAGAAATTGTGTGGAATAGCAGCAGCAGAGACTGCCAGATGAATTCTTCACCCCTGCACATTTTCAGCTTCTGCCTGTCACCAGAGCTGCTTTGAGAAGAGGCAGAAGGTGTTAATAAATCTAAATCTTAAATTGGAAACCAAATGCTTCGTAGTGCACTGATAAGTAATGACTGAGAGCCTCAGTGTTGTTTAAATAGATTTAAGAAATAGGAGCTAGTTTTTGGTTATTAAGTTTTATTGGTTTTACATATTCCTCTGAAAATTAGAAGATATTAAGAGAGAGCGAGACAAGGGTTTGCTGTGCCATCCTCAAGGAAAGAGATATAATGGTATATTCATGTTTATAGCAAAGCAGGAACCACAGGTCTTAAAATATGTTTCAGCTGTCTTGCTACTGAGGTAGAAAGATGGACAAGTGGCCATAAACTCCACGTGCCAGGTGACAGGGAAACTTTTTGTACCAAAGCCACCTGCTACCTCAAGGGATACCATCTGGGACAAGCCAGCTTGTCTCTGAAACTCACACATGGAAATCCTTCAAGCACAGCAAAACAGGTTACAAGGAGCACCTCCAACAGGAGGAAAAGATAGAATCTCCTGAAGCCAACACACCAGTCCCAGTGGAAGTGTATAAACAGTGCTGGTAATTTCTGTCATTAAAAGAGAGAGTTTGGACCATGAGCCTTCACAGAGATGGGTCAGATGACAGTCCTGAGATTAAAAGACTGACAGAAGGCTCACGGCTCTGTTTTACATCCTCTGTCACAACCAACCCAGCTGAACTCAGTTGCAGGGCTCTGTGCCCCTAGTATTAAATCTCCATATCCGATTTTTTCGTAGTCACCTCCTTTCCTTATAGGAACAATCAGAGTTATGTAAGCAGCACCTAAAGTACAGCAAGGTTTCACCCATTAGACCCTTGTGACATACACAGCTAACTTTGTTTTCTTTGGATTGATATCACTTCTGATTAGACAGATGTTGAGGAATGCATTTAATGCAGGTAGTTTGCTGTGCAAGCTGCACAGACATTAAAAATTCTTGCTCAGACGTGAATTCATGTGCTGTTACTTTCAGTTCACTGTGAAGAAAGTTACGCAGTGCCTCAGCTAGAGGACATCAAGCGTCATTTCCTTCTCTCTTGGAAATGGTCATATCTTGATGCCATCTTTTTAGTCTCATAAGCCTATCTTTGATCACTTGATCAGTTCAGATCAAATTAATCCAAGATGGAGGAGAAGGATTAATTTGCTCTCTGGACCTGGCTTGGGTCACCTTGCTGATTCTCATTTCTTTCTTCCAAGAGGTGGTTGAAGTGAGACCCTGCACCCAACCTAGTTGCAGGGAGAGCTCCATAATCTTTAAATTTTTGGAGTACTTTCATCATAAAACAGAGTATTAGGAAGATGGAAAGGCAGCAAAGTGACATATTGAAAAATGCATAGCACAACAAATAACTCTGTGAACTAAATGTAAACCCTGACTGGCAAGGAATTCAGGCTTTAGTAAATGCTTTTTCATAACAGAGCCAAGAGATCTGACAAAAATCAAACCAACAAACAGAAATAAAATATCCAGCAATGAAAACCTCACAATGTAGAAAGAGAAGTTCTTGTGGCCTTCAGGTATCGCACTCAGCTAAACGTCACCCTCTAGTCAGAAATAAACACATTTCTTGTCGTCTGATAGGCAAAAAGAAAGAGAAAATATGTAGGGTGTTAAGCAAGCCATGGGAGCTTCCTGCACTGTAAGGTTCTTGGATGTACAGGTGAATTGGATAATGGAAGTGATGTGACAGGCTTGGTGTGCCCCATGAGGCAGCCTCGCTGTTCAGTCATCCTTGCCACCTTGTAGAGTGCTTGTATTACTGGTCCACCTTGGTGACAAGCTCGTAGCTCAGGAAGCTGTGCTTCTCAAACTGTGGTCTGCGGAGAGCTTGTGGTTGGCAGAGCACTTCCTCCTGCTCACTGGTCCCCGTGTTCCTACTTGACTTAAATGTCCACCCTGTGACTGTTTGGTCTTTGGACTAGAGTTGATGCCCTGCACATCCAGGCCTTTTGGCTCAGCCTGGAAAGGATCATGCTTAATAGCCAAGGCAGCAGCTGTTCCAGCTGTCAAAAGGTAAAACAAACCGAGGGTCTCCTAAATACCCTGACACCTCATAGCTAAGCAAAACTCTGTTTCCCATCTACTCCACTTTCTGTTACAGGCACCCTGAATTGCAGCAGTGAGGTTTTGCACTCTGCAACAGAAGTCTCACTTCTGTGAGCTTTTCTATACCTGCCAGGCATTTCCAAATGCCTGCTTCTGTGAAGGTTAGCAGGGGTTTGCACACACAGGCTGCAGACATCCACCTCTCCCCAGCTGGACCCTGCCTGCACATGTTCGCATATGTTTGCCAAAGCGGAGCCAAAGGAAGCTCCACAAATGGCACAAAGGAATCAGGTGAGGGACAGTTCACCTACCCTTAAATCATACATGAATTCAATTAGCCCTCACGGCCCTGGTCATTTAAACTAATAGAGGAAATTACAAAAACGAATGAGTGCTATTATATTTCTGGGGCAGAAAGGTGTCATGGCCACTTGTGTGTTCATGGAAGAACACTAATTTGTGTGTTCATTTATTAAGTAACAAGTGGTCACAGAGTTTTCTGCTCACATATGACACCAGGTTGCTCTCATACACTACAGAGTTCAGCTTGAAGGTCAGATAGATCGGCACTACACTGGAGGAACTGCGTGGACTTGTACTGTTGCCTGCAGAGCACAGCAAGGACAGCTGAGCAAGCTTGAAGGAGTCTTAGGAGCAGGCTCTGCACAAACCCATGGAGATCACTGGCACAATAACCGAGCTTGTGCTAAGCTCTGGTGCCCTGCCATTACCAGGTGTAAAGCTAACACATGTAGTTTTCCTCCTTACTACCATCATACAGGCAAAGGATGTGACTGCAGCTGATCTGCATTTGAGCTGAGAAGAGTCTTGTCCCCACTCTAAGATCAGGAGTCAGATCAGCACTGCAGAACCTTGCTGGACAAGGGCTACTGATGTTGTGAGAAGTATGTAACCATTGTTATTCATCAGAACATAAACCTGGTGTTTTAAACCAGTGGTGGTTCTCTAATGGCAGGACCAGCAGCGTCAAGTCGCTCAGGAGAAGAGAAGGGGTACTTGCAATGTTTCCCTGTAAACCCTCAAACTGTTCTTCCTCCTAAATTAGTCAACCTTAATTGCAAGTGCCTACAGGGAAGCAGCAGCAACACCCCTGTCAGAGCCTCTTATTTGACCTTGCCAACAACTTTTCAGCACAAGAGTGCTCTCAAGGAGCAGGGAGGTGCAACTAAATGTTTATTAAGTTGGTAGCTTCTCTGAGTTTCATTAGGACTGCCCCTCCATTTAAATACACAAAGGCGTATATACTGTAAAGAATTGCATGTGCATAAAGCCTCAAATATAAGCTAATTCATATTACTGATAGTTCCCAGGTCAGCTCTAAAAAACAAACTTCACACTCACACTCACAGCCATGACATAGACAGAAGAAAAGACAAAAAACAAACACCAAAGATTCCCTGAAGGAAAAGTCTTTCTTTCAAAGCCCCCCCTTTTTTTACCCTCAGTCTAGCTGATTCCTGCATGCATTAACACCAATGGAATATTCTGCCTCTGGCCCCACACTGGGCTGGGGCTGCTGCATCCTATTGGTGTAAAGGGTCTTGGCTGGTATTCACCACACAGTGTTCTGCTGTATTTATGTAACCTTGCACATATATATTTTGCATTCAACAATTTGTCTAACAAACATCAACCCTCTTTCTCCTTTCACTCAGTCAAACATACTTTTGCAAGTCAAAACTGCTTTGCAGGTTTTATTATCTCTACTCCTTTACTAACAACAGACAGTTAATGATAAGTCATTCTCCCCCATATTCATAATCAGAGATTTTCAGGGCATTTGTCCTTCATCTATATCAAACTCAAATTATTCTCTTAGGAATTTCAGTGTATCAGCAAAACTCAAGATTGTATTTTTAGTGTGCACACAATGAAGGATGGTTTATACTTCTGCAAGGCCCACTGCACAGAAGAGAGCTGCTGAAATTCCAGCCTAGCCAGGGCTAGAGGGGCTAGAGAAAGGACATTCTCCTGAACAAAAAGCTGCAAATATGTTTGCTGGATAATTCTACTTCTGCTTCTCTGGAGAGGTTTGTGCAGTGCAGGAACCAGAAGCAAATGTTTGGAAGAAGAGAAACAACTTCCTAAACTGTAAGATTTATAAGGAAGCTCCAGACCTCCCTTGCCCTCCGGTGTCAGTGCTCCAGAGGGGGCCAGCCAAGCCACCAAGACACATGGGCTTGTTCTCTGCATTCAAAAACACCTGAAGTGCTGAAAGCCCAAAGCACCCCCACTTTGACAGCAGGGCCAGGGCTATGGACAGAGGTTTTGCCCTTTCCTGGCTCATCTGGAGAGGAAGGAAGACGGGAATGGAAACCCAGGAAATGCTTTTCTACATTGTACTCACTTAACAAAGAGGGGAAAGGGAAACGGAAAATAAAGGGGAGGGACAAATTTCCAATTCAAACTTCATTAAGAATAGACTGTGGTTTTGCTTTAATAAAGCAATGCTGTTTCATACCCCATATATAAAAAATTATTTGCATCTGCACGATGTATTAGAGTCAAAATCCTGGGCCAAAAATGAAGAAACATCAGACAAGTTACCAAAAGTTATGGCTTGCTCACGCTGTGAGTGAATTGAGTGTAGATATATGAGACACACCAGACACGAGGGGCTAACCACACTGACTTGCATAAAGCTCAGCAGCCTTCCTCTCTGCTAAGAAATACCTGTAAACACTTACCTCAGCCCTGATTTGCAACTAGAAATGATCATTTTGCCAAGGGAAATAAATCCTGGACTTTCATTCTGCAATATCTGAAGGAGCAGCGTGTAGGCCTTCTGAGGTCCCCCCTCTCATGAGGCACCTCACATAAGGGCTTCAGACCAGCCATTCACTCTCTGATCTGCAGACTTGCTCCCACACAAATATTGATATTTTGGGTAAAATGTCTTTCCAATGTCAGTGTGAATGGATTTTAATATGCAGTGCTCTTAGTAAAAAAGATAAATATCTAAATTTGTGAATCTGCTTTTTGTCTGTCATCCTAAGGCCTTACTTCATCAATTTCATAGTCCTCATATTTGACTTTGATTAGGTATTGGAGAAATATGTTTTTTTCTTGCTTTATTATCTGATAGCATCCCTGCCTGCATTCACACTGGAGCAAAGTTAGAGATCTGCCTTTCTGAGGGAAGGAGAGGAAGAAGAAAAGGCCTTGTTAAGGTATTCCAAGGATATGGAAAGGTGGTGAAAGGGCATGGTCCCTCACCACCTCACCACCTTCTAGTGGGGAACACCTCTAGAAAACCTAGAAACACAAAGAAACTAGAACACTTCTGTCACCTCTCAGGGTGAGAGAGGTGTTCTAGTGTGCTGGGCTAAGTTGAATGACCTATCCTGTGGATGGCCACAGCCCTCATCATCCTGTGCTGGTGAAACAGCCTGGGGCCAAAGGTCTTGTTAGTGAAGCAGTGTCAGAAATTGCTAAAATGTCCCTGTGCTGACTGGGAGCTCAGCACGTGACTGCAAAACCCGCCAAGCAGCAAAGCAAACCTGTCAGCTCCCACAGACCCCACTAAACCATTGCTGGGACCTCGTTTGTTCATGTAACTGTGTTTATGGTCAACCGTTCACCAGGGTTATTATCTAAGTAAGTCATGAGCCAAAGGCTGTGGGTTCACAGTAGTTTAAGATGATCCATAACATGGTTGCCTTGGTTGTGACGTCCCAAAAACATCAGTGCTGCACCCAACCCCACCTCCAGGCTGCTAGTGCTTGTCTGACACTGGGGAGCTCCAAATCAGGGAACCAGAGGGTGGAAGAAGGTTTGTGCTGGACACAGCTCTCTGGCCTGGTTCCCTGTTCAGACTGGTGAGGCATGAACAAATATAAGACTTGTATTCAGCCCTTTGGCACCAATCACCCTGAATTACTCCCTGGAGCTGCTGCTTTTCCAGTAACACCAGAGATCATCATGGACGTGTAGGCTCGTAAATGGGGCACAACAATTAAATAACTAAAGTTAGACAGGGTAAGTCCAGCCTAGATCTAGATAGCTAGCCCTAAATAGCAAAGGGAGATAGCAGAATGCCAGGCTGAGGACTAACCCCACCAGCTCTCCCTATCTCAGGCTGCTCCTCACAATCTCTACTGGTTTCCCAGCACAGAGGACCCATCTCTGCTGGGAGGGTAACACAGTCGCTTTCCCTTTTGGTTGGAAAGGTTACCAATTAGACCCAGTCTAAAACTATTTAATTTCTAATCCTAAGGGATTAGAATGGGAGTTCAGATCAGAATTACACCAAAATGTACTGTGTTACATACTTGTTCTCTGGACAGAAAGTTACCCAAAGCCAAGCTCTTTTGTGTCTGCTGATACAGCAGGAGAAGCTCTGAGCTTTCCCTGGTTTCTGCTTTTGTGGGGGATATCAGGAGTGACAAATTCCTTGAAGTGAACTCAAGGGGGTAAAAAAGGAAGGAGAGAAGAGAAAAATTCTTGGCAGGCAAGATGAAAGGTTGGGCCAGGTCCCAGGCTGTCATTTAGCCAAATATGTGGGACAAACTTTTTTTGCCTAGGAGTCTGCTAGCAATTTGCAGAACAGTGATGCAGGTAGCCAGCAGTGTTGTCAGTCTCCAGACTCTGCTATTTGTTGGTCTCTTTCTGTTTCCTTGGTGAATTTTTCCAAGCAGCAGAAAATTTAATACAGTTCACAAGGGGCTGCAGCTGCTTTCTGTTCTGCCCAACAGCTGCTTTTGTAAGACAGAGGTTTCAAAAGACTGGCTTTCTTCAGAGGGCCATGGGAGGGATGTACATGAGCTGCGCAAATTCCCTATATTTGGCAAAGTTTTTCAAGCATTCAGAAGGTTGTCTGTATTCAGCTGGTTTCTACAAAACACTTGAAATTCCCCAACAATACATTAGCCTTGCAAAAGCAAAGAGAAAGCACTAATTAACAGGGTCAGGAGATAATTTCAAGTAGTAAGACAGGTCTTTCAACCCTACCAGGAGCAGTGCTCATACACAGACACAAAAAAATCACCCAGAGCAAATACTAGCAGCCCCAGCCTTTCCAGGACCATTATCAGAGCCAGAATTCCAGCCCTGGAATCTCAGAGAACAACTCTCAGGGGGGGTTTTCATGCTCCGCCTTATCCAGGGCAATGGAGGGTACTACAGAGAGGGCAGTCCTCTGGCCCCACTTCCACACCCTCCCAACATAGCACTTTTGCTTCAGCTGTAGAGGCTGTGTAAACACTGAGGAAGCTGGTTCAGCTCCATAATCCAGCAGGGAACTCATACACCAAAAAGAGAAGGCTTTCTGAAAAGTGGATAATGTTTCTAGCATCACCCCAAACCTAAAGGATGGGCTGGGGCAAGACTAGGATTCCACTGCTTAACAAGCATCCAGGGCATTGGGCTACAAAAGTAAGTGACTATAATAAAATCTCCTCCATGAGTTTGTGCCTCAGTTTCCCTTCCTATAATGGCAGTAGAAGATACCTGCCTTCAGCTAGTTGTTGGGAGGTTTAATATCCATGAAACGCCCAGAGATCCTTTCATACATACAACAACTTTGTAGTAATCACACAAGGTGATTACAATTACTGAAAACACCTTGTGCCTTTTAAAGGTACCTGTAACGCAGAAAGCAGAAATCCTTTACTTAGAAATAAATACATCCCCTGTTTAGAAAAAAGCTTATAAAAAGCCTGAGACAGGCGTATGCATGTATATATTCATCTGTTTGAAAAAAGCTGCATTCCATAGCACTCCCTGGCTCGCATGCATCTAATAGAATATCTATTTAGGAAAATGTGACTAGCATAACCAGCTATGCAATGCTCACATCTGCTAATCCTTTGCTGCTCAAGCAAAACGATTTTTACTATTTTGGGTACAGGCGAAAAGGAGCTAAGCACTTCAAAACTCTTGCAACTGATTATCTTGAGGGAAGCACTGCCTTAATGTTCCCACTCCAGCAGCGTATAGAGGCATTTCATTTCTGGAGGTAGGTAGAATTACTTCAGATAGCTCAGGTATTGAATGGACATAGGAAAGGCTTGCAGCTGCAATATTTATCATACTGGGTGCTGCTTGTAGCCCTATTTTATTTGCACAGGTTAAACAGCACCGCTTCCTCGACCACAGCTGCTTTGCAGGGCTGTGCTATCAGGTATTCTCACTCCACCTCCTAACTTCATAGTCAAAAGACACCAGCTGAAAGCTTGCTTTGCCTTGCCTCTCTAAGACATCAGCACCTGACAACCTGGGACATATTCTGAACTCAGGCAGCTCCAACTCCAGAGAGTTACTCCAGACTGACATCACCGCATGGCTCCAACTACGCCATGTGCATCTGTGTGTTTTAGGGATTCCCCCTGTCAAGGGGGGGAGGATGGGATTGGCACTTGTGTTGCTGTATTGTAATGGATGCCAAACCGAGTGCTGGAGGGAGAGTGGGGTGCCAAGGGTCTTGGCAGAAAATACAGCATGCACACAGGCAACCTGTGGAACAGCCCACGCTCCTCCACAGCAGATGGGGTGCAACCACTGCACAAGGACAACTCTTCCCTACCTAGCTGTGTATCGCAGGCAGCCCTCTCTGGCAGAGAAGCATAGAAATGGTTTGACAGACATGATTTAACCCCTGCAAACACCGGGCACCTTTTTTGATGGCTAGTTCTCATGGATGCCTATCTGCCTGCCTGTTCAGCTGTCTTCTCATTGCTGCTTCTCTTTGTGCAACTAGATCAATGCCAGAGCCAGGGTGTGCCCAGCACCCTCACATCTCCCACTTTCCAGTACAGATGTGTCCCACCTCTGTAACAATGAATTTCTCCACTGCTGGCTGGCTTTTGTGGAAGAGCTGTGCACTCTTGTTCAAGTGGTGTGCACACAGGATAGGACACGGTCACTTATGTCCCCTTCAGGCACTTTGCTCTTCAAATTCATGGGCAGCCCCCATTGATTTCACCCCACAGGTGCTGTACTGTGTCCCCTGCAGCCCATGATAAACTGACCTAGCTTTGAACACGTTCTACAGTTTGGAGAACATAGTCAGAAACACAGGACAAGCCCACCAGGACATGCCCACTGTACAGGCATTGCCTTCTCTTATTCAGCAAACTCTAGAGAAGAAATCTTCACTAAAACTCTTATGTACCACCTGTGCCCAAATTTAAAGGAAGACATTTTCTCATACAGGCAGACAGGCAGGAATGATTTTAGAATATTAATGTTTGAAGGTGTTTAACATTACAAAACACCTAACAAGCATTCCAAATCCCCCCAGCTCAGACATAATGATCAACAAATATTAAGTGACAAAAAAATCACCTGTCTACATACAACCCTCTCCCCCCCCTTAAAGTTTTTAGAAATGTAGCCAGGGAAACAAAAGATCTCACTTCTTCAAATTAAACATGTCATAGGGGCTATTTCTCCTAAAATACATATAATTAATTGACTAGCAGAATTTCTACTGTAGATCTTGCAACCCTGAGAAACTGATGTATGTACCCTACCTGAATAGTATGGTGGCTTTCAAGCCATTCTCCTATTAACATCACAATTATCTTGCCTTTAACACCTTAAAAACTCTTTAACAAATTTTAGTTAATAAGTTCTTATGTTGCACTGGTGATTGTGGTGCTGATACCAAGCTATTATTCATTCTGTGACAACTGTGGGACAGGGAACATAAGATCAACGAGCATGAGGCCTTGATTTTTGAAAATAAGCACCATTTACCTAGGGGTCTACTTATCTACTTATCTGTATTGCAATACCATTCCCAGGCCTCCCTAAAGGTAAGGGTATTTCATAGCTGGAGAGGGCCCTTACCTCCCTTACCTCAAACTGGCCCAGTAATGCAATGTGCAGGTGAGGCAAATGGATGTGGTTGCACCATCCTTGAGGAGAAACTCATCCACAACCCAACCACCTTGGGGGCCAGCTCCAGCGTGAAGTGCCAGCCAGTCAGCACCCCATGGATGAAGAAAGCGGAGAAGGAGAAGACAGGTGCATTTTGTACTTGCTTACCAGAAAAGGGAGGGACTCTGTAGGGACCTGAGAGAGGCCACAGGAGCTACTTGGAGGATGCATATGTGGGGGTGGGTGGACAGAAGTGGAATTAAAGACAACTGAGGGATTTTGTCTCCTACCTGGCTCTAGATGCTCCTACAAGGATTTACTCTAGAGATTCCACTTTAGTTACTCATGGTGAAATAGCTGCCCAACACCACAGAAAAAAAGTAATCTCAAAATTAGGATTAGAAAGTAGCCTAGGACACAGACTGCATTGCAGACCACTGCAGACCAGTGCCTGCTCTGAGATCCAAGAGGCACAACTTAATTGCCTTTCTAGCATGATTTTGCATTAACTGCTTCCACTGGTTCTTGAAGGGCTTCTTAAGCTACTCTTCTGCAATGAAACAAAGTTTCCTTTCATTCTTGTTTTCTCAGTTTTGATCAACAACTATTCAGAAAGAGAAATCCAAGGTCTTTTTTGGTAGTACAAATACTTTAAAACTACAGTATATTATGCTTTTCTTTTTTTATTTTTTTTTAGTCTATTTTTTATATAATGATCAAACATCTCAGGTTTGTAACATTCCTCAGAAGTCCTTTCCACATAAGGCCTCAGATCAGCTCAATGATCTGTGATCTAGTTGCTGCTCGGAACGCCAGGGTTGCCAAGACCAGGTTCATCCCAGCACTTCCCACGCCTTGTGACTGTAGGACCACTCTGTACTGATGACAGCATAGCAAGAGGCATTATAACCTCTACTCAGTCTACTGGAGAACATGTGCTAAATGTCCTTTCCTCTGGTTCATTCTAAATCTAATTAGAAAGAACATAATGACTTGTTAAATATCTAAATTCATTGTCATTAATTTGTAATTCCTCACAAAGGGCAACTTAAACAATCATAAACATACAGACACTCTTCCCTACACAGGGGAATGCCTTTGTGATACAGGTGGGAAAGTGTCATAGACTTCTGGGACACCATGGGCTTTGGATGACCATATCTACCCTCTATTCACAGATCCATCTGCACTAGAATTTGATCAGTCATTCCATACAGCTGCCTTTTCTTTCTAATTATCCTTCCAAAGAGCTATTTTTTTCTATTCCCAAATACAAAAAATGTTCTCTCTTTAAAATTATGAAGGCTAAAGGTCTGTGATGGACAATATTTTGTCTGAGTTTCACTAAGGCACTTTGGTTTCTGTGCTCTCTAGCAATCAAACCAGACAAGCATATAAAACTCTGGGATGGGATCTTGCTGCAGCTTTTTTTGTAATGGATTTGGCTTAGGTATTGGCTTTTACGTCTATTTTTCAGGTAATTCTAGAGATTCTTCTGAATCTCGCAATGCTATATTGTTGATCTCAGAGAAACTACCTATATTTACTGATGGTTGAGTTAAAATATAGTCCTACTGGCATTTGGAAAAATGTTATAAAATAGATAACCTCTGAGATATATCGACTACGTACACATGGTTTGATAAGGGATGGAGCCAGCCCAAACTTGTGCCAAGTAACCCTCACAGCTACTCTCCAGAACACACTGATTTCTGTGCACACCTGTACACACAGAGCGAGAGAGATGTACACAACATACGTGCACATTTTTCAGCCTATGTTGCCTCTAGGTTGGAAAGACAGCAATACAAACCAGCACGTACCCATTTAGGACAGGAAGTAAAAAACTATATTTAGCTGAAACCATAGTAGAAAGTAGATGATTAGAGTAGTGCTTCCATCTGTGGCCCCATTCCTGTAAAGGCTGGTATAGGACTGTCTGCAGTGATGAGAAGTTCCTGGTCAGGGGCAATATTCCCACTGTGGTCTGTCCACCAGCAAACAATGGGACAGTTGCCTTCTGTGCTACCAATGGGCTCCAAGCATCCACTAAGTTTGGCAAGTACTCACTTAATGGAAGCACTGGAAAGATTGTATAACAAGTTGGTGTGACTTTAAACATGCTTTTCTGTAAATGAATTTCAGAAGATTTTTGTCTCCTCCCAGGACACAGCAAATTGGGGTAGCTTTGGAGAGCACCTCCTCCTGTGTATCTTTACAGTAATATGCTGACCGTGGTGCAATGCATCTTAAGCATAAACATTTCCTTCTTGAGAAGCACCATCCTCCCTGACTGCAAAGTGTATCATTGCTTGACAAATAGCAGGTATTTGATAACACCGATTTGTTTCCATGCCTGAACTGTCCCTTCCCCACCTAAACACTGCATCTCACATGTTCTAGATCTTGATTTTTTTTTTTTTTTTTGAGCAGTACTTTGCATTGGATCTGAGACCTCCTGAGGCCATCAGGACTTGTTCACCTGACTCAAATAAGCTTCAATTAAGCCCTTTTCAAAGGATGGCTTTTGAGGAGTTTTTAAGAATGATTTTCTTGATTCAAACCTATAAATGTTGGTATTAGATTTATTTACTGCACTGCAGAGACATATATGTAGCCCGGGTAGAAGAGTCACTTGATAAGAAAGCTTTTGTGGCCAACAAGTATCTAAGAGCTCCCATTCTAGCAGAAGCCACGGGTCTGATAACATGCTTGATAGGATCTCTAGTCTGCTCTTCACAAGAGATCAGACTAGACAATCAAAACAGTCCCTTTCAAAACTAAAATATGTGAACCTATCAGAGTTTTTCAGTTTCCTCCAATGCTTGACCTCTTTATGTCTAAATTCATCACATGAAATCTGTCGACTGTGATGGTGGGTTTTGTGCCAAAAAGCGTCACCAAAAAGATGCACAATCATTACTTCCTTAGGTAACCTGGTGTCCCAGAAATGAGAACTTCTGTAACCCACTCCAATTACCTGAAACAGCCACTATCTCAAATGACCATTCAATATTTGCATATAACATCTGTCTCAGTTCCTGTCTGCTCTACTCATCATCTCCCCCATACATTTGCCAGATATTGGAGTGAAGGCATATATCTTTTCATGAAACCATGGTCACCATGGTCAAGCAGCTCACATTTCTCCAGATGTTTTGTGATCTCACCACTTATTAATGTTCCTAGGAGTTAGCCTGACTCTAGGTCAGAATTACCAGTTAAATTTCCCTGTTTCTGTCCCACCCCACTTTGGAACAATTTGACTAGACTGGTTGCTATTCAGTCCCTATCTACACTTCTCCCTCATTCCTCTCTGAGGAGCTACTAATTTTGGAGGCAGATTTCTCCCTAGTGTCTTTCTGCCATTTCACAGGTACAAATCAGCCAAACCTCCCTATGGATTTGCTACATGCAGAATAGACCCTTCCGTCATTACCAGGAGTGGACACATGGATACCTCTCAAGTTGCTAGTGTACTTCTATAATTTGCATTGCCATAGTTTCTGGGCATGAGTAAGATTTCTCTTGTAACTAATAACCTGAAGACTATGATGAACGAAGGTGCAATCTCAGCAATTGCTCATGCAATTTTTTGTGCACAGAATTTTAAAATCAGGTTCAGATTCTCCATTGGCTGCTTGCCCTATGTTACCATATCTTTTGAAAGCTACTAACTTTATCTACACATATTTTATGAAATTGGCACCTAATTCACTGTGACCATCACAGGAAATAAGCTAAACACTATGTAGAAATGTTTCTAATTCTGTAATGTGTTGGAGGTCAAAAGGTATGCATGCTGAAGTGTAATTTTGAACATCTTCACCACCATTATAACATGTAAACAGAGAGAGTTAAAATGGCTTTTAAAATACCCAAGTTCTTTTTTTATGAGTGGGAGATAGATTGAAAATAATCAGTTAATGAAACAAAAGGTCATTCTGCTAAATTGTTCTGATACTCAAAAATTTATGAAGAATGCATGCAGCATGACCACTGATGGTTCAACATTCCTCCAGCTGCTTGATTTACAGTCCAAATCTAGAGTCTATGGCTTGTTCACTTTCTCCTGCAACTTTAGACTGAAAGCAAACCTTTGCAAGCACATGGCTCCTTTCAGAAGAGCTGAGAAAGTGATAAACACAATTTATCTTTCAGTTTATAGTACTTAACATTCTAACTATTAGAAATGCAGGGAATATCTGCAAAGTGCAAATTCTCTGGTTTACCACCCAGTAAGTTCCTCTTGCCAGTCTACAGGGATTGGATGCTTACATTTTTTCCTTATGGACATGTGATCTTTGTCCCTCAGTGTCTAACATTACATGGAACTGAGGAATTGCACCTTGAAACAGCAGTGGCACTGTTCCACTTCATGCAAACAACTGAGCAAGACAAAAGTGGTGACAACTGTAATGCAGGATTCTCCCTTCATCCCCTCCCTCCATGTGTGTATTTGGGAACAGTGCTAAGGTGAAACCATTGCATAGTCGCCTGTCAGCAGCAATTTTACCTCCTTTTTGATTGAGTATGCTCCAAGTCTGGCAGCACCCTCAGTGACTGAAATCACAAGAATCCCATGTCTACCCACCCATATCTCTTCTACTGGACACATCACAGGCATATCTGGGAGCTTTTATTAACAGGAAACAGGCTGTCCAAGTGTGTCAAACAGGTAAGAAGAAAATCTTAATATCTGGTATTATTATTTTTTTCCAAAGGGTGATTGACCAAAGGTTTCAGCAGCTATGTAATTTCCCCCTGATTGTTTATAACAGGAAACAGAAATTCTCGGCTTCAGTACAGGCTTTATGATACAACCAAGCCTTGGGAGGATTCCAGCCTTATCCTGGAATCCCAGGAGCTCACTGACTGTCATCCCAGTCAAAACCCATTTTCTCTCCCACTATGTTTTCTTGGGGCTTGCTCCTGCAAGGTGCAGTGTTTGTTGGCCAGGAGCAAGGAAAGCCCATAGTCTTTTCCTGATATAAAGTACACTTGAGGTCTCCTGGGAGTCTGTGGATAAAGTTTGTGTATCCCTCAGCATGCAGGAGCTGGAGTGACTATCAGTTCATAGGGACGAGCCCTTATCCACTTCTGCATTTGAGCAGAAACAAAGCAAGCCTCCCAGAAAAGCTTTGTCACATTTCCAAAGCCAGAGAACTCCCTTTTTCTGTCCTTTGCCCTGAACTGCACCTTGGAATTCATGCTGCTTCTTCCCTAAATAGCTACGATTCAAACTAAATAAAGGTATTGCAGGTTGGTTTTAGTTGGAACATGTTAGCTAAAGGAAATACTGTAAATTACAGCACAGTCTTGCCACACCATTGTGACTGTGTAGCTGATAACTCAGCAGTCAGCTTACAAATGCAGCCGAGAACTCTTTGTTAAATAGGAACAGGAAAGCAACAGTTATTAAAAATGAGCAGTCACTAAAGATTCAGGACTTACCCTGAGTCATCCCTGGCTCCCTTGTCTCCTTCTGATGTTTTCATCATTACAGCAAATTTTAAGACACTTTCTGTTTCACAGTGGCTTGAGAGTTCCTCGGTAAGAAAAACAATTCCTTCCCATCGCTGAGCAGAACCTCCACATCCTCAGGTTTTGTACTGAAGATGGTATTTCAAGGGACGTCAGGGGGAGGATGTTTAAAGCCAGCTTCACTCTCAGTAGTATCGGAGGGCAGAGGACTAAACAAGCACTGAAATGAAAGCAAACTACCAAGAAGATCCGATTTTAGCCTCTCTTATTTCTACTTCCTGTATTTATATGAATGGGGGATTTCAGGAAGAGGCAGTCTTTGGTGGTCAAGGGTGTGTGTGTGCGTGTGTGTGTGTGTGTGTGTGTGTGTGTGTTATAAAGCCATATTTAGTAGTGCAGGCAGATTAACCTCATGAGAAAGAAGGGCCTGAGACTGTTAACTTACTTGTTTCTCTAACTTCAGTAAGTTTCAGGGGAAATTGTTTTACAGACCACAGGTATATCAGGAGGCAACGGAGCATAGTGAACTTTGTGAAGGATTTTGTAAGGCAGCAAAGCAGTAAGTCTCCGTCTGCAAATTCCTGAAGCATGTGTATTTCTACTGCTTGAGTAACTGGAACCAGATGGAGCTTGGAAACCTTTATATTTACACCGGACCTGGGAAAATTAAATGCCTAACACTGGCAGAGGACAGCTTCACAAAAACATTCCCAGTTAAAGCAAAAGCTAATGATAAGCTTGTATGACTGCTAGCAAATGAATAGCTATCCATGCTGTGAAGCTGCAGTCAGTCTCAGAGTACATTTGACTTGGAGTTATTGAAGTGATCAGCAGTGTTTGCTGCACGGGAAACGCGACTGAATCCAGACCAGCTGTGGGAGCTGGGGGCTGACAGATGTGCTGTCAGACAGGGTTGGTGGCACTCCTATTTGGCAGCCCCTTTGTTCCAGGAATACTTGATGTTAGGAGAATACATAATAGAAAAAATAAGGCAAAAGTAGGAAGCAGAGGTGGAGAAAAGCAATTGCATGGAATGAAGAGAGAGACAAAGGTAACTTTTTTCCCCTTTTATCTTTAGAAGGAATTTCTCAGCTTTCTAAAAATAGACTGTGCCATACAGCCCACAGCAGAAATGCAAATGCCAGGGAACTGCCAGTGTATTGGTAAGAGGGGAACTAGACCTCAGTGTAGAACACAGAGCCAGTTCTGCTGGCACTGAGCTAAGGGAGAGGCAGGGGGTCTTTACGATTACCAAGTCACACCTGTGTAACATGAGACCAGATTTTCCCAGGGTTTGCTACTGTATTTCATAATGCTCTTTTCTCCTAAATTTCTCCTTGCTCCAACTCCTGGAGTAATTTTCAGGCAATGGTGAACTCATTCACTGAAGAATTTAGTCCTCTTAGACAAGCAGGTCAGCTGAGATTCACTCATCCCTTACTGCACGGTTGTCAGATCTCAGCTCTAAATCCCTCTGTGGGTTCTGGGCACAGAAGTCCAAGAAATAAAATATGTTCTAGATTTGTTCACCAGCTGGGCACCTTTTAAATGCACCTTGGGTACTGCCATGAGAACAATCTCCTACATGCCTCACACAAATTCAGCTCCATCCCACATTTCCATTTCCCTCCCCTGCAATTCGACAGGGACCAGGGCCACTCAGCATCTACCCTTGCTTTGCTGGAAAATAAGTTTGCTGAGACAAAAACTCTAAAGTTGGGTTGCTTGCATGGACATCCTCAGATGGGGAAACCTGTTCACACAAATAGGCAGCTGTCCTAGGCAAAGACTAAGATTTCACAAATGCAGAACATCAGAGAATGTTAAACAATTGCTATGACACTTTTAGGGGAAGCAGAAACAAAATTACTAGAACTATTAAAAAGACTTGGGAAAAAAATTGAAAAAAATACGGAATACAAAAATCCAGCATTTTGGTGCTATCTCAGTTTCATGTGATTTGACTGAAATATTTCACACTGCTTCCAGTGTGAAGAATCAAATTTCAGGAATTTGAAGGTTTGAAATTAGTTTTGTTAAAGATATCGACAAAATTTAATTTTTAAAAATCTCATAATTTTCTGCAAAGTACTCAGTATTTCTGTAAAATATTTAAAATATGAAAATGAAGACAAATTGTAACATAAGAAAATTTTTCTGGACTCTAC
This sequence comes from Xenops minutus, assembly GCA_035221455.1. Lineage (NCBI taxonomy): Eukaryota > Metazoa > Chordata > Aves > Passeriformes > Furnariidae > Xenops > Xenops minutus. The sequence continues at coordinate 47,568,002 of JAWWEE010000158.1, read as the reverse complement.
TAGGTGTTCTTTTAAGCCAGAGATTTGATAGGTTTGGAATGTGACACTGTTCTATTATCAGACTTTGGAAGTCAACAAAAAAGCTGAATGACAAAATAACACCCAGTTACTTCAAATTGACGCTCCTCTGTGATAAATCCCAGCTGAATGGGGGAATTCATGTCTTTTCTAGGACTGATTCACCCTTTCCATCTTAAGCCACAGCATGCTGCAGCCCATTTTTGTAATTTTATGCAGCTGAGTTGGAAAGGTTTATAAATGGCTTATTGGGGAAGCCATTAAGTACAATGAGCACTTTGGGTAGAATACAGTGCTTTCAGCATATGCACAGATTACATGACAGTTCTGCTTTCCATACAGTAGGAAGTGGCTGCATCAATAATATGGCATGTGATAAGAGCCCTCAGGAATTGTCATGCCTATTGTGTCACTAATCCATAGATTATGTGCCATTTATAGAGCCTATTATATAACAGATCATGATGGGTTATCATGTCAAGGATGGAAGAATTAAAAGAAGAGGTGTTTTTCATATTCAGATTCTGATTCTTGAAAGTTAATTCACTGTATAAGAAGTCTTTTTCTTTCCCTGGCTTAGAAAAATTTAGCCTAGCATACACTAAAGAATGCACCCTTATGCAAAAATCAGAGAATGCAGGATATCCCTTTTCTCCACTTCCATAAGACTCTTCTGTAAATGCACAAAAGCCCACAGTGGGTAATGACAGTTTTATGCAGCAATAGACATTTCAGTCTCATGCATAATGCTTAACAAAAATAAGATCAAGGTAAGATTAAGCTTTGTTTTAATTTGCATCTCCTGGTTGTTAACTGGCTAGGAGTACTCATGAGAAGACTTGTCTAAGGAAACCGTTAAAACAGCAGACCATGAAATAAAGTTAATTCTTAGCTCCCCTTTTTATCCTCTTTTTTTCATTTAAAAGCTTTTTGTGAGCCTATGGACATATACACCACAAGTCACCAGACCCTGAGGTGGGCTACAGGGATGTTGAAAGGGGCAATCAAGGGTAAGAAGGAGTATCTCCAGAGCTTGGGTCACTGGGACAGGAAAACAGTACTGTGCAGCCTTCGGACCCTGCTTTCACCACCTCAGCAGTACCCAGTACTGTGGGAACCTGCTGGACACCACTACCCAATGGGAGCAAGCAGCCAAAATGCTCTTGATCAGGGTATTTCTGAGCTGGCACTGCTGCTGCACCAGTGCCTCACCAGAGCAAACTGTGTTCTCACATATTTCTAGCCCCAAAGGAGCAAATCATGTGTTTCACGTTTGTACAAATCAAACTGAAACACTTAACTCACTCCAAATAATGGCTTGATCCAGGCAATACTCCCTGGAATACATGAAAATGGGGGCCTTCTGTCAATCAGTTCAGCAGAGTCCAGATTTCACCAAAAAAACACAGGCACGTATCCTATTTTGGTCCTGACATTTTAGATTTTCAACAATAAATAAGAGAATCTTTCCCATCTCATCATCTGAGAAAAAAAACCACCAACATTCTAGTTGTTTATATAATTTATTGATAGTGTACATATTTTTATATAGTACATTATAATACTGACTGCTATAATCTTTATAAATGCTGAGTTAACTATTTTTTAAAATTCTCACAACAAAAATAATCAAATATCATGCCAACATTTTGTAACAAATTATCACATTAAATCCATTTGGATTCCATGACATATTTATCTGTACAATGGACCCCATATCACAGAGCATTCACAGTGCATAAGGTCACAGTCATTGAAAAAATAAATAACATGAGAGATTTCTGTTATTTACAGTTTACAAACCCATCCCTTTCTCTTTTTAAAGTAGGTCTAGAAAGTTTTAATAATATTTAAAGAGGTATTGCACCTCCTAAGGGTGCACTGCAAATGCCTGCAAGTATGAAACACAGGTTTTTAAAAGGTTCAGAATTTATTTTAGTAATTGTAAATAATTTTAAATATTTTCTTGCAATGGAGGAGATAGTGTGAGCCAAATTCTATGCTCAGTTCCACTGATACAAATTTGTGCCAACTCCAGGACATTAAAGAGCACTGGCACCACTCCCAAGAACACGAAGGCAAGAATTTGGTCATAACCTTGCTGCAGTTACAGCCATTTGAAACAGAGATGCTGCTGGGGAAGGAGATTTACAAGTGTTCTTTGCATACATAACTCGTATATGAATGAAGGCCATAATCTTGCTGTAAAAATTCTGTGAAAGGAAGAATCTTTATTGTTGCTATTAATCTTTCTAGAGATTATACCTGTCTAGTTTTCATATATTCTGATACCTTTAGAATTTGTCACCATGCCTAGTGCTGTAAATCCATATTTAGATTTGTCTTTCAAGTTTATCAAGACCATCTCACTGATAGGATGGCAATGATTGCCTACATTCTTTGTTCAAGCGAAAAAGAAAAATAAATGGGATTAAATTCAAACTGGCAATTCTTGTAAGAAAATATCCAAATGGCATTAGTTTCCCATAATCATTCATTTCTTTCAGACAGTGCACTGTGTGTCAGAAGTATGGGAGCAAGCAGAACCACATGAGGAACAAATCACCACGATCACTACACATCTCAGCCTGTGGAGAAGCAACTATATGTGTCTCACATGTCAGGACAGGGATGTATAGGATTTCACAGATTTATCTGGGGAGAAAACATCAGGATCCCACACATGGGCAAATGTGAAAAAAGTGTGTGCTCAAGTTATTCAAAAGGAGGGTTTTAAATATGCACACAGTAGGTCAGAAACTGGAATGCACACATCAGTTGAATGGCATTCTCCTCTTGAGCAGAACACTGATCACTTGCATACAGACTTTTTGAAATAGGTCAAGGGAGTAATAAAGGATTTGGTACAGAATTGCTGGAAATAAACGCTGTCATTTACCTGTGTAGCCATCAAATAAATCTCACCACCCAATAAAACAAAAAATGTGGAGTTCAGACTCAAAGAAATAGAAAGAAAATAGTGTAGCAAATGCATGACCTGCAGAGATTTTCTTCTGCGTGTTTAAACACAAATGACTGAGAGAGATCTGAGGCTTGCAATGACAGATCATTATGCTCAAAGGTGATGTATTTCAATTAGGAAGATTCTTTGGTTTCACCTGGCTATCAGAGTTTAGTGTCTGTTTCATATTCCATTAGGTCTGATCTTTCCTTGGCATGAATAATCAGGCAGCATTTACACAGCTTAAAGCACTCTACCAAACCCAGCTAACAGTGGGACACAAGTAAATGGCATTACAATTGCAAGAAATCCAAGAAAGGAAGACAACAAAACTCGTGAGGGATTTGTGCAACTAGAGCAAACACATAATAGAAACAAGTGCAATTAAAGCACAGTCACAAGGGAAATCAAAGACAGAATAGAATCTTCTCTATAATGGCTAAGTATTAGATTAGCAAAGATCTTTTCTATTTGTTTATATGTTGACAGAAAGTTTACAAATATAATCTAAATCCAGGAACTAATTTTATGTTTGCTACAGCTGCAGCAAGCATATAAAACCAAAATAAAATTGGCACACCAATGACTGAGCCAGGAGAAAGATGTTGCCTATGCTGTACCTGTTGGGAAGACTTAAGGTGTTCTTCTAGGCCAGACTTCAGCCCAGAGAGCAGCCCTTAGATCATCAAATAGAAATTAAGATAACCATATCTGTAGCTTCTTGGATTTAGACATGTAGATCCTGAGCTTGAAATCTTTACTCAAGCAATACTTTATAATGCAGTACCATTATTATGGTAGATAAATGGAATCAAACACTGCTGAACTCAATGGAAACACTCCCACTTGCTTGCTACAGACAGGATTGCTGCCTGTGGGTCTGTGTGGGACTGTGACACTCCAGGGGAACTGCAGCAGAAAAGAGCTGCTAAAAGCCTCCTTGGCCAGCTGTAATTCAGTTTGGATCCTGCTCATGCACACGAGGGCAGATGCATAGGTTTGAAGCCCGAGACAAGGAACGTGTTACAAAAGTGGAAATCAAAAGTGGTATCAGCAGAGCAGAAGTCCACAGATTCTGGTCAAACCTTTTAATTTGAGAAATAAATAAAATCAGTAGACTATTAAATCAGTAAAATACAAGAAGATCTGAATATTACAGAAAACCCAGAAACCATGTTCTACTGTCATCTTAGGACACAATCCAGCAAGGCACTTAGATACATGCTTAGCTTTAAGATTGGAACAAAACATACTGAAGTTAAGCTTTGCTGGATATGGGATACCTTTCTCTGAGTTGTATTACTTTTCAGTGTCAGTATGCTGGCAAAATTCAGATCACAGTAACAGTTTTCCCTCTCACATCCACCAGCTTTCTTTTCACTCTTGAGCTGAATATTAACTTACAGAACATTGCGACATACATTCCAAACTCAGCCAGCTAACTTTTGCAATGACTAATAAAACAAAATGGCTACAAAATTTTACAGACACAATCTGAACAGCAGCAGGATAGAACTCTACTAATTGCAGAGAGCCAAGCACAAATCACTCCTTTTCTTGAGCTGAAAGTGGCAAAATTTGTAATGGTTTCCTGACCACAGAAGCAAATATTTTTTTTTTTTATTTTTTTTTTTTAATACATGTGAAAGGCACTAGTCTGTTATACTCAGCAACAGCCTCCTGAATTACTGATACATTCTGATGTGGGTTTATCTGACAGACAACAGTTTGTCAATCAGATCTTTCTTGGACCATTCAGTTTATCTGCATGGCTTGGTGTATAAGTTTATATTTATTTTAGCATATGGACAATGACTACTTAATAACCCTTTAAAATACTTCCTATAATTGTGTGTGATCAAGGCCCTGATACAGCATCTCGTAATTCTTTGGCAAACAATACATCCTTGGTCATGTGGTGGTGTCAGAGGAGAACCCTACCAATGTCATTTGTAATGATTAGCACGGCATGATACCTGTCTCACAGGAGAATTTGCATGAGACCACCCTGTGAAATGCAACATTAGAATTCAATATAAATTGTCCTGAAGTGGGTCTGTGTTTCAGGGAGGGATGTAGACGACAGGACCAGCCACAGGATTTAAGGGCAGTACTATATTCTGAGACTGTCTCTTGCTAAAACACAACACTGTTCTTCTGGAGCAGGTCATATTCAATTTGGGCAGAGTAATTCTAAATTATGAGTCAAGGACTCATGGCATTAGCAAACACAAATTTGTGCATATTTGGGCGGGAGGTCAGCTGCTACAGAAAAAAAATTGGTGCCCATGTTCTTTCAAAGCTGCGTGGCTCAGAAATATGAAAGTACAGTACAATTTGCTATCTTTATCATTGATGCCCTCATCACTGTCAACTCAGCTTTCACTAGGCATTCAAAACCAGGGGACAGCAGGGGAGAAAGTAAGACTAGAAAGGGATGCTCCTACAGCGGTGCAGCAGTATGCTGCAATTTTACAGCCTTTCTGCAAAAGGCTGAACAAAAGATGAACATGAATTCCATCTTCTCAGCTTTATACTGCAGCAAAAATGTCTTGAATGCCTGGAAATGGGGTCATTGGCAGAGTTGAGATAAAATATGTTTACTGCCATGCTTGCCTACGCAATAAAGCATTTAAATAATGCCGTATTCGTGGCCCTCTTTAGGACTGGCTTGTTTAACAACGTTTAAATTAAGGTGAGAAACCCTAAATGGATACTAATACTGATATTTGTAACAAAGTGTAAAGCAAATGACAAATGTGTTGCTTTTTTGGTTTTTTTTAGGATTACACTGAAAGGATCTGATTCCTTAAAAAAAAATTCAACAGCAGAATACAGTCCTTAATTTCTACTAAAATAATTTTTTAAATAGCCTTAATTGTAAACACATTGGCTGGTGTAAACAGTATTCTGCATGTCAACTGGCTAAATGTAATTATCCGTCACTTGTCAAAAGAAGGAACTTTCTGAGTAAGTGCTTATTTACTAATGTTTTATAGTATGTTCTCAGTGACTCAATTTTTTATATATAGTCTTAATGGAAAATACTAATATATTTAAAAACACACCAACTGTTAGTTGATGGTTTGGTTTATAAACATTAAAAAATTAAAAAAATCTATGTATAAAGTTACTGTGCTTCTTTAGAAACTTTATGTGATCATTCACATACAGCTTCAAAATGTTTTTAAAGTTTAGTAGCAATTCAAAATATGCTGTCTCAGTGACTTGCAATTACATGACTGCTACAATGTGGAATGTTACCCATTATTTTAATACTCTGGGCTAAATCCTGCCATCAATTACATCCAGAGTAATTCCTTTTATCAGATTTATGCTGGTGGAAAGGATATCAAAACTTGGCTTCTAGTTGGGGTTGAAAAGAAGTATATTGTGCTTCAAAGCTTACATGCAATCAAATCAAAGACCATATTCTCTTGACAGACTTGCTTTTGTCTATGTGATTCTTATCTGCACTGCTCCGTGACAGACACTCGTCTTCATTAAGCTTCTGGGAATAAAGGAAAAATGGTGAAGAATACACCAGCTTCTTGACTGATGAAATAGGCTTCTTCCACCAATCAAACTGAATCAAATCCAATCATAATCAGGGTGGGTCTTGTTGTCAGAAAGTCTGGATTAGGTTCAGCTACTACTCTCAGCTGAAAACAATAACTGATAGTTACTGAGCACCCAGTTATAATTTATTTGTTTAGTTCTTCTAAATTTACACACTGGGCTTACAATGGCCAATGCAAAGTTTTTTTGTGGTGTAATATTCCACAAATGTCAGTTTATATTCATGTGTACAGCATTCATCATTAACAATATAACATATTTTTCAAGTATGAATTTCTGCATGTAATTCTCTTCTTCAGTATGCAGATACTCTGACTTCTAGTGTGCATCATCACAAGTGATACAACATACAACCATTTCCTCTTCTTTCTCTGCCACATTGTTCATGTTTGTTGAACAGAGTGACAAATACCCAATGCTGCCACCAAAAACTGTCAATGCAGTTCCTCTATAAGCAGAGCACTTGAAGGGGGAAATGATGTCCTCAACAGTGCATGCCATGATATGTGCCTTGGACTTCCCAATCCTGTACTTGAGATATTTTGACTGAGCCAAGAAAAGTTCTGAACTTGCCTCTTATCCTTCCATGGAAAGCAAATGCCATAACCAAAAGAACTATAAAGATTTTCCTCCCATCCTCTTGCTAACCTTGGTGATGGTTGATTGTCTGCAAAAGGGGAATGAAAACCACAATAGAATGTCCAGAAATGGGTCCTTTTAGAGTTCTGCATAAGATCCACGTAGCTTCATGTCTGAGCAACAGTACTCAAAGAGGAGGAAAATGCTTTGGTTGCCTTGAGCTAGCATGTTAAAAGGAAGGTATGCTTTCCTTCCACGTAGGTAAAAGTGCTGTTAGCTGATGAAGCAGGAACGACACTCAAATTACTGATGGAAAGAAGGTAGAAATGTGAAATGCCTCCTGTCATTTACAGCATGTGTAATCAGAAGAAATTCAGTCTGTCTCCTTGTTATGGTTTAAAGTTCTTCTCGGCACATAGGGAAGTTGACAAAGGTGAAGACGTTAAACTCTATCATTATAGATAAACACAGGAAAACAGCATAAAGGAACAACACGTAGGTGCCTAATTTCCTGTCAAGTTTCCACTTATTTACATGGATTCCAAACACCTGCAAGCAAACAAAGTGCTAGTTAATTAAGCCCTGAAGGAGACTTTTGGAAACAACCCTTATAAGCTAAAAATGAGTATTTTGCATTGGAGATCTTGTACAAAGATAAAAAGATATTCTCAGTATTTTACAGATAAAAAAGGCAACATATGTTTTTTCTGATCAAGAAGAGAAATGTAAAAGCCCAAACTAACAACTCAAGCTCTGGTCTGACTCTTAGTTGTCCCAAGATTGTTTTACAAATATTTAATCAACTAAAGTCAAGCACTGAACAAACTACATGAATGTCCCTCCCTCAAGTGTTTTCATGCAGATCCTTTATGCCCCAGTAGTACACCAGCACTTTCTTTCCCATTCTTTCAACAGCTTCAGAAGAGCTGCTTTCTTTGCTGTTTTGCTGAGCTCCAGAACTAAGCAGAGTAGTAAGTTACAGGTAACAAAGCAATGAAGTCCTCATGAAGGCATCTAGTTTGATGGTTTTGAGTGCCTCTGAATTGCTATTTGTTTTGCTCAAAATTCTCCACTGAGTTTTGCTGGGAAGGTCTGTGAGAATCAGGGTATTCAGCAGAATAAAAGACAATCACAGATGCCTCAAACTCAGCTGATATGGCTTCTGTTATGGAAAGATTCTTTTCAGAAAAACATGAAGGGCTAGCACAGTAACATATCTGCATAATCTTCCCATTTTTTCCCAAAGTGCTGGTTACCAATATGCATGCAGTAACATCAGATACAGATCTCTACAGAACATCTTTGTTGTTTCACAGGCACTGTGCAGTACTGCAGACTGGGGATAAGACAAGAAAAGAACAGGATCTCACACCTTATATACTGGATACATCAGGAAGTTAGTAGCAGAGTGAACAGCACTGGCCATTCTATCACTTAAGGCATGCACAGGTGATGTGAAGGTTTGTAAGACTGAGTCATGCAACAGTGTGAAATCTCCAGTGACAACCCCCTGCTCCTACAGAGCATCTACAAAGCCTCTCAGGCAATCAGTGAAAGATATTAGTATAAGTGGATATTTTATACCTTTTTGCTTCCTTATACCTGATTTGTTTCTTCCTACAGAGGGTTCCCTGGCAGTCAGCAGGATCAGACCTTAAGTACCAGCAAAATTCACTTTTGAAACAGAATTATTTTTCCAGCTTGACAAGTTGTCTTATAAGGGCAAGTGTCTTACAGTGAGTGACATTTAACATGGCTGTTCAAAGTCCTGAGGTTCACAGCCCTCACTAACTAGTTTTCATTAAGGGTTTAAGCTACAGCACTTGATTAGTCCAGGGTGGTTTTGGAAATCAGAGACAAGGGCAAAGGTGATGAACCATACGTGGGTCTTGTCCCAGCACAAAGTAGAGACAGGTCTGGGGTATGAACCCAGGACAAAAGAAGTACTATTGGATTGCACAATATCAACACTGCCATGGAAATCTATGTGACCTACACATATCCAGCATCTCTTGCACCAAATGCCAGATTTCAGTCCTCGCTGAGGACAATGGTAGCTCTTCAACTCATGGTATTGCTGGAGGACTGATACTTTACAAGAATCAATTCTAAGTATTTCTATTTTATGCTTCTATAACATGTAAATACCTAATAAGCATTTTGCAATTGGAATACTTGGAGATGCTCAAATACTTACAGTAAGTGCCACTGATCCTAGCAAAAGTCCAACTGAATAAACCAGTCCTTTGCTGTTTATCTTAACCTGTGGGAATTAGAAAAGACTTTTAAAATGCTCAGCATGTAACTGTGCTTTGGAGATCAAAAATCAATTTTCTGATTTATAGTGCACCTTCTGCTTTGAATAACAACATATATTTTAAACTATGCAAATCCACAACAGATTTACCATAATGAAGAACAGGAAGATTAAAGAATCAAAGTGAATGTATAGTAATACCATCTCCATTAAAAAGGAAGTCAGTATTTATAATGGGACTTATGTTAAAAAAATCCTCGGAAGAGAGAGATGTGCTGTTATTCTCATCTTACAGACAAAAATACTAAGGTACATGGAGACAGAGAACTGTGCTAGAAGTTGTGTAGTGAGTAAATTACAGAGCCATGAACTATTCATGGCACTATTTTTCTCCTACACTTTCTAATATAGTTCAGTTGACAAACTGGAAATTAATTGCACTGTGTGGAAGGAGAATTGCTTCCTTAACTTTGTGTTCCCTGGCAAAGAAATAATACCTTATTTAGCAACTAATAACATGCTCAGCAGGTTGTTTGGGTTTTTTAACTTATTTTATTTGCATGCTTTTTTTTTTCGGATTTTTAAAAAATAGAATAAAAGGAAAAATTATAGATTTGCCAAGTATACGTACGGTTGATCCATAATCAATCGCCATGGTCTGCAAACCCCATGGAATGCCAAGTCCCACCAGAATGTCAAAGACATTGCTCCCTACTGTATTGGATACTGCCATGTCACCAAGGCCTGCAGAGAAAAAAAAACCCCAACAACTCTTCAATAAAATCAAAGTATAAAACCATTACTCTGTGTATGAGAGGAAACCAAAGGGAATGATCTACACTGATGCAATCCCCTCTACAACCGGCCAGAGTATCTGAGGTAGGGAGACAATTTCCATAACATCTGCATGACTTCTGAAAAAAGCATGCAAAAATTGCTCCCTCTTGCTTGTGCCTTGGAGAGCCTTTGCAGGGTGTGTGGTATCCATTCAGCATCTGAGTTCAAAGTCAGTCTTGCTCTAGGTAGTCAGCAACCACAGGGAACCAGAAGATTATGTATGGGATGTAGTATGTGGCTACATGACCTTTATCTGATGTGAACAATGAAAAGAGATCCTGAAAATAACACAATCAGATGGTAGTCAAAGATATTAAGCACTTCTGTGGGGCTCAATCAGCAGTAATTTCACTTCAGAAACAATAAAATGCTACAAGAAAGGAAAAGAGGAGGGAATGGTGAAGTAACTAGGTATTACTCAAAATCTAATACTCATCACTGGATGGCATCTCATTCAGCACCACTGAAAATGAATATGAGGAAGGCAGAATTCTCCTCTGTCCTTGCCAATTTTCCTTAGGCTCTGCCCTCACTATTGAATCACTTCCACGAAGTGAATCCTGGAAAAGCAGAACTCTGGCATAAATGGGACATGTCCCACAAACAATTTCAGAGTGGAGACAGACACTACCACACCATAAATACAGTATCATAACAAGAAGCTGCTGAGAGAAAGGTAATGCTGTGGATCCAAATTATGGTAGTGTCCATCTCTACTATTAGGTATTTGTCTGCACCCTGTCAGTAACGAACTCCCTTGAATTCAGGTAATGCAAAGTCCCTGTACTGTCTTTAAGGGAATTGGGATGCTTTTTGTCAAGGTAGTGCTTACTTTCACTTTCAGAGAAAACAATCCCTACGGTAGTTTTGTCTAATACTACAGAAGAACTAATCTAAAGAAGCAGTCTGTTAATTTAAAAATGTAACACGTTTTCCTTGTTCTTGCAAAAATCTGTTCACTTTAATAATGCACATGGAAAATTAATTCAGTAGGAAGATGGTTCCATAAAAATTTTGAAGACTTTTTTTGTACTGTTTCTTTGTGAGATTTGGATGCTCACAACAAATAATACAACCTGAAAAATTAAAGATTTTAAATATATAATACTTTTCAAGTAAGCAACATTTAACAGCACTACTTCTACCTCAAATTACAAAGGTGGGGCCTTAGACTACTTAATTTATCACTGCAAAACACTTTTGTTTGCCCAGTGATGTGTGCTGGCGATCTCATTATATGGAAAAAAAAAAGCTATGGGAATTGAAATAGTGGAAAAGAATACAGTGTGATCCTTTTCTTATTCTACTGCTGTATATGGGATCACACTGTCCGCTTTAATGTTTTTCAACAACAGGAAGGGATGTTGCTACTGGTATTTTTCAAGCAAAAAAGGAAATGTAATGAAATTTAATCAAAATGTAAAGGTACACAAGAATGTCTCTGACAATTTCAAATGGACAGCTGAGGAGGACATAGCTGAAAGGTATTTAAAACTCTTTCCAGTGTGGCTATTCATATGTCCAAGTGGCAAAGAGGTCTGCATTTGCATGAAAAACATGCTTGGGGTAACATCACTTCTGCTGGGTCCTCTGAAACCACTTCACTTCCCTGGGCTTGAGAGGTCTTCTAGAAATCAGTACAAGTTTTACATGGACAAGTGCTGGTCAGTAAATATTCGCCAATGTAGTTTTTAATAACTGATATTCTAGTTTTGTCTACAACTTTTATCTTTTTACCCTGGTTGATACATACCATGCATGGGATATCTGAGTGTTGAATTACCTTCTAGAATGCTAGAATGCCCAGTCCCAATAAGCAAAAGATAACAGGATAGGGATTACTTTGATTTATAATAATTAGCAAAGTGTTTTGGCTTTTAATGAGACCCTGAAACAGTAAAAATAAAATTAAAATACAATAAAACAGACAATTTGTGTGCATGGAGGAACCAAATCACAGAGCATGTACGTAAGATTGCAGTCACACTTCAGCAGACACAGTACCTTGTCTTGCTACTATCAAGCTGGCCATGCAGTCTGGGACGCTTGTTCCTGCAGCTAGGAAAGTAATGCCCATGATCACATCTGGTATCCCAAGGGTGTAGCCAATCACAGTCACCTGAACAACGAGGAAAGTAGATTAACTTACCATATCTGGAAAGCCTCCTCATTCCAATACAGTTGTGGCACACTCTTAAATTTGATTTCTGGCATGGAACCTAACAGGATTAGACTCAGGATACAGAGAGCTAAAATTATAATAATTAAGAGTATGAGCTGAAGAGACTGTGCTACAATTACATGCCTTTCTTTAACAAATGAACAAAAGATCTATTATCTATTTCGAGATGCACATTTCACTCAGCATGAACTCCTGCCACATACACTTACCATCCACACCATGAAGTAGGAGAACAAGGCAATCCAGAAAGTGGATAAGATGAATGTCAGCATAAACCATTTCTCCCAGCGTGGTTTGCTGCAGTTTGGAATGGTGATATAGAGCAAGAATATCAATGGCCATGTCAAAACCCATTTAATTTTGTTCATTTTTCCATCTGCAGGACAAAAAAAGGAAAGAAACAGTTCAGCTTTCCCATCACTATCCCAGGCCCAGTTACATGCCTTTGAGCACAGCAGATGATCCCAGTAGGATGTTTACAGTCGTGCACGTCAGCTCATTTTCCAGTGTAGCTTTCAACTGTATTTGGCCTCGTCACTCAGCCAGGTTCTGCATGCACATCCAGAATCTCACAGTTAAGCCTGCCAAGGTCTACATAAATCCTTGAAAGAATTACAGTGGTTTAAAAGCATGGCTGATTTTAAAACCAAAATTATGTCAGGTTTGTTGCTCTTTCAAATGTCTGTATTACTATTAATCCAGAATTAAAAAAAAAAAAAAGAAAAACAAACTAAACAACCAAAAAAACTCCACTCTTCTCCTTAAAAGGAATATTGAAATACAAGTGGTGAAAATAATTTGTACGTTCTGTGCAGCCACAGACAATACTCTCACAGAAAACAGAAGCACAGACCATCCATGAACATGGCAAACTTTTTTCCACACACCTTACTGTGCCCACTTGGACTGAACTTGAAATAAATTGATACTTAGGAGATCTAGACTTGTTAACTCTCTCCAACTGCATAAAGCACCACCTTAAGATGGTCTCTTATCTTCTGTAAAAGGAAACTGAATATAGTGACTTTCCTTGTACAGCTCTCCAAAATCAACTGGTGAGAAATACCAGAAAACTGTCATCACTGAAGTACACACCTTCTCATTAGAAAAAAATGTACAGTATTGTAAATGTGCATATAAATCTCAATACATAAAAGAAAATTATTTTATAATTGGGCCATAAGTAAATGGGCTGCTATTTATATGGTTCATGAGGTATCTTTCAAATAGGGTAACAAATTTGCTTATCAGGCTAAAAGAGAGTATTGCAGACAACACCATGGTCATTTTTATTTGGGTTTTGTTTACATTATGCTAGAATTCTGCTAGTAGGGATTTACATCATTAATTGATAATGCTATGCATGAGCTCTAGTAAAATATACCATTTTGAATAATCATTGATCACATTGAAGCAAATTATCAGGTACATCTTCAGTGAAGTTCTTTAGCTAAATTATAAAGACCAGTTAATAATCAGTGAAAGCTCCTATCAAGTTTACCAGGAATTTTCTGTTATAAAAGACTTTGAGATTTAGGATGTGTTTAATGGGAATTTTTATCACTGAATTTAATTAGATTGAAATCAGTCCTCTGGACCAATGTACAGCAGATGCAATGAAATGAAATATTAAACATTTAAAAATTAATAATACTTTTGTAATTTATGAGACTATTTACTAGTCTAATTTAACTTGGTGAGTCCAAATAAAGTCTTTATTCACTTACTTTGATACATATTCTAGCACTAAACTTTCTTGTTTTAGTTATGAATCAGCTTCTTGAGATTTCCATGTGAATTCTAAGATGTCATCAACCCACAAGGAAATCTTAGACCAAGCTTGGCTTTTTATTCACATTTAGTAGCTTGTGGCTGTGGAACTTCTAATGTATGAAACTACTGAAGCCTCTTAGGGTCAATTCTAATTCTAGAATCTTACTTGTCAGTGGGGATCTATTACAGACTTTACAGAAAAGACCTTTTCCCCTCTAGTTACATATGCTGCTACACAGATGTTTTTTAAAACAGTTATCCTTTATCTGTTCTGTCCAGAAAATGACACTTCTTGGCTCACTTCTCAGTTTAATTCTGTTAACAAGGCTGTAAATATCCTATGAAATATCCTAGGATAACTTCCACCTTCTCCCATTTAACTTGGGGCTATTTGGACCATTAAGACTCCTAGCTAGCTGATTTGTCTTTGTCTACTCAAGTTGCTAGACTTGGTTCACAGTCAAACAAGTCAGCATGGCCTAGGCCAGCAATTTCCTCAGTGTCTAATTCTAAATGTATGATTAGTGGATGATCCACAAGAAAAAATTAGGGATCTGATTCTGATCTATGTGGATGTAATCTGAGTGACTTTGGTGCTGCTACACATAGGCAGTCCCATTTCCCTTTTCAATAGCATAAATAAAAGAAGCTGAATCGCTTGAAGAACAAATATAGAATAAATGTACTCAGCCTCTGCTGGGAAATACTTACCTTGTATTGATCCTCAAACAAATGCTTACCTGAGAATGCAGAGAACCTTACCACTGGCATTACCTAAGTACTAGTGGAGGAGGACTTGCATTTCCATTATCTTTGCTGAGTTTGAATGGACGTGTGTTAGATTAAAATTCCTGGCTCTATTAGCGGTGATGCTTTATCCACACTTCATGAGTTGAAACTGCTTTTTACACTGAGATGGTTTGTGAAAGAGACATTTGCATTCACTACCTGGCAGCTAGACTTGAGACTTTGGGGAACAACTGCTGCATGTAATTCTGTGTTTTGCTGGCTTAAGAGAAAAGCTGAACAGCCATTTGCAGTGAGCCTGGAATAGTTCTGATCCACTATGGCCAAAGCAGCCGCCTTGACACGTTCTTCATTGGCTTCTCTCTTGTGCCAGGATTTGCTTCTATAAACTTCTATATAAAGGACTAAGTATATCTGGCTTGGTTCTGCCTTAGGCCATTTTATTCAGCTCTCACTATGTTGGGTCATGGAACCTGTGTGGCAGCCAGTGCTAAAGAAGTCTACTCTTATGATGTAACTTAGAAGTTTTAAAGAATTTATAAAGCATATTTAGCAGCAACCTCAGTGAAGTGAGACTTTATTTTCTCAGGAAACCGATTACTTAATTCATTTCACCCGGCTTAGATGAATGCAAAAACAGTTTGAAAATGTAAATTTTTTTTCTAGTTCTTTTGAAATTACTTCTTTTGCTGTTCTGTTGTTTTGGTTTTCACCATCCACTCTAAAATAATCATTAGAATGATTTAGTGACAAATTTGTTAAAGTGAAGTATTCTCGAAACTCATGACAAATTGTTTTACAACTGTTGCATAGCTCCCTAGTACACCTGCAAGGAAGAAAATTGTGCCTCATTTGACACATAGATGTTCTGTTCCTTTACAAGACTTCAGCACAGTTGTTTTAATAGTGATACCAGCCACTCCTGTGAGCCCTGGGTCTTAAGGCTCCTGCAGCAACCCACAGAACTGAGCAAAGGTGTATTTTGCACTCCCCGTAACAATAATGAAAGCATATTTCTTTATTACAGAGAGCAACACTGGTATATATTCAGTTCACTTCTCTCTGCTGTAGAACAGAAAGATGATGGGGTTTTTGCATGAAGTTACTTTATAAGTCTATTTCTTTCTGTTTCCACAGATATTTGGAAGGCTAGCATGCCAAGCATTTCAGAGAGGTATCATTACAGAAGAGCTTGATTACAACGCTTCTGAAAATGAACCAGCATCCCTACAACAAAGAGCTCTTGCTAATTTTCAATTCATTTCTGGGCTAGTCAACTTTCCAGATGTTATGCTTACAATAATTACTTTCACATACAGTGTCCTGATGAACACACATCACAGCACTGAGAAGAAACGAGTATTTCCTTAAGGCACTAAAGCAAATACTGTCCTATTCACAACATTCACACAGAGCTGAGAAGAGCTCAGTATAGAAGTATGAAACTACATTTGTGTTTACCCTCAGAAACATTCTCTTGACGTAACTACTGACTGTCCCCATTTAGTGCCTTTGGGTTTGCAATTAACAGCACAGGACAGCCTTGCATCATACCAGTAAGATTCCCTTCGTATAAAGCTGAAGCAGAGCCACAAACTTAAAAGTGCTCCAAAGAATAATGGGATCAGGCTAGAGCTAGTCTGAAACAGAACTTCCAAAGGCATATAGTGCAGACAGCCCACATGTCCTACTCAATAAGCTGCATAGAAAATACGTTTTTAAGTTTAGACAGACTGGAGTCTGCAACTACACCATCAGGAGTCACCTCTAAGGTACTGTAGCTAGTTAAATTTGGTAGTTTTTCACTTAGACTTCTCTTTAAAAGCATGGCAGTCAAGCACAGACCACCACTCCACACTTCAGAATGTGCCTTAACCTTCCCAAGTGAAAGATCTCCTTACACAAAGCAATGATTACCTGACTGATCTAAAAAAACTTATAACATCTCTGAAAAGCATGAATCTGACCGGCACACAGGATTTTCCTAACTGCGTTTTGATGAATTCGTACCAATCTCTTACTTAAGGTAACCTGAAAACTGGGAAAGGTCTCTAATTGAAGTCTACCTACAAAATGAGAAAGGCTTCCTGGAGTTTACTATTTATTTCTATTTTTCCAGGGTTTTTGCGTTTCGACATTGGTAAACTTAGAAGAAAAATAAGGCATATTTAGGCTTGCCTAAAAAGACTATTGCTGAAAATTTTTTTGATGCTCTACTTTGTAATTTTAAAAATTTTTAAATTCCTTTTTTTATCTTCTTAAATATTTTTTTTTAATTGAAGGGAAGAAAACCCAAAAAACCCAACCTGTTTTTCCACCAGTTAAAACTGATTTTTAAGTTGCCTGTCAGCCTGGTCCTCAATTAAGCTTTATATCTACGAAGATGTATTTACACCCACATATCATTATCAATATTAATTCAGTTCTCTCAAACTGAAAATGTGTAACAGTAACTTACATGCCTCCACACTAGGAGCTTTGGAAAACCCCAAACAGCAAGTAAATTTCTGCTAAAAAATGCCATTGTTCATCAGAGTTCAGACTGATTAGACAAATTTAATATATGTAAATCAGACAATCTGAAATCATGGCAAGTCATGTGCAGTATCCAAGACACGAGAGAGAAATATAAATTTTTGTCCCAAGGATGGGATTCAACATAGAAACAACTGAAACAGATGTAACAAACTGAATCATTGTGAATTTTCCACTGAAAAACATCTTTGTTGCAAAGTAAGAAAAATTCTAAGAAAATGGTTTTCAATTTGCTGTTAGGAAAATTAACACAGCAGCTGTCTCTCCACCTTCTTGGAAAATCCTTACTGATTTCAGCTCTGCAACTTTCCTTAGGAATTGTGGAGGCAATAGACTGTGCTACCACACTAGAAAAAGGCTACAGAGTGTGTAAAAGGGTATTCAAGGAGGCCCAACCTTTGCCACACTTCCAAGTGGGCAACACACATATTAAAGTATTTTTATTGCAGTTCGTCTGCAACAGACCTTTGGAAACAATTTTTTTTTTTCCTTCTGGAAAACACTGAAGTTTTACTTCTCATCCTCATCCAAAACAGACTATTTTCCAAACTACTGATACTCTTCTCGGACGTTCCATTTTCCAGAATAAGAGATCCAAATTCCAGACCATGAGATCTGTCCAAAACTACTCAGATTTCTATTTTCAGCCTGTGCCGTTACCACACTTTGCATATTTGGATTTATGCCAATAATTTTCTCTTAAATGCACATTTTTGGTACAATGAAAATTGGTCCAGAAAAAAGAATTTGCTCTACAGACAAACAAGCTTTACTCTCAGAGCTACAATACATATACAGGACAATATTCAATAGAAATAGAATGTAACTGAACAGAAGCACTCCCCATATCTTGTTAGACTTGGTTGGATACTGGCCTGGTTTATTTTGTATGTTTTAACCTCATTGTCTACTTCATCAATTTTTAAGGGAGAACTGGTATTTATAGACTTCCTCGAGTCCCTCTTTTGCCATTTCAGAATAAACTCATGAGTTACTAAATTCAGTCTTTGATCAGTTCTCTTCAACCTATCCAACACATCCTCCTCCAAAGAGTGCACCCATTGCTCTTCTAGAAGAGTTTCCAGTTTAGTTTTCTACAAAAGAATTTGTGAGCTCCAAGAACATGATGCAAATCAAAGTACAGCATAAAGACAACAGTGAGATGTGCCCCAGAAGCACACTTTTGTTCTGAAATAAAATTCTAAGGTAGATGTGCTATTACACAGGCAGTGGCAAGAGGAAGCTCTTCCAGAAAAGCTTTTTGGAATCCTACAGTTGTGTCTTCCTCTGAACTACCTTCTTGGAAAAAGAACTCTCTTGTAACAAAGAAGTTAAAGAAACTAGCTCTCTTCCTAATTCCTTAAGCCACCTAATTCATGTTTTCAGTCTTTGGTAAAAGTACCATCAAGCAGGTCAAAAAGTCAGCCTGAGGAACAACTACAAAGAAGAATCAAAATTTACAATAAATCTCACTTAAAATACATTAGGAGCAGGAAGTCTTCTGGGTCCACTAGTGATCAAAGTATAAAGGAGCACTGAGAGAAGATGGGGGCTTTGCAGAGAAGCTAAAAGAACTCTCTGCATCAGAGGGAAACTGTAGGGGTTTCTACATGGCACTCTTTTCTGTCTCTAGCTCAGCCTTGAGGACACGAAACTCCATAGGTGATATAACAAAAAGATACAGCACCCTGAGTGTTCAAGCAAGGTACACCAGGTTTGCCTTGTTCACTGCATTTCCAGTAAAAGAAGACATTAAGGGAAGCCAGTAGGAGCCAGGTTCAAAGGATGTAAAAGGAGATGGTTCTTCACAAAACCATGAAACACCTTCCCAAAGGGTGTTGTGGGTGTTAAATGTTTGCAAAGATTCAATGAAAATTAGACAGGTTATGAGGAAGAAATATGCAAAGGAATTTTACACTGAGTCCAGGATGTTCCTTGAGCTGAAAACATCTGAACACCAACTTGTCCTGTTTCATTCTCCCCCAGGCTTCTTCATAAAATCATGGTTGGAGTCAGAATACTGAGACAAACATTCAATTTGACCAAATACAAACATTTTAAACGTTTTTAGTAGATATCGTTAATTTTTTTTGCTTCTATACTACATGTTATCCTCGTATCGTGGAACCATACAAAAATGAGCAGAATTGCTAATCTCCTTTATTGCCATCTCATTTTAGCTCAAAGAATTATTATTTCTATTTTAGCTAACACCATCATGACTTACATAAAGCACCCATGCTCCAATCCTGTAAGAGAAGTTCTTCCTTTCTGTGAAATGAGCAGGAGCTGAGAACACGGAGTACTTTAAAGGGTGCTGAACACGTGACAGTGGAAGGGATTTAAGCATCCATTAAGAGCTGCACAGAAGTGCTTTTCTGAGTCTGGGCTATAAAGGACTCCTGAGCTATGCAAGGGCTTTAACACATCATTTTGTTGTCAACATATGCCTGCTCAGTTTCATCCTGCTTTATTCTGATCTGTGGGGTGTTTTTTTAAAGTTTAAGATCTGTTTCCAAACAACTGCAGAGTAATCAAATTGTAAAGCTTCAAACAAGCCTTTCTCTTGGAAGATAATCATCACAGCCTAAAGGTTAGGTCAGGGAAGAAATTCCTCTTTTAAAGAGAATGGTTTTTTCCACACAGAAACCAAAGGCAAAGGCTGGTTTGAACGGCATCTTACACAGTTTCCACAAAAACTATATGCTGTCTCCTGTTTCAAAATGGGCATGAACCACACCCTGGGGGTGAATCTCTGGTTATTTGACAAAGGGGATCTAGGCTGAAACAGCTTGAGACTGTTTTCAGGTAACAACTTTATTCTCTGTTTTTGCATGCTAAAGCTCTACCTTTGAGCATTGCTATTGACAGAAGATAAAGAACAAAATGCAAAACTTTCAGGTGCCAAATAATTACTGGGACTCATTCAGAGATGGTGTAGCCCTTTAAACTTCACTTACATTTACTTCTCTTTCAGGAAAAAACATAACTTGTTCCTGCAAAAGGATCTAGAATACGCAATTTGAAGGAAGAAAGTCAAATCCCAAACTAGGCTAAAAAAGGTGATTATAAAACAGCATAAGAAAAGGGGGTTGGGCCAGTTCATAACCATTTCAGTTGCAGCTCCTAAAATACTAGTGAATTTTCTACTTAGGAGATGGCAAGCAGTTGAATTGGAAAGTCCTACTGAAAAGTGAAAGCCTGTTCTTCATAGAACTCTTTATAATACCAAAAGAATACATGAACTTCTGATCTTTAGAAAATGTATGTGCCTTCCTCCTGGCCTGAAAATATATCAAAGCCAAACAGAGGGGATTCTGGGAAACTGCAAACTACCTTTTCCCTAAAGCCAGTTCTAAATGTCAGGATATTTTTAGGCTACTGATTGTCCCACAGTACTTAACAACAAAGCATGATGCTGGCTCCTCACATTCTCTCCAAATTTATTGAAGTGGTACTTTTGAAGGCAAAATAAAGGAATTCTTCTCAGAATATATGAGTTGACCAACAAGAATCCAACCAATAGACAATCATCTCCAGACAACAGGAGTAACAAAACCTGAAGGTAAAGATGAGGATCTTACAAAATCGCTTTACCACTTTTACACAACTTTTTTGAGTTCATGTTGAACTTTTGCTCCATTTGGTATCACCTGTAGCATCAGTGGTTCCACTTTGGCCTGTTGCATCTCACTTATCTCTAAAGACTTTCTCAAAAATGCAGAAAAACTGCATTTAAAGAAGACCAATGACATAACTCCCTCCTTAGTTCAAAGCATTCTACTTATATTGAATGACACACTTACGAAGCTCTATTTGAAATCTACTTTTTATTTATAAAGAAGCTGCCTGGAATGTAAGAAGAAATGCATGATTGCACCACCCTAATAAAAACTTGTATCCAAAACCTGCTAACAACATCTCAGTTTAAAAATCTTTGCCAACACATGCAAGGGTAAGTCAAGGTTGGGAATAGGCTGCTTGTGGAAGTGGCGGAATCACTGTCTCTGCAAATGCTCCAAAAACAAAAGTGCAAATGTGATTCTTAGGGATATGGTGTAGTGGTGGACTTGGGTTGGGTTAATGGTTGTATTCAATGATCTCAGAGTTTTTTTCCAACCTTAATGATTCTAGAATTCTTTGATTTTTTAAGTAGTTTGGGGAGACATTTCTGCTTTTTTAGAAGTTTTTTATTATTGTCTCTGTTATTATTATTGTTGTCATTAACAATGTGTCCATGTGCACAACCACATTGCTGATGCGAATCCTCTTATTTCACCATACAATAAAAATAGTTTTTTCATTATCTCATGAATTATCACAAGCCCATCTAGTAGGCCTGTCCTCAGTGAATTAGTCTGTTTCCATTCTTCACTCCAGTCCATAACATCTGACTGCAAGAAGCTCCTGTGGGAGCACAGAAACACATGAAAACATACAGTTTTATCTAGTCTTTACATAGGATGTTTCAATGTTTGTTCAATCACAAACATTTCTTCTAAAACAACAGCAACTGAAGCAAGGAGATCTGTAGGAAACTAGACTCATATGAAACATGGCAAATTCTCCCTTCTTTTCCACTGCATGTGATATTAATTTATGCCAAGCAATATTTGTGATAACCAGCAATGCTGTGACAGACAACTACTGACTATGTCTGTGAGGGGTGATCTAATCTCTGCTGTCTAATCTCCAAAGCAAGTGGATGAGAGTCAACCTGCAGTGTGCTAAGGGCACCAGCATAAGAAGGTTGGTTATATAAATAGCCTTTCACACCACAAAATTTAAAAAAAAAAAAAAGAAATCAAAAAGTGAATACTACTGCATACAGCTATTCTAACAATTTTAACTTCTCCTTCTACCCCTAAATCTTTCTTCCTCTTCATGCAAGAAGACTCCCCTAGAGTCACTAAATCAATTTATTATACATTTATACACCTAGCTGCCTTTGGTCTAGGCATTTCCAGCAGGTCATTATTAATTGTTGATTTAAAAATTAGTAGTAGTGCAGTGCCCATGGGGTCAGTCTGGCATACTTTTTAATATAAACCTGCCTTACCTGCTTTCATTTCGTCTCTGGCAAATCAGCACTTCCACCATTACTGTTCATGATGGCTGCAATATGCTTTTAGCCATACAGCCCACTTTTACTGTCATCAAATCAGCCTTTACACAGTCAAACCAATGTCTTTCCTCCTCTCTCTCCATATATGTTGTCTTTTTTTACAATCCAGTGTTTGGCATTTAAGTTATCTTCTGTTTTGGTACTATAAACACCTGAAAAGTAAGCCTTACCTGGCACTGAAAATGGAGATAGAGTGTCCTGTTCATTCTCCTCCTCTTGGTTCCCCACAGGGATGTTTCCATTTTCGATATTCTCTTGTCTCCTGTTCTGAAGTGCTTTGCTTGAGCCATTGGCAGACTGGATTAACCGCTGACGCTGCAGTGTCAAAGACAAAACTGCCATAGTTCAGAAAATACTTACTTTGCCAAATCTTAGTCTTGCTGTCTGTCCAGCCCCAGTCCCATGAGCAGTGAAGTTTCTCCACAAAGCTTTCCTTTCAGTCAGCAACAAACTTGTCAGTGGCCTACCTGTCTTTATCAGGCTAGTTTTCACCATCCACCTCAAAATTAATGGCAGGAGTCTTTCAAGCCATGATAGAGACAGTTGTAGTATTTGTTCTTCCACACCATGTTTTAATGAACATGGTTAATCTAAAGCACTTCTCACTCAACAGTTCTCACTCAAACCAGCAATAGCAGCCTCAGTCTAGTGGTAACACTGAAGACATCTCTGCACCATTAGAGTTGGCTTATGAATGACTCATTACCCAGGAACTCTCTTCAGATCCAGCTGTTCTCCCTCCCTCTCATCTCCATTCATTGAGGTAAATGTAAACATCCTACTTTTACTTTCAAACACAAGACTACACCCTGTTGCCCTTGTTCCAGTACATACTTCCATGAAGCTCATCTCTGGCCCTGCAGACAAGGATAAGACTGCTACAGTTCCAACAGACAGCACAGCAATTACAGGGATAGGTTTTAAACATTGGTATATATAGCCATTAATGCACTGGACAATGTGAGATGTAACTGTAAATTCTTACTCGTTTTTAAAAAAAAACCCAAATTTTAGTTCCTTAGATTAGATAATGCAGGGTCAGTAAGTGTTCTCTTTTCATGACAAATTGTTGCAAATTCCTAAAAAGGGCTCTGAAATGCTTTGGAAAACAAAGTAACTGCACAACGTGCAAGAAAAATTCTTAATGTAATATTAACACACTATAATGAAAAATAGAGAAAACTCATATCTGAAATCTTTGGTCTTATGTATATATCCACAAGTTTTGCATAGATGGAAAATACTCTAGTTTAGAGAAAGTTTTTTGCAAAAGTTGAAGAAGCAAGTACAGTTTTCTGTTGACATAGCCATTAAGAATTTTTCTCTGATCAATGAACTGACTTCAAAGATTACACAGTCAACTGTTGCTATGTGTCCTGTCTGATGATCTGCTCTTGACTGTAACACCACCAACCTCTCACTGTTTTACTGTTCAACTGGACTTTTGTTACAAATATATGAATGGTGCTTTCTTTTATTGGGGTATTCACAATGCTGGGTAGACATGAACTCTATTATGATGTTCAAATTCTAGAAATTTGCTGAAACTTGTATTTTCTAACTTCTGTAATCGATTTGTTTGCCAGAGTAAATATCCCTCATATTTGACACTGGAGGAGCAAAGGATAAAATCCTGCCTTCATAGAACCCAGGGTTGGCAGGGCAAAAATTTCACCCCAAATGCTACACATAAGTTCAGAACAGCATCGCTTGGCCGGTCCTGCCGGCTGAGGGTATGGAACAGCAATATATAGTGGTAACAACACATCAAGTAAGAGTTAACTGAAATTGTCCAGAACAAATTCCCCTCATGAAAATATTTTGGTCCATTTTTATTTTGAGCTGAGCAGTAGACAGAATACTGAAGAGGCAGGCAAATCTCTGCAGTGATCCTGAAGTGGTGCTAATATAAGAGCAGTCCTAACAGAATTTTGGTTGCCCTGTTCATTATCCTTTCTTAGCCTGACCACTTTTGTAATGATCAAACCAATCCTCCTGCTGCAAATAAAATCCCAATGTGCACACATACACACATATGCTCCCTGAAATGAACATCTGTCAGGGAGATAAGGTAGCCCATCCTTTTTGACTTGTTGACTTAAAAAAAGGCAGCATCACCAGTTGGGAATCAATCTTTAAATCTGCTGCGACATAGCTCTGTCTCATCCATAGGAACACAGGAGAATCTAAATTCCAGAATCCCTATAAGCACAGCTCTTTGGTAATCCCTCTGCCTAATGGTAATTTACTGATTTACTAATGAACCTACCTCATTAATGATGAGTCGGCTTGCCATTCGCATTCTGGTGCGTGGTCCAAACTTATTTGTTATCATAATCCGTAATCCAGCTTCAGGGAACCGGTATTTGGGGGGACTGGAGCAGATGATCTCATCCACCATCACAACACTGTTTTTGCCATACTGCTGTATCCCCTTCACTAATGATCACAATGGACAGAGTTAGCAGTGTAACTGATCTTACCATGCTTCCCCATAACCCAGAGTCCTTCTTTTCAGGCTCAGGTGGGGGAATAGTCATCTGAATGCTTGAATTTATGAGTGACTTTTCTGTAGTATTTCTGCAGGCTGGTGAAACTACTCATCGGTTGTGTACTTTGTTCAGATCACATGCTGGGAAGGGATTTCGTCCCACTAAGGCAGCCTCCAAGCCACTATCAAGTGAGTGGGAGCAGTTTTTACCTAGCCATTCATGCTGTAGTACCAGTTTTCTTTGCTTATGTCCCACTATGGTTTTGTACACCTTCTCTAAAAGCACTTGCGCTGTGGCAGTGTAGACAGCACTCCTGAAACTTCTAAAGCTATCCCACTGGATCAAGGTGCTGCACATCCAGAAGTCCCTAATGTTGTACTCACTCCTTCTGGAAATCTTCACTTTACCTTCACAGAATATTACCAATATCTCTATCATGACAAGATTTGAAATGAAAAATAATTGTCAAGAACAAATGTATGCTATAAGTAAGCCTTTGTCAATATAAAGGAACCTATATCAAGGTTAAGATTACAAGGTTAACCAAGTTCCACCACATTAAGAGCACAGAGAGACAAAATTATATTGGAAATCAACACAATTACAGGCAAGGATTTTAAGAGCTGAACAACAAACAAATATTCTCACAAATGCTACAGACTACACACAGAAAGCAGAGCAAGGCTCAGCAGACAGGAGACATACCCATGTGGTGTTAGAAAGCAGGGCAGGAAATAACGCATATGACCGTAATAAATATTAATTATTACATATAATACTGTACAGAAAAAAAAAATTCTTTTCTGCTTGTTTTCTGCTTTGCTTAGCTTGGCCTCCCCCTTTCCCTTCCCTTTTGTATTGTTACTTACATTAAGAAGAGGAAGACAATTTAGGAGGTAGAAGTGAAAGATAATTAGTGCATGGTTCCAGTCAGGAAGCAAAGGAAATCTAAGAAAACATTCAACTCAAACAATGGAATTAAAATGGACCAGTTCTAAACACACAGTAGCCTATACTGTTATTCTCTTGTATTGTTACAGTGTTGAAATATTTTTGTTTTTCAGGAAAACGACAGGATCCATGCATGCATCTAAATCATGTCAGGCAATAAAGGCTTTGCCGTCTTAAGCATTGTCTAACATAACTGAAGTTGAAGAAATATATCCTCCATTATGATTCAGCAACAAAAACTTAGCAAGCTTGTAAATCATCAATAAACATCTGCAACTTTTACCCTTCAGCATTTGTCTTGCTTAATTTCACTAAAATGAGTTTTCAAAGAGTACACTGGGGTCACCTGAAGTGTCATAGAGAGATCTTTGGTTTCACAAAGAAATGTGCCCTACTCAAAGGATCCACTCTGTAGTCTTGTCTTTCAGCTTAATATCTGTAATGCAGATAGAACTAGCAGTAGTTTTACATTTGCTAAATGTAAAGGAGTAATTATCCTCCCCCCACTCCAACATCTAAGCCAAATTAACCTCACTGAATACTGCAGCTGATGACGCAAATAAGAAGCACATCCATTCCACTGACTCTTACAGTTGGAGTTTACTGTGAAGCCAAATAACCTTCCTAGGAATCTATCCCCACAGAATAGGTTACCTAGGAACAAATCCTCACAGAAGAGGACTCAACCACATCAGCTTAACATCTGCTTTAGATAGACAAAGAAAAAGAAATGTTTGACAGTAATGCTGGTAAGACAAAAAGGCCAGATAATAACAGTTTCATCAGATTAACTGCTTTCAAGTGAGTTTCTCCAGAGAAGTACCCAAAACGCTTCATCTTACAACGTCATGAAAAACATGGAAGCACTGAAGTTACTCTGAGATTGTTTCTTAGAGGCCTAAGAAAACAGTGAGCAAACACACTCACCATTATAAAGTACCATCATAAAAACTGATACAGAATACTTAACAATATATATAATTACAGCTATTTTGACTTAACCTCAGCACATTGCTCTTATTATTTTCATAACAGCATTTCAGTCTGACTCTCTTTGCCCATAAATATATATACCTTAGCCTCATATAGTATGAATTCCACCTAAAACTTGTTTTAGAAATGTGAAACAGAAAAGCCTTTTGCACTTCTCCTTTGTGATAATCCTTGGTAAAAATATCCACTGAGAATAGCTTTTCTTTTCAACAAACTTACGTAAGCATTCTGCTCACTACAAAGGCTCATCACCAACAACCCTGTCAAAATCAACAGAAAGCCTGATGACTTTAGTTCTGATCAGGCCCTCAGAAACCCACTTTTTTACTTTTTTCCAAGAGTTTCTGGTTTCAGGCAGAAATTGAACCATGCCACCTGGTGGAAATTTGGGTCAACATAATAAAAGCCAAGGGTAGTATGTATTTGTACTCTGAAAATCAGAGCAGTATTTACAAAGTACAACTATTTCGCCTTTACCTGTATGTATAGAACTCACCCTTGAAATGGAATTTTTTTTATGGTGAAAAGCTCTCCTTTTTCACTCTGAAACTTGAGTGATGGAAGCTTTTATATTGTATCATAGGAAGCTTACAATTATAAAAGGGCTTTGCAGGATGGGAACCCACCTTTTACCTGCACCCTGAGCAAAAGATTAACTATCCTTGGTAGAATGACAGTTCTTCACCCAAAGCAACTGTTCATTTGTGGGAAGTAATCAGACTTTCCTCCTGTGGAAAATCAGATTAAGGTTAGACCTATACCTAAGTGAAGCCAAGGGAGGTTTTTTTGTGGATCCTGAAAGCTACTAACTAAGCTACTAACTAGAGGCCAGCTCTAGTTCTCTATTCTCTCCCTCCCACTAGCGGTGCTCCTTTCTGAAAGCTGCTGCTGGGGAAGATGCAGCTCATCTTGTGAAGCCAGCCAAGTGTCAACTAGCAGGGAGTCGCTGAAAGGTCATAGCATATGTTGCCTCAATAGGAGTGAGAAGCAAGAGGCAGTCATGTGATGGTTTTCTAGGACAGCGTCTTGACACCTAAAGCATCCATCTACAAAGCAGCTAGGCTAACACTGCCATCCCTCCTCTCCTACTGCTCACTCCAAATCCGTAATCTCTTCTTTCTTTGTCTTCTCTCATGCCAGGTATGTTTGCTTCCACACTTTGAACAGTGGTCCTTCCAATGCAGCACGTATTTGTGTAATGGGTGCTGGAGAAGGCAAAGGGAATCTGACAAAACTGCAATCCCAGTGCATCTTTGAGGAAAATTAGAGAAGAAATCTGCTGTGGACAGTTGCCAGTGGAGACACCATTCTCATGAGTCCAAGTTTTTAACAGTTTTCTTGCTTCTTTTCTGCATGTTCTTCACAAGCATTCAATAATCTTCAGATTTCCTGAAAAGCAAATGGGTGGACAGGCAAGCACTCTGTGCTGTCATCCCTTTACCATAAGGGCTAGAGAGGAGAGGCTGCAGGGAATGACACTGGAACCCAACAAATGTCTCAGAAGTAAAAACCACTAATATCTATGTTCTTTCATTGGATCACCCTTTTCCCATGTCCCCACATATACACAAGCAATTCCTGCCCTAGGAGACACCCTCTGAACCTTGCACATATGCACCTCCACATCCAAGTGACAGACTTCACTATATCAAAGTCAATGTTCACAGAAGTTCATTATAAAATGAGATGGAAGTATTTCAAAGACATCTTCATTAAATTCTGCTACAATGTCCTATGAGAAGTAATTTTAAATCAGTATTTTCTAAACACCATCTGAGACAACAGTAGCAGTGTGCTGTCACTGCATAAACCTGCAGTCAGTGACAGTACCTACCTTAAAGAAACTGCAGCCTAAACACTAAAAGCAGAAAAGAGTGGGATTCTCTGAGTCTGCTCTAAATTCCTGTTTGCCGCTATGTGTTGTTACATGAGGACCTTTCCAATGCTATCTACGTTGCTAATGAGCTCAGCCTCCTAGAATGGGAGATGTTTGCGAAGAAGAAAGCAAGGAGATCTCACTTGTTAAGAGTAACTACCAAGAGCTCAGTTACATGGTTTGTGTTTTGAAACTAGGAATGATTTGCTCTACAGAGGAACAAGGGAATGGAAGAGAAGAGGAGTAAGACAAAAAACAGGCTTACAAAAAAGCCAAAAACACCCAGGTATCTTTGCTTACTTTCAGTACCAGAAGCTGGGTATTATCTTCTTCCCTTTATGACAAAGACACAGCTAGCAAAGAACCTGCGTTTCTCTCTTTTACATATTTGCCTGGCAATGTATACAGAGCTATTTAGGCATGTGAAAACTAGTCTTCTGAGGACGTGAACTCAACACGTAAACCCTCTTGCCCACTGATTGGCCCATGTGCTTTCCTTCAATACCGCCTCAGCTACTAATTCCAAACTAAGTTTTGAAATGAAAATTAGCTTCTTCCTGGCGAAACCCCATATTTCTTTCACAATGTTGTAGCTCATCACTGAACAGGAGATAAAAAAGGAGCAAAATTGCCAATGTGCAAAGCAGCTTGTTTTTAGAACATATTAAAAAAAAAATCTTTTTTTTTTTTTTAATCTGGCAGTCTGACTACTGAATTATCAAGTTAACACTGCTTATGAATAGCAACACTGTTTTGATCCACATTAAAGAAATAAAAAGGATATCCTGTGCAGTACTATTTTTCCAAGTCCTGTCTGCTCAGCCTTACCTTTCCATAGTAATGGAATGGATGGGTCATCACAACTAGAAGCATAACATTTATTACCATCTTCCAGCTCATTGTTGACTGTGTCACCATTTCCAACATTCTTGCTTCTAAGGGTGAAGAAATTCTGCATCCTCACATTGTACCTGAAGTGTAAAAGAAAGGTCTGAAAAGGTTGTACTTTGCATTTTCTTGGCAAACTTTTAAGTGCCTGAGAAAAGCTTATGCAGGCAAGCAGTAAAGCCTATATGTATGTTCTCTGACAACTAACAGGAAGTGATGTGAAAGGACTATCCAATTCAGTGGCAAGCTGATAGGAAAGCAAGGACTGCACCTATCTCTCATGGCATACAGTGAACTGCAAAATAGCACTATAGCAGATTTAGTGAGGGCAAAACACTTTGAGCTGTGGATTTTGGAGCCAGGACATTCACTATAAAGTAGCTTCTTTCCTCCTTCATCAGCTCGAATTCACCTCGCTGTTTCTCTCAGGACTGTGTTCCCTTTGGGGGGTTCTTGAGCATTTCTGGGACTGCTGACCATACCCTTCTAAAGATTGCATACATCTATTTCAGCACTAGGGTGGGATCTAAGAGGCCTGTCAGTGAACTCTGCCAAGACTTGATGTAGGAGAAAAGGGGTTTCCAAAAGGGTGCTTTGTAAGGGGAAGGCACCAAGGCATGTCCAAGCAACTTGAAATAGAAGGGTGGACTCACAGACACTTGTAGTAACAGTCAGGCCTCTGACTCTCCTGTCAGAGGCAGTGACACAACAGAAGAACATATCAGTATACAAGCTGGTATGAGATGGTCTGAAGATAAATGTAAGTTTAGCTCTGTCTGATGTTCCTTGGCCTTGTTCTCCAGGGATTACAAGACGTGTAACAGCTGACACCATGTGCACTTCCAATCCAGAACACCTGGTGAACTTTTCATGTAATTTTGTATAAATGACATTTTCTCTCAGCTTTTTCTGAAAGCTAATTTACCTTCGTGCACTATGAAAAGGATGCATGAAAATATTTGCTGTTGACTGAGCACAAATCTAGAAAGAAACTGAGTAAGCATGAAAAAACAAGGGATCCTACACAGAAACACAACTGGCTGTATTGTTCTCATGCAGAAAGGCTAAGGACAAAACCAGACCAAAAGAATGATGGTCAGTAAAAACCTAAAAGGCATACCAAGGAGAAGCACTTACTTCATGATAAGGATGTAGAATAAATACATGATGATGAGTACAAGGCTTTCCCACCTCAAAGAGACAAAAAGAACTATTAGAAAGCCATTTGAACAGCTGTATGCTTTACAAGTTTTATGTAGGAGTGTGCCTTAAACATCTGGTACAAGTCACATTTGTGTACACAAAATTCACATCATTAAGATTAGATGCTGTCTCAGAAGAACAAGCAGACTCTCAAGTTTCATTCAACATGCAAATAAAATGCAATGCATGTATTTCAGAAATGTGCTATGCTAACTGAAACCATAGCCACCCTCTGAGGATCATAACACCATGGCCTTCTGTCACTTCAGCGCTGGAGCACAGGTCAGGCACTCTGAGAGCACTCTTGTAGAAGATGCTTCTGATCTTCCACTAAGATACACCTTGCACTGTTCTTTGGGACAGCTAGCTCGCCCATAAATGTTAACTGTCAGAAACAGAGCAGAAGAGCTCTGGTGATCCTCTCTGCACATGTGTTGCTTCAGGCCTTATGTATTACCTATGTACTTTAACGTTTCCAGGTTCTTAACTTTTCTTTTCGGTTTCCCTGACTGTCATAAAAACTAAACCCAAAGAAAATACATAGGATTTCCCAGATGTCAAATCCAGCTTGTACTGTCAGTATGTAAAAATGAAAGTCCATTACACTACAACTCTATTTACTGATCAGCCTCATGACAAACACAGGACTGTATGGAATAATTTATACAACTTACCATTCTATTTTCTCATCATATATGAACTAGAAGAAGGAAAAATAAGGAAACATAAATTGACCATTTCTCTGACCTATCTTGCAAAACAGTCAAATTGCTTAGCAAATATCAGCCATATCTAGCCAGACCCTACCTTTCTAACCAGAACTTCCACTGTATGGATTGTGCCCCTCAAAAAACACAAACCTTGTGAAAAAGGCTTGGATGCCTGTCAGTGACTGTTATAAATACTATTTAGTAAAATGGCGCAAGCATACAGAAGACAGACAGATATGCACACACATACCCACATGCTGTGCTGTGTAAATGACAGCAGTCATTTATTCTAAGAAGACTTAACTCTGGAGCCCTTTTAACATGTAAACTAGTTTTAGTAGAAAAGGCAGCTATTTTACTTCTGCTCTTGAGTCAAGTGGTCATATACATTTTCCTCCGCCCTATGTAACTCCTGTAACTGAATACACAGCTAATGATTCATTTTAATTACAAAACACAAACTAAGGGGATTCTTCCCTGCCTTGCTACCAGACACATTAAAGGTGTATGTTTGGGAACTACTACACTGCTCTGGATGAACAAAGTGGTATCTCACCTGTGCTCTACTTGAAAAAACTTACTCAGAATCTGTGAAATAAAATTACTGTGTAGGAGCAAGTAACAGCCACCTTCCCTATTTAAGAGAAGTGCAGCTCAAAATTTTGCATCTCCACAACAAGCAGTCCCCTAGGTCAGAAGAATGTGCTAACTGCACTGCTAAGAATAGCCTGCAGAACTTTACAAACCATAGGTACAAGATGAATGGACATTGATGGACATGATGGACATGATACATATTCTGTGGGGCTGTATGAAATTTTCATATTTGGACCATACACTGTGGAGCTGAGCCCTCACTTCCAGATGTCAGTAGAACTAGCTAGGTAAATAATTATTTGCCAGTGTGTATCAATGGTTACCAGGCTGGTCTTTCAAAATTTCAAGCAATGAAACACATTAATTGATAAGAGGACTACTTACAACAATAAGCATGACCACAGATATCGTGTAGTATACAGAATCCCGGAACACAGCCCACTGGGTAAGACAAACCACCTGAAAAATACCACACCTTCAGCCAACAAAAATATTTCATTCCAAAGACATACAAAGGCCTCTACCTTGCAATAATTCAGGTGTGTGAGCAAAATTATTAGTATTATTAGGAACAATTCCAAAACCAATCACAGTTTTATGCTAACAGGAAGACATACCAGTCTGCCAGATAATGGATCTATAATAACTACCAGTAATAAAACATAGAGAAACTTCCATAAATGAAATACATTTCTTACTAATGATATTCGATTTGGTGATAATTGTAAAGTATAAAGCATTGTACTGTACTACATCAATGGTTCCCTCTTCTTTGAATTTGTATCTGATACATTGGACTTACTACCTGAAAAAATACGATACAGTTTAACCATCTACTGAGCAGATGGAGAAAATCTCATGCCTGTGTCCCGGATTCTTCAATCATCATCAGTACCAGAAAGGATCAGCAGGTGCCACCAATTCGTTGACCGTAAACATATTGTATTGTATGAAGAGCCATCAGTTTCCTCTTTCGCTCTGTATGCTACATGTTCAGAGTGCTGAAACCACAGCTGACCTTTGTGGAAGCATTTGTTATTTGTAAAGCATTTGCAAATACTTTCTAATATTTGACATTTTTCACAATGCCATTTTTGTCTTTGACTATTTTTTTTTATATTTGCCCATGGAAATGCCTAAATTGTAAGCAATTGAACTGTATAAAGATAAATATCTTACTAACCTGTCCTGCAAACAATCCACAGACACCAACAATGCAGAGGATGTTGAAAACTGCTGAACCAACAATGGTCCCTACTCCTACATCTCCATGAGTGACAAATACACCTGCGGAGGGAGCAAAACATACATAATTACCTTTGTCATTTCCTTTTAGGTCTCTTAGAACATGTACTACTTGAAGAGATTGTTTGAAAGTTTAACGAAAACATGTTTCATAATTAATGCTTGCTTCTCAGTGCAATAATTTCTGCTTTTAGTCTAGCTAGCAGCTCCCCAGTTCTGGCTTAAAATCTCTACATATATACTTTTATTAAAAGTAAATTATTTCTTAGCTAGTTAGTTCAACAATAAGTTCTCTGTTTCACAGCTTGGTTATTAGTGGTGCATTAATTCATTCAAATAAGTATAAAACACCTCCAGTCTGTCACATTAGAAGCATGGAACCTGTTTCCAGTATAATAAAGCAGAGAAATCTTTCTCCCAGGTGAGCAATCAGATAACTTTTATTGAAGTTATATGATTGCTAAAGGGAGCCTTAAAGGTTTCACTTGCTGGATATGAGGTTGCGATGCACTCCTTTAGACAGTATTTCCCTAAAATTTGTAAAAATGTCAATCAGGATAGTAGCAGAAAGACAACTTTAAGTAAAGAAGGCTTTACTAGAGACTGATTTATCTAATTTAATCCATCATGCTGCTAGAAAGCTACAACTGAGTTGTCAAACTTGGTTGGACAAATTCCATGCTTGGCAAGCTGCTATCAGTGGCTACAGGCTGTTTAGAAGGGTCAGGTGTGAACAGAGGAATGGGGGCAGTTGCCCTTTACATGAAGAAATCGATAGACTTTGAAGAGCTGTCTCTGAAGAATACCCATGAGTGGGCTGAAACATTATGAGTAAGAATTACAGACTGAGCAAACAAAGGGAACCTCTTGATCAGTGTCTACTACAGGCCACCTGGTCCAGGGGACCCTACTGACAAAGCCTTCTTGCTCCAGCTACAGGAGGCATTGCACTCGCAGGCTCTCATCCTGCTGAGGGAACTTCAACCATCCAACATCTGCTGGAAAAGCAGTGCAGCGAGCTGTAGGCCATCCAGGAGACTCCTGCAGTGCATGAAGGGTAAATTCTTAAGCCAGATAATAGACAGCCCTACCAGAGAGAATCCAATACTGGACCTGTTGGTCACCAATGCATGTGAGGCTGGAGGCAGCCTGCACTGCAGTGATCATGCACTGGTGCAGTTCACAGTCCTGAGGGATACAGGTCAGGCAACAAGTAAAGTCAGGACCCTGACTTTTAGGAAAGCAAACTTGGAACTGTTACAGGAGCTAGTCAACAGGACCCCCCTGAGAAACTCCCCATAGGGAGAAGGGAGCAGGACAGGGCTGAATTTAAGGATGTTTTCCATAAAGCACAAGAGCTCTCAACACCCATGCTGAAGGTGTAAGAAAACAGGAAAAGAAGGCAAGATGCCAGCATGGTTGAGTCAAGAGTTGCTGGTCAAACTAAGTGGCAAGAAAACCTTCCACAGGCAGTGGAAGCAGAGACAGGTATCTTACGCAGAATGTAGGGATGCTGCCTGGTTGTGTACGGATCAGAAAGGCTAAGGCATGGCTAGAGCTGACCTTGGCAAGGAATGCAAAGAGCAACACGAAGGGCTTCTACAGGTATGTGAGCCAGAACAGGAAGGTCAACAAGGCTGTCAAACTGGTAACAACATATGAGGAGAAGGCTGAGGTTCTCAACAACAGTTTGCCTCAGTCCCCACTGGCAACAAATCTTCCCACAACCTTTGAGTGGATGGACTGGAATATGGGAACAGGGGAAGCAAAATCCCTCCCACTGTAGAGAAGATCAGGTTTGTGACCACCTGAGGAACATGAACATGTGTATATCCATGGGACCATAAGAGTTGTATTCAAGAGTCCTGAGGGAACTGGCTGATGTAGTTGCCAAGCTACTCTCCATGATATTTGAAAAGTTATGGTAGTTAGGTGAAGTCCCAGGTGACTGGAAAAAGGGAAACATGACTCCCATTTTTTAAAAGGGCAGGAAGGAGGACCCTGAGAACTACAGAACTTGTCAGCTTCTGCTCTGTGCCTGAGACAACCATGGAACAAATCCTACAATAAGGGCTGAGGCACATGGAGGACACGGAGTGAAGTAGAGACAACCAATATGGATTCACCATGGGCAGCTCTTGTCTGACCAGCCTAGTGGCCCTCTATAGTGGAGTTACTACACCAGTGGACAAGGGAAGGAAGAGCTATAAATGTCATCTGTGTGTGACACAGTCTCCCACAACATCCTCCTCCCTAATACGGATTTGATGGGTGGACTGTTCAGTGAATGAGGAATGGGTTGTTGGATGGTGGCAACCAGAGGGTAATGGTTAATAGCTCAGAGTCCCCATAGACAATGGTGGCAAATAATGTCCCTCAGGGGTACCTACTGGGACAAGTACTGTATCATATCTTCATCAATGACACAGACATGGGATCGAGGGCATCCTCAACAAGTCTGCAGTCAGCACCAAGATGTGGCTGACACACCTGAGGGACAGGAAGCCATCCAGAGGGACTTGGGACAAGCTCAAGAAGTGTCCATATGAAACTTATGAGGTTCAACAAGGTCAAGTGCAAGGTTCTGCATCTGGTTCATGACAACCCCCAATAGCAAAACAGGCTGGGAGTGAACAGATTAAGAGGAACCCTGCCAAGAAGGACTTAGGGGTGCTGGTGGATGAGGCTGGACGTGACCCAGGAGTGGGCACTTGCAGCCCAGAAAGCCAAACATAGCCTGGGCTGCATCAAAAGCAGGTTGAGGGAGGGGATTCTGTCTTTCTGCTGTGGTGAGGCCCCACTTGGAGTGATGAGTCCAGCTCTGGGATTTCCAGCACAGGAAGGACATCAGCCTGTGGAAGCAAGTCCAGAGGTGGGCCACAAAGATCATCAGAGGAGTAGAACACCTTTCCTATAAGGACAGTTTGAGACAGCTGAGTTTGTTCAGCCTGGAGAAACAAAGGCTCTGGGGAGACCTTGTTGCTCACTTTCAGTATTTAAAGTGATCTTACAAGAAAGATGTAAACAAATTTTTAGTACAACCTCTAGAACAAGGGGTAATGGGTTTAAATTAAAAAAGGGTAGATTCAGACTAGGTAAAAGGAAGAAATTGTTACAATGAGAGTGGTGAGATGATGGCACACATTACCCAGAGATGGCCCGACCCCTGGAAACACTCAAAGAAAGACTAGATGGAGTGCTGAGCAACCTGATCTAGTTGGAGATGACTGTGCTTACTGGAGCGGGGTTGGACTAGGTCCAACCTTTAAAGGTCCCTTTCAACCCGAACCCTAGAGCTGGAGGCAGTACTCTCCAGGTGGGGTCTCATGAGTGGAGTAGAGGGGCAGAATCACCTCGCTTGACCTGCTGGCCATCCTTCTTGTGATGCAGCCCAAGACACAGTTGATTTTCTGGGCTGCTAATGCATGTTGGGCTGCACACTGACAGATCATGATGAGCTTCTCATCATCCAACACCCCCAAGTCTTTCTCCTCAGGGCTGCTCTTAATCCATTTCAAAATATATCAAATTATCTCTCAGGGGACTTCAATGAATCTCTTCTTTTACTTCCTGTGTTCAGAATCAGACATTCCTCTCTATGTTTTGAGAGGAGACTCACAGTTTCATGAGATATTTTGAGTAGTTAATTATACCATGAACCACAGACTAGCTGACAGCTGCAATTGCTGATTATAAATTGACAGAAGAATGGTAGCACTTTTGGGTACCTGTGCTTGATCTGCTGCTGATTTTTTAACAGCAGATCTAATAAAAGCTCAGGCGTGGGCTCCATACCTATAACAGATGCAAACAGTTCTGGAGTGGAGCTCCCTGCTGCCATGAATGTGGCTCCAGCCACATCTGCGCTCAAATGTAGTTTCTGGAAGAAAACAATTGGTAATTTCAACACTGCTACTGTATTTATGTTGTGGAGTTCTACAGCTATGTGTATAACTGTATAGTCAATTGTGGCTTACATGCAGCTGAGCAGGGAAAAGCATCTCTGCAGATTCAAAAAAGATTGTAAACATCTGAAACTGTTTTCATTAATTTACTTTTGAAACTCTAGACACAATCATTCAAGAATTAAGAGCAATTTTCTAAAACTGGGAAATAGAAATCCATAAGAGAAAAATATAACCTCTGTGAATAAATCTTACAAACAGCTGGCCTGATTCTGGCCTTACTTTACAACTGTACTAATCAAAAGTGAGTCTGCTGACATGGATAAAATTAGTCCAATTAGACACAGAGAGGCCTGTGTATGGTAGACAGGTCTATTTTTATGACAGTGTCTCTTAAGCTCTAATAGGATATAGATAACCTAGAGTTCTCAGACTGGCATAAACATGTGTAGCTCCACAAGTGGGCTGCATCAATTTAACACCATCTGAAGATCTTTCCCTCGAATTATAAACAGGTTTTACAGAAGAGCTTTTTCCTTTTTGAGAGTCTCTAGGCTCATCTCTACTACACTATTTTTCCTTCAAGGATAGAAAAGTAATTAGTGACAAAAGGACAAGTATAAAAATCCTGTACTTTCCCTACAATTTGCCTGAACACATTTTTGAGCTGATGACTAAGGCATCCTACAGAACTTGAGAAAACAAACACAAATCTGGTCTATTACCAGTCATAGGGTTGCAGGAGCTTAAGCCTAAGCATGCTATCTGAACCCTTCTTAGTTGTTCTAATGTTCAGCAGAACATGAGACAAGACCTAAAGATTTTATGAAGGATCAATAACCAGTAACCGGTACAAACAAGTGGTATAATTTAAATATGATGTCTAAGGTGCATGCTGAAAATAGAACATCTGAAAAGGGGAAGGAAAGACCCCTATTGAGGATCTTACTATTATTGACCACCTCCCTTATTCTTTTATTTGTTCTTCTACTTACAAGTGTAGGTACATAGCTCTGAGTGACACTAACAGGAATTTAGTAGATATATATAGCCAAAGGAAAAGAGACTTTTTAACTAGCTACAGGAGTTTTCCAGAAAATGGTCACTTATATTTTTGTTTAAAAACAAAGAAGATGATATTTTCATTTTGCCCTCAAAAAGGAATTAATATCTATGTTTATATTTTGTATTAATTTTGCAGTAGTTCACCAAAGTCTTGCTTAACACAACATTTACATGCCAAGTAAAATTCTAGCTTGTCCCAATCAACTCACTCAATTAGAATCCCACATGTAATTTTTGCAAAGTCTTCTCAAAAATTATGCAAAGGCATTAATTTCACTTTTTTTTTTTTGCATATAAAATATGTATTCTCTTTCCATATCAAACCGAGGTGCATACTTTTCTCACATATTCTCCCTTTTCTCAACTTTCTGCTAGGACCATGTAAACTTTGTTCCCCTTGCTCATACAGTGGGAGATGTGCAATAAGATTTGCAGAGCCAATATATTATCTATGTCTGATTTCTTTTCAAAGTGACTTTTAAAACCAATAGTGCAATAAACCCAACTCATCCATAACTCATATCTTTCCTAGCTACATGCTTCAGGTATTTTAAGAGTGGGTTTTGCCATCTGATCTCATTAAATCTCTGACTTTTTTCTGCTTGAGTGTGGCCAGGGGAACAAATGCACACAGACCACAAGTTCATTTTTTTCATGGAAGCTCAAATCATTTGAAAATAATCAGGGCCAAAAAGTTGACAGGAATGAACTGCAAACAACAGTGACACTAAATGTTTGATTTCATAATATTGTCAGAATAAATTTCCAAAATAATAATAAAGTTCTTTAACATACCTCACAAATTTTCTCTAAGGATGGAACAAAGAAGTCATCACATACTATGGCCAAAGCATAGAACATATAAAGAGCCTGTAAATAAAATAAATTCAGAAAATGGTTCAGATTTTTCTTGTACATGAAAAGAAGAAAAAAAGTAATGCTACCTTTATGCAAACTAGCAGAAATATACAGCCTCATTTTTCATTCCATTCCAAATAAAAATCTCCCTGCATAAAGCCAGATTTTTGAATACAATTTAGTTTAGAATAAGAATGTTTGTCAGATCCTAAAATATTAAAGGTACTACAGTTTGGCAGAATAGGGTGCTGCAACAGACTTCTTACAAAGAAAAGCAATGGATAAGCCTTACAAAGTTACATAGTCATCTTCTATATTTTCAATGAATTACCAGACCAAGTAGTTAAATAGAAATTAACACCAGATTGGTTAACAATACTCAGGAAATAATTACAGCTGGAAATAAGCAGACCCTGGCCATGGATCACTGCACTGAAACTCTTAGGAATGATCCTGGTTCCCTGCACACATATGATACTTCCACTGTCTTATATGGCTTTCTGTGCTGTGCCGATGCAGTGGACCTAATCCTGCTATTGTCTATCAAAACACAATTCCTTTTTATTTCACTTTCCCTGAGCTGTGAATGAAAACTGGAGCCTGCAGGCCTTACTTGCTTTGTGTTTTGTACAATAAAATATAAAACTCCACATGATATTTTCTATATTTCTTCAGGGATGGTTGGGGTTTTTTTTAATTACATCTTTTGCATAGAGGCACAAAAGGAAAGAAAGAGACGCAAGAATCTTCCACATCATTCTCAATATCATCAAAAGGAACCCGACTCTGTCTCTATGAGATGAAATACAAGCAGAAGTCTGTGATCCATACTGCCAGGATTTTACCTCCAAGAGGATGAATGAATAGGCACCGCAAATTCAGACTTGCATCATTTTCTTAAATCAAGCAGAGTCACAGAATCATTTAGGTTGGGAAAGACTCCTAAGATCACCAAGTCTTACTGCTAATCTGACAATACCAAGACCTCTGCTATATCATGTCCCTAAAATGTTACCTTTTAAGCATTTGTATTCTATATATAGACATATTAGAAACACTGAAATCAAAGTATTAGGAACATGTTGATATATACAGAGGTCTACTTAGTAAGGTCTCTATGATGATAACATCTTATTGAAAAATAAAAGAAGAAAAAATAAATAACACAAAACCAAAAATGAAGCAAAGTAGAGAAAAACTTACAGCAATGATATGAAGCAGAACTCCTCCTTGCTGACGTTCTTTATTTGTAAATATATCTTCAGGAAATTCATTAATGGCTGAAAGAGAAATATATATTTTTTTAAAAAAAATAATTTACAGCATCTGAAAATGGAAGAATGAAAAACAAGGATGCATCTGTACAAACACATGAGCAAACATGAGTGTCTCTTCTGATGGACTGCATTATAGCTTGCCAGTTCAGAATTTTTCTTCTCTGCAGAAGAAATAGAGAACTGATATTTAGGTGTTATTATCATCACTCCAGTGACTTAAGCCAATCTCCATTGTACAAAGAGTTTCACATTCTTAAAGCCTTATCTATGGTATCATCTCCTCTGTGATAGGCACAGGCACAAAAATTAATCCTGAAATAATATTTCTGGCTTTAAGTGTGTCTTGTCTGAAAAATTATGCAAAGGTTGTAACCTTCTATCAATCTCTTAGCTATAAACTATAAGGTTCCACAGACTTGTAAATCATTTCACAAAGATTAAAGTGATTCCAAGCACTTTCTCCAGAAAGTCTACTATCCCAATCTGTTGAAGAAAGAAATGAAGCAGAAATGGTAGATGAACAATAGGAACATTCGAAGACATGAGTTTTGGGATTATTTCTGACTGACAGTGATTGACAAGACAGGCAGGGATAGAGATCTACAGTACCTCAGAGAGGAGTCAGGGAAGCTTAATGGCAAAAATTATTCCATAGAATCATAGAATCATTGGGGTTCAAAAAGACCCCAGAAATTCTTCCTGATGTCCAACCTGAACCTCCCCTGGCACAGCTTGAGGCCATTTCCTCTCATCCTGTCACTGGTTGCCTGGGAGAAGAGACCAACCTCCACCTGGCTACAACCTCCTTTCAGGTAGTTGTAGAGAGTAACAAAGTCCCCCCTGAGTGCCCTTTTCTCCAGGCTAAACACGCCCATCTCCTTCAGCTGCTCCTCACAAGACCTGTGCTCCAGACCCTTCACCAGCTTCATTGCCCTTCCCTGGACACGTTCCACAATGTCTTTCTTGTGGTGAGGGGTCCAAAGCTGAACACAGTACCCAAGGTGCAGCCAGTGCTGAGTAGTGGAATCCACTGGAATCCAAATGCACTGAAATCAGTAAGTTTTTATTTAGAAAGGGATGTTCCTTTCTACAAGGAGTTGCAGATGTAGCTTGATAACAAGATAAGCTCCAGAAGGTTCTTATGAATTTACCATAATGTACTGAAATGCAGAGAAGGAAAGAGAGGGAAAATATGATTATCTTGCCCATATTCAAGTGTGCAACACTAAAGAAATGCTTAGGAGTACAATATATGATATTTATGCTGTTCCATTTTCAGTTTCAATGCTATATTTTCTCTGCTTCTTGATACAATTCTGCAAAGAATAACCATGAACATAGAAACAAAGAAACTGAGCTGTGGTTGATGCTTTTAGCTACTAAGCTTCACATACACTAAACCAGCCTTATTTTCAGGAATTGTTGCACTTGCACTGGATCTTTGAAGATTACACTTTTTAGAGTATCTTAAATTTGAATTACCTGTAATCACCAAACACGCTTGAAAATCTTAGCTGAAGTGAACAGATAATCTAGTTTTAAAGACCCAAATGACTTCTCATCTGCTCAGTCCTTCAGTCTTATATACATACAAAAATGTCTCTTCTTGTCTGTACTGCACACACCCACATATATTTCATATGTCTAGCTTACAAAAACTTGATCAGTTCCTCCATAACCTTTAGCTCTGTTTTTCCCTGTAGTGTCCACTACCATGAATATATATATTTTTAATTAATACAGTGGCAACAGGCAGTGTTTAAAACCTTAGATACATAATTCATACATTCCATCCAAAAGTCAAAGTTACTGTTTTATGAAATCTCTCTAAATTCTCTTACTTAGTAGTTTTATCAACACTATAGTGGTTCTCAAATACTAACAGTCTACAGAATATTTAGCAAAAAACAGAAGTTCAGCAACAATGACTAACTGTAATTCCTTTACAGATTTGCATTAGGCTTTCCAATAAGATCTATTCTCACTGCTATATTCTGACTGGAATCAGTATCAGCATGTGATATGTTGAAAAGAGCTTTCCAAAGATACAGGTACATCTTTTTTTTTTACATCTCAGACAACAAAAACTCTACAAAATTGAAGTAAAATTTGCTTAGGTAGTCCTGAATGTGATCCTACTGCTAGGCAAATCCTCTATTTCTGGTCCTCCTTTTGTCATCACTAGGAAAAATGAAAGCAAGAGTGGATATAAATATATAAATGCATCAGCACAGTAATACCCAATTCCAGGGTATGCAGATTATTTCAGTGACTAAAGACTATCAGTGTTTAGCAGGACTAGCTTCAAGAAAGTGGTCTGGGCTGCTACAGCACTGCACTGTCTTCAAGGGCCATGATATGCACTATAACAAGATTTTTTACCTTATGAAACAGTATAAGAAAATAACACTGCCATACAAATGCAAACTACACTATAAATAACAAACATTTGCCTATCGAGCCAAACAAATTCAAGTACTAAAATCAAATTATGTGAATAAAACTTCCTCCTTTCTGTTTGGCTTTCATCACTGTTACCCTCAAACAACAAAAAGGATAGTGGAAATATCCATAAACCAGGAGAAAACTGTTTGCATTGTAGTTTTGAGACACTGTGTATTCACAGTTGACATTCTTACTCTTACTGGGATACAGTGCAAGACAATTCACAAACTACTGGTGAAGATGCAGCAATCCGCAATGCTTTTGTCTACAGATAATCAATTTAAGATGCCAAGAGAAGCTTAAATGCATATAACAACCAAGCAGGTTCCTTGTAGTGATATCCTGCTATATATAGTAATATTTCGTACAGTAAAACACAGTAATATCATTCCCCCTATGTATCAGTCAGAGTGAAATACTCTTCTGGAATAATACTGGAATACCATCAACTTTAGGAACTTGTCAGTTATCTTAGCTGCCAAAAACAATATTTCTCAGAGAAGTTATTTCCTACCACATGAAATAAAGAATGGCAAAATATTAGTAAGCACCCAAAGCATGTGGTTTTAAATAAATTCTGCCTATTAACAATATTGACTGAAGTGATTAATAACTAAAAAAAAGCACTAAGGAAACTTCTCCTTTGGGAGAAAAGACAAAGAGCTACAGCTGGTTGTGATAAAAGGATTGGTAATAAATAACTGCTTGTAATAAATACCTGCTTGCCTCACAAGGGTAATATTAAATGAATGAACATGAAGACAATTTTCTCAAAAATAATGCTCCTCTCTACACAGAACTCATGGCATGCAGTTGTTCTCATAAGGAGACACTACAAAATTTTCTTTAAAAATCTGGGAAATGAAACCAAGCTCTGGAGCTTGGCAAGAAAGATTTCTTCCTTAATGAAATGGCCACCTACCAGGGAGTTCTAAGGTAGAGTTTGGAGTTTTTCAATACAAATATTGCTGTCTTTATGGCTTTATTATCCAGATAATCATAGATTTTGTCTAACTGTCATCTACAAATTCTGAATACCCTATCTGCATGCACTGTTCTTTATTCACTAGCTGTATTGTGATTTTAGTATTTGTCATGGGTTTCCCTGATTAGGTTTTTTTTTATAAAAGGAAGATCGGCTTCTGATGGAAGCCTCTGGAAGTTTCCCTCCATCCTATAGAGCAAAGCCAATGAGGGCCAGCTCC
>JAWWEE010000158.1:47440395-47523598 GCA_035221455.1 Xenops minutus | reverse complement strand
CCCTCTGGAAGGCGAAAAGGGAGGGGGGCAAAGACCTTGAAGGAGTTTTGCTGGACACCAGGCGTTTGTTCAGGGTCGAACCACCACAGTATTTTAAACAATTATTAGTTTTTCTTACCTACTGCTCTGATAACCTGTTTTTTCAGGAGAAATCTGTTTGGATTTCCTTGGATCCCAGCTTAGGCCTGGGATCCAACAACACTGCACTGAGGGGGGCAGTGGTATTCCCTCATCTGTTTAAGCTGACAGCAGGGATATGCCTTTATCAAACAGTTGGCGAGAGCACAGTCTGCCCTCATGGCACAATGTGATTTGTGTGCACAGCAGGGCACCTCTCTGCTTCAGACAGAGATATTTTCTCATGTATGGGAGACAGAGATATCTGGCTGCCTGAGTGGGAGCTACATCTCCTTGGTTTCTACTGAAAAGAGACAGAACAGATGGGAGAAGATGAAATGAAGAGCAGTACATCTAATGGGGCTAACCTATGCCAAAAAAAGGAAGGGAACATACACCGATCATCTTA
This sequence comes from Xenops minutus, assembly GCA_035221455.1. Taxonomy (NCBI): domain Eukaryota; kingdom Metazoa; phylum Chordata; class Aves; order Passeriformes; family Furnariidae; genus Xenops; species Xenops minutus. Next base: position 47,523,072 of record JAWWEE010000158.1, on the reverse strand, counting down.
AAACCAGCTAGAATTACAGAAATATTTATCCTGCTGGTACTGTTGCAAACTCATGGCTCCTGAAGCTCATTTTATCCAGCATGGATCTGAGGAGGAAGGGAGGGCACCAAGAAAGCCAAGGCTACACTGAAATTGCCATCATTCTGTAGCTCATTCCCTCTCTCCAATCATGAAATGAGTGGGGAAACAAAAGCAGCTTATCCAACTATGAACTGGGGAGGACACCAACACCTTTTTCTCTGAGTCATGGACATAAAAAAATCCTTGATTATGGCATGACAGAAAGGATGACTCACCTTTGATACACAGCTCTGGCTGAGCTGTCTATGGCTAAAGAGCTATGGGAGGCCTCAGAACAGACTCTAAGAGCAGCTGCACAGCATAAGCTGTCTGCATGGCTCTGGAGTGAAGAGCTGGCACGCAGCAGCTGGGGCAACCCCGGCACGCCAGTGACACCTGTCCGGAATTAGGCTGTTACCGGATTAATTCCGGGTACCATCAGAGCATTGTTCCCACATGCCCTATCCATACTGTGACAGGTCAGCTGCCAATGAAGTTAAGTTTCAAATCTCCTAAGCCTGACAACCATCTCAGCAACCACGTGGATCCGTGGTTTTATAATCTGTCTTGACATGTGATTTCTTCACCTTATTAGCAGTTGATTTACTCACAACAACATGCCAACCCTGAACACCTGCTAAGCATTCAAGCCTGCTACAACTCGTAAAATTTTTCCTCACAGGGAGAAGGGATCTGTAGATGTTTGAAGGAAGATGTGCAGTCAGCTCCTGCCTTTGCAGGAAAGGGGTTAGTCACACGATGTACACAGAAGCCTGCTGCCCCTTCTGATGCCTGCATCTTGCTCCTCTGCCCACGTTCCTCTGTCCCTTCAGGACATGTTACACTTACAAATTGCAACGCCTACCCTTTTGCCCTGGCATGTGGGGATTGCTGATCATCAGACTCGCCCAGGGCAGAGGCAAAAGGGGAAGAAGGATAGGTAGAAGACAGAATTACATACTTCCACTTTTACCCCCTTAATAATCACATTCCTGTCACAGTGTGACAGGAATTGAACTTGCAACAGACTTCACTGTACTGCAGCTTGCACTAATTTATAATTCTGTACTAATATAATCTGTTAGAAGATTTAATTGAAAGCCAAAAAATCATCACATCTTGCAATAACATCTCCCTGAATGCAGGGGTCCTGTATCAGTTGCAATGAACAGGACAAGTATGTCTTAGAATCACTCTTGCTTTCAAAACATTTTTGACTTTAGCCCACACTGCTCTTCAAAATCAGTGCACTGGGAAGATTTTTACAGAAAGATGGTTAGCCACTTTGAAAGCATCCTGAAGGCAATGGGAGGAATTCCTCCCATATTCTCTTCACCACCAATGTCAAAAGGGTCCTGTCATATTTCATGTATTTGCTCAGGTGCTGAAGCATTTATAGTCTTAGAAATGACTGTGGTGACCTCGGTACATGCAGATAGTATCAGGAAATGACATAACACACTCAGCTGATCCTCTTGCACAACCTGTGCACTGTCAATATTGTGCTAGTAACTGTGTACTTTAGAAAAGAGTACTACATTGCTTTTGCTCACAGGAACGTATTGATTTTTGTTTTAGCTACTTAATCCAGTGGTAACATTAGAAACAAAGTCAACCCAAAGATCTTACCATCAGAGTGAAACTAGTTTACACAACTATAAAATGTATCATATGAAAGTTCTCCTTTTTAATATTTCCCAAATAAGACACAATAAATTTGAACAGTCATTAGAAAACTGTAAGTGTGCCATAGTACACTAAAGGTATATTTTTAAAGAATTACAGGAAGCCTAAATGAATGGAAAATAAAACTCCATAAATCTCAAACTTTAAAATAACCCTTTCTAAAAATCACAAGTTAACATGCCCTTCACTCTAAGTTGTCAGTGAAAAAAAATGGAATACTCGGCAAGTGCTTTTATACATGAAAGCTGGTAACTTAGAAATATTACAAGGACCAAAGAAGAAATAAAGAACAATTCACTGATAATGTTGGATGACCTCTGGAAAAAAATAAGAATTACCAAGCTTTAAGCTTCCATTTCCATTAGACAGCTATTTCCAGTTTTCTGTAGCAGGATGACATGTGGATTTTCCCTCAAATACTCAGTTCAGTTTCTGCTGTATACTAACCTAGGCACCAGTATTACAGCAAATCAGGAATGGGCTATTCAAAGAAAAACACACTTTTACTTGAAAAATTCTGCAAGGACATTTCTATAGAGATATCTCTTTAGTAAACTAATTTCATGGATTATACTACCTGGAGAGCAATAAAGCATCCAAATGAAGAGCACTGAAACGAGATGAAACACACCCAACTTCTTTGACAGACATCTGTGTATTCACACAATGCAGTGTGATGCCAAAGATCAAGCTTTCTCTTTGCAGGCCATGTACCACATGGCAGGAGGCACACTAAGCATCCTCCTCCGTAGCCCTCACCTCACAAACAGTACAATTATGAGCAAACTTTATCTCTGTGGTATATTAATTCAATTTGCATTGCTCAACCAAAAAGAGGATTGCCAAATGCAATTATAAGTGCAATGGGAAGTGGCAACTTATGAAGCAAATAACTGACTCAATTCTCAACTATTAAATCTATTTGATATATGATTGTAAAGGATAGTGTATTAATTAAATACTTGAAAAACTCTCCTTCCATCAGTATGAAGTTGTGAAAATACCTATACTAGTCTGGATTAGCTACAATAAAAAGTAAAATTAATACCTCATTAAATCCTGGACTTCCCTTGAGTTTCTTTTCTCTTTTATAAAAAAGTATTTGCACTCATTAAGACAATGTCAAATAATGAAATAAGAACACATGAAGAATTATCCATCAATGAAAATCGAAAGGCACAATGAAATCTCAGCTCCTGATTTAGTGATGACACATGGATGCACAAGTACTGCAACATGGGGATGCATCGGCATATCAGATGGCAGCATTTTATGTGTACTGCCCTTTGTCTTGATGGTTTTAATGTCCTCAAAATAACTCGAAAAGGTTCCAGGTCTGGGACTGTGTTTGTTTGGTTTTTTTCCTCCTTGGCCTTCAGAGCAGTCACAGAATTTCTGAACTCTCCTAACTCTTCACATTTCTGTCATTATGACCCTGAGTTTCCACAAAGCTCGTGTGTATTCTTCAAAATCCCATCCATGGACATGAACCTTTTTATTTTTCACCTCAGATTCCTAACCCAGGATATTGAAATAATTTTCACTTTCTCCCCTTTTGCACCTACTGTCTCATACTGCCTCAGCATGGTTTACACTACTCTGAGCCAAGGCTGGCAAACCAGTTCAAACACTGGCAAGGTCCAGCACTGTTGCAGCTTATTCGAACATGTCATTTCCCAGCTCAGGGGGAATAATTCTGGTTCTCAGGACTGAACAAACAATGTGGAATAAGAACAGGCTTTAATTGTACTACCTCATGACTGCTCTATAACTTAAACACAGATGTCTATGACTTAAACACAGACATCAGTAAAAAATGGTGTCTTCTACATGAAATTTGCCTCTGGCTTCCCACTTTGAGCTTCATATATTTGCATTCCCTCTCCCCTTCACCTTTCTCTCATTATTTGCTTCTTGAAAGTTGATGGTTTCTACGCTTTACAGCATCTTCCTTCATTTGAGGGACTGAGCCCTCTGGCTGTGCAGTGTTTTGGACTCAGCTTGGCTGTGTCCTTTTTAAATACAGATAGAAAGTGGTATCCCTGGCAAGATTGCTGTCTGATAGGGAAAAAGGTTTTAGAAAAGGGATAATGATTGCATTAACTATCAATACTGTGACTCACATATGAAAGGTCAGCTATTAAAAGGTCAGGCAATTTTTCATCTCCATAGAAAAGAATCATTCCTTATGTTTTTCACAGGCAAGCCTTCCAGCTGCAAACAAGCTGGAGAATCAAACATCACATTATGAGTTTTTTGGTATTATCAGCTCAAACTCAGCAAGATCTTGGTTTTTTACTTCCAGTCAGACTCCAAAATCTCTTCCAGAACTAAAGGAGGGAAAGTATTTATGCTTATTGTTCATCCTATCCATTAATAGTTTGTTCACCTCACAATAAGGCCAAGGAGTGACTGCCTCGTCTGCCATGACAGTAGCATCTGCAAGGGGATTTCACTCCAGGTCTATGCACAAACTGTATTGCCAGGGAAAATAACAATCTGGTTTCTGTGACAGTGGGATTTGAAAATCAAATGGACATGTTGTAGCACTTCACTGAAAAGATTACAAAAAGTGTAGCACAGTTTTAAGACACTGTGGACTAGTAACCCTCTTTGAAATGATGCACAATAGGACACTTACAGATAGTGGGTTTTTAACTCCCCAATTTTGTTACTGAGTATGCACTGGAGATGCTCTTATATATACACTGTTGTTGTATTATGCCTAATGAATAGCTTGACAACCAGAGTAAACCACTCTCTCTTCCTTGGTTCCCAAAATGGCTCTCTCAGCAGGCAGGTGTGCAAGGAAAAACCACTACTGAAGTGGGCCTTGACAGATTTCCCTACACTACAGAATTTCATAGCAGAAAGAAAATCTTCCCTGAGCTGCTTGAATATGCAAGCAAGAGGGATCAATTAAGTGAATCTGGTCCAAGGAAGAAGTTTTCTTCCTCTCTGAACATCTGAAGACCTCATTTGGCAAAGGTCACCCATTTCAAAACTGGGATGCATTATTATTCCACTAATATCACATAACAATGGGATCAAAACTGCACTTCAAAAACAAAATCTGGCTACCAGTAAGAGAGCTATTATAAAGACAATCACATTTATGAATGGATATAGATGGAGTGGCAGGAAATAACATCTTTCCTTATAAAATATCACTGATACTTTTCCATTAACATCTCTGCTGGCAAACTGACCATACAAGTACTTTTCTGTACAACTGAGTTCCTTCTTCCTACCCTTCTTCAGTGAATAAAATAGGTCGGTTACTACCTCCTTATACCTGCTGGAGGCAGACCTCAATAACACAGAATATGAGGCAATTTCCTGCCTGGTACATCCCCAGTAAAAGTGGCAATCATATTCAAATGGCAAAAGGACTGGCAAAATTTGACTTGATCCAAACCAGACCACAGATTAAGTCTGAACTGCTGGTAGCCAGAAAAGCTACCAGGTTACTTGATCACATGTAGAAAACACTGAGAAGGCACCAATAAGCGACTTCAAGAGCTGCCAGAGCAGCTATCATTCTGCACAGAAGTGCACTTTAAACGAAACTGTGCTATTGTGCCTTCAGCACAGTTAATGCATAATAACAGGCTTTTGAATCCCTTCTACTTCAGTAAAAGCTGCAGTATGGCTCATTTAAAAGCAGCTGTATTGGCACACACCACTCTTTTTCTCCAAATGCATGGAAAAGGAAAGAAAATTCAATATTTATAATACACCAAATCCAAGTAGGGATTTTAACCATCCAGGAAAATTGTGATATTCTCCAAGTTGAAACAGCACAAGAACTACACATGGCTAAGATTCTATCAGGCTAAGATTAAGTTAAATAAACTGCTTTTCTAGCAATAAATGGGCATGAGGGAACAAAGCAATAGCAGACTTTAAGTCAGGCCCACAAATATCAGAAAAAGACAAAAATTAAAGTCAGGCTTTTCTTTCTGGATATAGAAGAAAAATTATGGAAGACAGCTGTAAAAAGACCTACATATACGTTTATTCCAACCCCTACCAATTTAGGATTGCTTCCAACAGTGAGTTTTCTTGTGCTTTGTCCAAAAACTTCCTTTAACCAAGAGGGAACAGGTAAAATTTAAAGATGCTTTACTAAGGCAGAGGAAGCCTCTCAAGGCTGTTCATTAGGTGACCCTTCTGAAGCCAGAGTTCCCAAGAGAGTTCAGTACAGGCAAGCCAAGATTTTCAAGGAACTCAGACACCATGCCCAGACCTTATAAAAATCAAGCTGTTGATGCCACAGGCTGCAAGCAGCTGACTCATTTGCTGAATTTTGCTTTTATTTTGGAACAAAGTTGAATTTTGAAAAATTGTTTCAAGTTGCACATATTAAGCTCTCTCTCTCAAAAAAAAGAAAACAATAGTGTTCAAAAAGACTGGATCTATAATTAAGTCAGGTTTTGAAGTTGAGTACTTAGGGTAATTTTTTTGTTCCATGTACCCCTTGTTGCTCTGAAAGACTCATTTTCATATGGAAAAGAGAAGCACAACATTTTCTCCCTGTGAGCCATGCTCATGTGGTATTGCCAATTCTCTTTACTTCTTTGTAAACCATGTAATAGCTGGTTTTTTACTTTTTCTGAAACCATGGTCCTGGAATCACACAATCATATAGGAACATCAGCTTTCACTTAAAACAAAAAATCTGCTTCTCGCCTTTGTGTTTGTAGAAGAGGGCCAAAGCCTGAAAGTCCAGAAGACATACAAAATGTTGAAAACAAACAAGAAAAAGACCCCGGGTTGTTGTTAATATTTTCAACAAACATCACAATTTTGCAGGGCCAGGTTGACACTTTCTGATCAGTTCATATGCTTTAGCTCAAAGTCACAAACACATCAACATTTCAGCATGCAGTTTCTGCTCAATAATATAAAATGATGTCACCATGTTTCCTATACCATTGGCTAACGTGTACTTCACCTTTTCCACACAAGTAATCCCATCTACAGCAACCAAGATTTAACACTCCAGCTCCTATGTCGTGACTTCTTTACTACACAAATAATTTGTCAAATGGCAGATTTGCACAGTTCTCTGCTGTCCTTCCCCAGAAAATATCCCTTGGGGCATTTTCTCATTACTCTAGAAACTCAGCAAGAAGCTGTAAACACTACTGGAGTACTTTAAGAATGATCTCTTTTCAGTCCTAGCCTCTACTATATACTTCAGCAGCCTTGCATTTGATATGAAATCTGGTAAGTAAAAGCCAGCTTCTTACAAGATTTGGAGACTTCCACACATGTAGCAGCCTGTTAAACAGCACTGGACGTTTCAGGGAAGGTAACTAAATACATAGTAATTATTCTAGGAAAAATGTGATCTTAGTGCAGAATAGAAGTAAACAGGAGGAGAGTCCACTGCTGGAAAGTAATATGATAAACATTACAATAATTTTGCAATCCAAAATTACAGTCCTTCTCACACTGTCTTTGACCATGTGAAATCCTATTCCATGACTATTTAGTATCTGTAAACGAATGCTGCAATGAAGCTCATACCAGTTCACATAAAGGAGAGACATATCATACTGCACTTGGAACAGTGCATACACAAAGCTGAGTACAAGGCCAAAAGCCACTGAAGTGAAATGAGCCAAAGGAAGGAAAGAGGGAGAAAAAAGGTACATTGATTTGGTAATGTCACAGCCCAAACATGAAAGATCCATAGAGGATTTTTTTAGACTTCAGAAGTTAAGCATAGAAGAATGTACAGTTTAATACAACACATCTCTCTTTAATCCAGCTAGGTCAGCTACCATTAACAGGGAAACTACTGTCACACGAGCCTCAGCACATATGGCACAAGCCCAGCTGGAAGGCTGGATATATAGGTCAGAGCTGGAGCTGCTGCTTCACTGCTGCTGATACCACAAATAGTTCACTTAAACTCAGGTACTCCTCCATTACTGCAAGAATTCTCAAGCTGTAAGTTTGGAGCGTTGCTTTCTAAACCCAGCCATCCCACTGTCACAATCCTGCATGCATGTATTGTCTGAAACCAAGCCAGAGAGCAGTGCTTCTCATGCCAAAGCAGCCACCAGAAGTGCAAACAATTTAAAGGGTGATAGCAGATTTTAATTTCTTTCCAAACTTCACCGCCTGATGAGCAAATCGATGAGTTCCCTCCAGCTTACTCTGTGCTGGTTTACTACAGAGCATGCATACAGACTATGGCAGAGAATCCTAAATCAGCACATTAAAAATATATTTGTACCTGATGGACACTTGCATAAGGCTTAACAGGCACTGAACTGTATTATCTGTCCTTGAGAAGCAAGAAAATACATTTATCTGGACCATCAGAAAGGCACCCACGGGAAACAATCACTGTCTATAAATATCACAGAGGCAACTATAAAAATAAAGGGAATTATGGAGAGCCTCAGACCATGGCAGGAAAAGGATCAATGTCTGAAAGCTAAAGAAGAAGTGAAAAAATCAGTTAAGTATGTTCACTAAATCCTCAACATGAAGAGAAAGAGGAAAATTATACACTCCTGATACCAAACAGTAGCAGGAATTTAGACCAGATACATTATAAAGCACTTTCCAAGACCACATACATCAAATTAAAAGATTATTTGTCAGAGCACCACTCAAAGTATACTTAAGAAATGTCACACAAAGATGTGCCCATAAAATACAGGCAGAAATAGCTAAAAATAACTCATTCCAGGGATCTTTTTTAGTCTGGTCTGAATGAGGCCAGAGTCCAGTGTTACCCACACCATACTTTGTGCAGTGCCACTCGATGCACCTAAACACAGAGCTGCAAAACATACAAAGTGCTCTGCCCATATAGGAACAAGACTGCTTTACTCTTCTGTCTTAAAATAAGCTGGTGCCATGTTCGTCTCATTATATCAGGTGGTTCAGAAACTGGTTTTGCACTCCTAGTACCAGTTTAGAGTATTTGAAAAGGAATACCCACCTTTCTAACTCATAATAGAAATATACAGAACGTGTGTATACATTCTGTTTATATTCTCTCTACACCTACCCATTTAGGTTTGCCTCAGTTAGGTGAAAAAACCCCATCATGACCAAATAAGGTGGTTCCCTGTATTCCTGCTTTGCATCAGAAAACAGAGCCACTCTTAGCAAGAAGTCTGATATAACAAAGCTGCAGGAGCAGAAGTGCTGACAAGAGTCAGAAAAAGAAGAAATGTGGACTAGGACAGTGAGTACTCAAAGACAGTAGAGCCTCACCATAAACTTCATCTGCTGTCAGCTGATGAAAGGAGAGCAGAGCTTTAAACCGCTGATCTGATCGATCATATCTCATCTGCCCAGAGAGCCAGACCTAACCTTTCAAGAGTTATTTATGTGCCCATTTTAGATTACTAAATCTATCAACTTAACTTATAGTGTCACTGTGTCACGTAATACCAATCTTTCACAGGCAGAGGGAGGACAAAATGTATGAAAATGCCTCATATTCTTTGTAACTCCCTTCAACAGGCTGGCAGAATGCAGATGATTAATACACTGAGCTGACTGACATGTTTGTGTATTTCCATTTACTTCGAATCAAGAATTTTCAAACCAGTTAGAAACACCAACGGACATTACAAGATGAGTACCATTTTTCTAGTCTTTTTGTTCTGTGAAAATGCTTCTTCTGGTGCCTTTGCAATCATCAAATACTGGCCATAAAATGTTGTACCTGGTTTGTGAAACAGTAAGGTCTGGTAAATCTTTCTTGCTCAGTAATGGATTATGCCTTTTAAAATCCTTAATTTGAGCATGGCAGTGCTTTGATTCCAGTTGGCTAGCCTGTTAGAAAGCACTAGTTACAGCTTACTTCAGCACATCTCATCAGCCGCTAACAAATCACTCTGCAGTCATTCAATCACTGTGTGAAGCTCTTATTTTCCAGTGCAATTGCTCTCATTGACATTAAACTAATCTGAGACAGATCTTTCAAATTAATTTTGAAGTGAAGACACAAGCTGAATGATAGAACGTGATTCCCCCAAATGCATGGTGTGGTTAATGCCACAGTTGGGAATGATATGTACCAGTTTTATGTTCCATCCACTAGACAAACCTCTTCCCATTCTTAAAGTGACAGCATATATTACAGTTTAATACAAGACTGGGTAGCCTGGGCAGCTGATCAAGTAACAGCTTGTTTTTATCAGTTTGGTTTTTTCTTCTTAAATTTACCAGTTGGGAGATTTTGAAATGTGTCTGCAGATGAATCAACAGCTTAAATGGTTCAGTGAGCAAAATAATTGTATGGATTTTTTTTTTTTTTGTCAGCGTGGGGATTTTAACATATTTGTACTTTGCAGACATAACAAATTAGAGTAAAAGTCATTTCAGTTCTATTTTGGTTCCCTTTAACTCTCATTTCTTAACCACATTTCTGCTGAAAGACCAAAGTAAAATTAAGAAGCATAGCTCTACAAAAGTTAATGGAGCTCTGCTGATTTACATCAGCTTGAGATTTCAGCCCACATATTTTTCTTTAATTAGAAAGGTTCAGAGGCATAAACAGTGCAAACACTGTAAGCGCAGGATGTTGCTCTCAAGTTTGAGTTTAGAACTAGACAATAGAATTCTAAAGTAGAAAAAAATATGTGTGAATGATGAATTTCAACAAAGACAGAAGGCAGTCTCATAGCGTTTGATAACAACTACAAGACATAAATCAAGGACCTAGATTCCATAATGGACTGTGAGTACCCTGTCCATGTAAGCTCATCAGCACAAGTCCAGTTCACCTGTTACAGAACTTACTATTAATATTGGTCTCATTTCAATTTGACCTCTTATTTTTCAAACATGGGACCTAGTCAAGTAGTCTGATAAAGCTCCTGTGATGATCTTACATAAAATAAAATCACCAAGAAAAGATGTATTTGTCTTTGCAGTTTATTTCACTGAGACAGTTTGAGCTGTATCTAAACAGCAAAACTACATTCTACCAGATTGCAGCACTATTTACACTGGGAAATAATTATATTTATATACTATACCAGTGATATGTTATATATATATATCACTGGTAGGCAAAACAAAATTCTACATATTGAGAAACATATGTTGACATTTTAACCATTAATTATACTCAATGGGACTGGTGCCCTTTTCCAATGGATTAATACCATTAAGATTAACAGTTTATGCACCTACTATAAAACCAGCACTGACAAAATAAAGCTGAGCTAGTACACAGGCTCTGCTAAATATTCGAAGCCACCATATAACACTTTCTACACAACTGATGGGGAAAAGTACTGAGATATCCATGTCTGACAGGGCTTCTCATTTCAGTTTGTAATCTAGGCATTGTGGACACTGTGCTCTGCTAATTGTGTGGTGAACCAGTGACAGCCCTGGACAAACATGTTCTGAAGTACTCAGTCACTCTCTTAATATGTGATGCCCCACCCAACATGAATTTCTCATAGAAAGCAACCAGAATATGACCCCTTAAGGGAGGAAGGGTAATGCCTATGTATTAGAGAATTCCAGCCATATCCAGCAACGTACAGTGACAGCAGCCCAAGCTACGCTTCATCCCTTTTACTAGAGGGATGCTGTGGCAGTTAGGAATGTGATTGCCAGACTGAAATAAGCTCTATTTTTTGTGGAAATATTTGGAGCACAGGAGATCATCAGAGGACTCAGAGACAAGGAGTGTTTCACACTGGAAGAGGCCTGCTCTGGTGTTTGGATGTGACACATCACATTGAGACTGGGCTGTGAACGGTGCAAATGTAAGGAAGTGAGATTCTGACACATACAGTAATAACTGTGGGCCTTAACAAATACCAGCAATATATAGTAATGACAGAAAAGGCTGCAGCCAAGGGGAGGGATGGGGTACTGTCCCCAGGGCTCCTCTGCCACCTCTATCAAGTAAAAAGAAATTTGGTTGAAAACCTAAAGCAGGCACAGCTTCCAAGGAAAGGAGGATGGCACAGCTGTACCAACAGGCTGAGGAGGTGCCAGTGGCAGCTGGAAGAAGCTGAGAAGGGGGTGGTAATTGCCTAAAATGAATGTGTAAAGAGGGAACAGTGTACCCATGAGTAACAGATTTGAACAATCACAGGACAAGTAGAACCTTTTTCTAATAATAAGTGCAGCCACATAAAGGCAGACTAACCTTCCAAATAAAGCACTGGTAAAGGTATTGACAGCAAGAGTGATGTAGGAAAACTAGATACAGGATACAGAATAATGTTAATGACTACAGCAAAAAAACAACACAGTCTTTAGAAAGTCATAGTTGTCCACACATTTGATATGCAATCAAATATTTGATTTTCCCACACCAAAAAAAAACACATCCCATCTGGCATAGCTATGGGTTAAGGGATGTAGGCTGCAGGAGGGAAGAGTTCAGAGATGATGCCACAAAGCCAGTTTGTGTGCATTTGGTTTAAATGTCAGCTGCACTTTAAATAAGCCTTTAAATGCTACCATACTGACATGCTAGAGATATGAAAGTGAGATCACAGGCCTGTATAAATAACAAATAATCAAAACAATAGCCTAATTTTGCTAGCAACTTCCTACATTCAAATCCAACAAAGCAGAGCTGCTAATCAGTTCACACAAAAGTCATGCCATCAATATGGTACGTTCTTCATGTTATAAAAAGCTGAAGTAGTGGATTATCTTCACAGCATTCTTAAAAGTCATTGTTACATATATACCATTTGTAAAACATATGCACATAATACAACTAAGCATAATAGTTAATATCATAAAAACAAAAAGAAATCATAGACAACACTAGAGAGGATTAAGAGATTACTGATAAAGTAATTGCTGTGAGAGTAAAAGGTTTTAAGGAAAAAAGTAGCATGTAACAGAAGAATCACAGCATATTCTGAGTTGGAAGGGACTCACAAGGATCAGAGTCCAGCTCCTGGCCCGGCATTGGACCATCTCCAAGAGTCACACCATGTGCCCGAGACTAATGTCCAAATGCTTCTTGAGCTCCGCCAGCCTTGGTGCTGCGACCACTTCCCTGGGGAGCCTGTTCCAGTGCCCAACCACCCTCTGGGGGAAGAACGTTTTTCTAACATCCAAACCAAACCTCCCCTGACTCCCCTTCAGGCTGTTCCCTTGAGTCCTGTCACCAAAGAGATCAACGCCCCTCCTGCCTGCCCCTCCTCTTCCCCTCTTGAGGAAGTTGTAACTGCATTGAGGTCTCCCCTCCATCTACTCTTCTCCGGGCTGAACACACCAAGTGACCCCAGCCACTCCTCACACGGCTTCCCCTCAAGGCCCTTCACCATCCTTGTAGCCCTCCTCTGGATAGTCTCCAATAGTTTAGTATTTTTCTTACCTTGTGGTGCCCAAAACTGCACACAACGTTCAAGGTGAGGCCGCCCCAGTGCAGAGCAGAGCGGGACAATCCCCTCCCTCGCCTGGCTGGCGATGCTTTGCCTGATGCCCCCCAGGACAGGATTGGTCCTCCTGGCTGCCAGGGCACTGCTGACTCACATTCAACTTGTCCTCAACCAGGACCCCCAGGGGCCTTTCCACAGCATTTCTTTCCAGCATCTCATTCCCCAGTCTGTATGAACATCCAGGGTTGATGCAGAAGAAGAAATCAAAGACTTTATGAAGACACAAAGAACCAAGAAAGAGAAGAGTGAAACAAGTGCAGAGCACACAGAGAGAAGTATAGAAAATTAAATGAGTGGGAAATTACACAAAACATGCACAGTAAGGAATAACTACTAAGACGCAAAATGATGTGCCATTTTTGACTGAACATTCAGAGATGTGCTAATGAGACATGAAGACAACCAGGAAGAAAAGCCTAAAGATCTGAGAACAGAAAAACATGTGAGAAGCAGGCGCAGATACAAGTACTTGGAAATTAACCATCAGAGAAGTTAGGATTGAAACCAGCAGAGCTGAAGATGTCATAAGGAAGACAAGGCAACGGAAGGAAGAAACATGAATTATGCCAAAAGAAAAGTTAAAAGGAGGTCATGGAAATTATGAGTAAAGCTTAAGGTATCCAATACCACATGACAACAAAGAAGACGAGGGGAAGAAACAAGAGGTAGTGACAGTAGTATCTGCAGAAACATACAAACAGATGAACTGTCCCAGTGATCTCCCTAAGGACATGGACACACAAACAGATCACAATTACCCCACATATTTCATTAGGAGTGAACCTATGGGAACCGCAAATGTTAAAGAGATTTTAACCAAAACAGTCAAACTGTAATTCCCATCAAAGAACCTGCAAAACTAAAGAGCTTGATCGAACACTGTCAGTCAGGTACAACTTGCACTTCAGAACAGGTCATCTGCAAGACTTCAGTAATTTACAATACTCATTTCTAAAACACAGTAAATTAAACTCAGCAGTATTTACTTAAACCCACTCATTTTCACAGTGGCTTTTGCCTGAAAAATGACTGTACATTTTGGCCCAACTCAACGTCATTTTTCTTTAGATTTTAGAATCTTCTCTCTGCCAAAATCTAAATTACTTGTTGGCTGACATTTGAATGGTATTAATTAATAAACTGTAACAGGCTACTATTTTGTCCTCAATTCAGGCAATACCCTGAACACAATCTTGATTAAACCACTTGCATTCAGGTCATTCAGATCACCCAGTTCCCATCTCACCATTTGTCACTCCTGGCGACTGGGATGCAAAGAGGTTTTACAAGAGAAGATTTGGTAAATAATAGTATCTACATTAAATGGCAAGAAAATACTTTCCTTACTATCAAACATAAATTTGACAGTTAGAATAAACAACTTTAAGACATCTACTAAGATGTAGGAGATCTGGATCACTTAGATATTTGTTAGTTGGACTTGCTTTTACTTTGATCTTTGTAAAAGCTCAGTGAAAATATCAAACAGATGTGTGCTAGCTGTGTTTTTCTACTTCTGATAAATGTGTCTATAATATGTGTATGCATTATTTTGCGGATTTCCTAAAATATTTCCAAATTTAGAGACACCAAACATAACAGTCTCAAGATCTCACCTCTATCTTACACTGAAATTCAGGAAAAGAAAAAAAATACACTCTAATGTGAGTCACATTAGAGTGTCTGTGCAGAGTCACAAAATAACCACAGAGATAACCATATTAGACAATGCTACATTTCATGTTTTAAAGTGTTAAACTCTACAAAGTCTGAGACTATGTAATCCTGTTATCGTCTGCCTTTCCACCAGCAAAAAGAATCACTGAATTGTAGTGGCAAAACCAATACTGCTTTTTATCAGGTGAGTTGAAGCAGAATGACTACACTGAACACAAAATGGAGCTGCATGAACTGGAAACATCCGCTTCTACTTGGACTTCCCTGAATTGCATAGCCAGGTAAAAGCAGCATGTTAGCTCAGGCTTGAATCACCTGTCCTACCACATACAAATAAAGCCCCACTTAACTCAATATACATCTTCCCTCTCCCATTCAACCATATAAACCCTTGCAAAGTGTGTCAAATAATTTGCACTCTAGCTTTTATTAAAACATAAAACAATCAATATAATGGGTTATCAGACACATATCAGAAGACTGTGCTGAAGGACCATATTTAAAAGCAACTCCATATCAAAATAAGAAAGGAAAAACTCAGCATCAAGGGTAGGGTGAACATTTTTACAGAGTATCAAATACCAGTTTCAAAGTTCTAATTATTAGAAATCTTGCAATCCTCTTTATGATGAAATAGCCACTAAACTCCACTCTAGCTCCATTACAAAACTTCAAGGCGGGGGGTGTGTTTGTGTGTTGTGTTGCACAGAAGGTATTTGTTCTAGTTCTGCCCCACAGACAGCCTAGATGATCCGAAACCTGACTGCCAGCCCTATGTTTCTGTGACTGGAGGTGCAGAAGGTCCATGTGGCTAATTTATTCAAATGCAGGTGCCTCAAAAGAAATCTGAGCATCATGACCATAGATGCCTATTTCTGTGTAATTATCTGTCCTGACCATTTGCTGTCATTTCTCTACCTCTCAGCTTCACATTTCCATCTTGTCACCTATGCTTAACCTCAGCCTCCCACTCTCTTTGCACCAAACTTGCTCTCAGACCTTTTTTAATCACACTTCTAATCCATAGCCTGTCTCTCCAGCACTCATGGGACCTTCTTCCATCTCAGTCACTTTCCCACATTTTATTTCAGATCCTAATCTTGGGAGTCACTTTAAAGCACGAATGAACTTGCTTTCCCTAATAAGGAAGACATTGACACATGCTATACTAAGGCCAAGTCTTAGGCTATGCTTTCTATTGAAAGCTGTGAGGCGGCATTCAGTAGGCATAACTGTCTTTCTAGGTATCCTGTTTGGCACCTTGTAAACTTACAGACCCCTAGAAGTAAAATACAAACAAACAAACAAACAAAACACAGGAGAGAAAAGTATTTCAGGTTGCTTTTCATTTACTGAACTAGAACATACTTGAAAGTGGTTATGAAGCACAGCTCTAAGAAAGCAATAAACACTGCATTTGGGTTTTGATTTAGGGCTTTTTATTTCAAGAGATTGCTGGCCAGAGCAAGGACACATAACATTTTCCTACATATTTTCTCTAGTCTTTTCAATATAAAGTTCTCTTTTCTATTACAATACAGCCTTAAATAATTAATAACTCCCCATTCTATTCCCATCTTTTAAAAGTTCTCAAAACTGTCTGTAACTCTGGTCACAACAGGATACAGAAGGACTGAGATCAAAAGCCTTTGTCCCCCTACAATGAAATGAAGCAACTAAGAAGTCAAAAGCATCATTCTTGGCCTTACAAAACTACAGGACAGAAGAGGAAATCTTAGTTGCAAAGGAATGAAGATGCACGTTCTCAAAGACAAGTAGAGGATTTATTCCAATTTTGGTTTTATTCAAACTGTATATCCAAATCCCTTAACTGTTCAAATTCCAGCTAGAAAGTTCAGATTCTATGATACTAGAGGGAAAATGTTTAAAATTCTGATTTCCATGTGCACTGTAATGCAACATAACGCAAGATACTACACTCCAGGGGTCTAACAAGGAATTCCACTAAGACTCTGAATGTTTTCAAGTAAAATAACCAACTTAAATATCTCTAACTTGCCAATTACCTCAGAATACAATTGCAAACGCCATGTAAAACAGAATAAATATTTACAGCTGAAAAGCTGCAACACTGACATTGTAAGAGTTCAGCTCCTAGTACCACATGCAAAAAATCAGAATCTCTAACATAAGATCAAGGATCAAGTCCCGTACTGCTTCTAGTATTCCCTTTTGAGAGAATCTGGAATAAAAAAAAAAAGTGCCAATATACAGTTTATCTTCAAAAGAAAGCATTAACTCACTAGGAGTAAAGAATTGCAAAGCTTATGTATTACAGCACCACCTGGTGTGGATTGCCATGGATACAGATTGTAAGTGGACAAAACCTACTAGGTCATCTAATTCCATGTCAAGCAGTGCAGAATACATCACTATAACATACCTTTAGTGCTTTCCATTTTCTTTTTCATTTTAAATTATTTGTTTTGGAAGACATAATTCATATCTAGTCAGATTTCTGACTGATCTTTCTGAGCAATATTTCATGCAGAAGTAGTTCATCAAATTCCAGTCACAAGACTGATAGTTCAGTTTTAATTAACAAATGTGCTGTTTATAAACCCTTTGATTTCCCACTTCATGATAACTGTCAAGTATGCCAGATAATACACCACTATCTTCTTATAAATGTAAGTTTATTAAGTGTTGAATGCAGAAAACTGTGGAATCCCAATGTGAAAACCTAAGGTGGATTAGCAAAGATCAAGATACAAAGCAGCATGACCCGTCAAATCCTATGAGAGAAGATCTTTCTATCAGGTGATGAAGGGGCATTCTGCTGAGATTACACAGAGGATTACACAGCACACTTAATTGCATTGTGCTTACCTGTTTACATGCTTAGCTGCTTGGCAAGTCACAAAAGATAAATTATTCTTCTCATTATTCTATCAATATTAGGATAGACTGCCTTAGCAAAGCATGTCTGGAACACTCAAAAATGTCTTATATATCTGGTACACAGGTACCCTGTGCTTTGCTTTATAAAGTGTTCCATTTCCCTCCATCTTTCCCTGCTAAAAAAATGTTACCATATGACACACATAATCCAAAAAGCAAAAAGCCTTATTTACCTATTCTGTTGTCATAAATGTAGAATTGCATGAACTTCAACACGATGTGAACTAGTATTGTTTAGAAGCAAGTCTGCCCAAAAGCCTCTACTTCCTCAACCAGAACATTCTCTTGCCAAAGACAAGAAATGAGTTGGTGTGCTCAGCTACATCAGTTCTCTTTGTTATGCACATATTTGAGTGCTTATGTTTATTTTTTGTCCCAGGCTACTGGTAGGTACAGAGCATGCCAGCATCTGTCCAGTCAAACAAAAGGGCTGAAATTTAGTACAGAATATAGAAATCTTATTTAATCTGTAAAATCCTGGTATCTAAATATTCCACAAAATGGATTTTCCTGTACACATTAATCCACTGTCCTCCATTCTGCCAAGGGAAGAGCATTCTTGACAACAAATAACAATAGAATTTTCATTAATAAACTGGTATATCTCACTATAAATACATACAAAAGAAAAGGTAAAACTAAGACAGAAAGTTGAACACAGCTGCTTTCTAAAGCACTCAGTAGTAATACTATCAACACTCTTGCTCTGTCAATGTCATGAGTTTGGATGAAGGCCAAGCAACTTGCAGACAGACCTTTCTTTACAATCAGAAGCTTGCTGAGTTTCTAATTACCTCTCAAATTCTGCCAGACACTTTTGGCAATTTTTAAATGGATTTTTTGTAATTGCAATGCCATTACAAAAAGGAATCTGATAAGCTAAATCACTTCCATAAGTTCTGAGTCTGGATGCAAAAAGCTTGTGCACACACATCACCCATTGTCCTGTAAGATAACCGCCTGAAAACAGACTGAGCATTAACACTGTCACTCAAGCTGAAACAGCCTAAAGGAACCAGTATATTTCTTTCATTACAGTTTTAATTTTGAAGATCTGTTACCCAAAAGAAACCACCTGCCAAGTTCTTCTGAAATACAGAGGGGTATGTTTCAAAAAAAGAAAAATCGTGAATGTAAGTCATAAATGCACACTATGCTCAAGCGGCAATTGAAAATTCATTTTACTCTGTGCTTATAGCCTTCATTTCCCATTTTATGCGTATATAACTCATTTAAGTTTCACTTAGGATCAGTCTTTGCTTATTTTTCAGCTTCTTTTCTTTGAGGTTGAAAGTATGTATTGCCAGAACATCATCAACTGCCAGCAACTAAATTAGGTAAAACAATATCAGGCAATTTTGAAAATAAATTTCAAAGAAACTACTCCCTCTGCAAGAAAATTAAATGAGCAAAATATCTGTAAATCCTTGTCAGTATACTGAAAAAGCAATTAGGTCTATGCTTTTGATAAAGTAAGCTGACAAGAACCTTTCACCTCTTCTGTAAGATCCAATTTGCCTTGGAAATTTCTAGTTTCTCTTTTGATATACAAAACAAAAAAGAAAAAAGACAAAATGAAAGATCAAGTACTTTTGGACTTGCACTAATGAATAGTGTATATCGTTATTCCAAACATTGTATAAATTTTCTAAATCTAAACTTAGTTTATCAAACACCCCTTCAAACTTACCATAAAAATAACTCAATGCTTTTTTTACCAAAAATAATACAAACTACCTGAAAAGTGGTTAAAATTATGATCTCCATTCTACTTATCTATCACCAGAATCTAAACATTTACCAATAACACTGAATATGTGCAAAAATGGGTTTAGAGAAGTCTCACAGTTCTTGGGAGCTGCTGAACATAGAAGGTATTCAGCTTGCTGTGGTATTATGTTTTGCCTACTAATTTAAATTCATCTGTATGAAACACCTTGGCCACTCCCAGCGCACAGGGATCTTGGAAGAAATGTCTCCCAGCTTATCCAGCACTACTTTTGGTGTTAGAAGGGAGAAAGCAAGCCATTTTGTTTCTTACTAGAATGACACGATTCATTTGTGGGCAGCCCTGCTTCAGGAAGGCTGAAATCTTTAAAAAATAAAAGAGACTCAACTGAGGTTGGTCATATGTCCAAGAATCTTACCATCTGCAGTCCTCCAAAAGGAAGAGGCAGAGGGTCCATTCTCTCAGTTACTCGTAAATTTAATTTCAGCCTGTTTTCCCATTTCCTGAGAACCAAGTCAACAAACTAAAAAGATGACAAAATACCAAACAGTGATCTACTTTCACACATTGGACAAGATTTATTTGTTTTTACAATCAAGTTTCTGAATGCTAATTACCATTCTTCCAAAGAGAAGAAAACTGGTGTGGTTTCTTTGATAGGGGTTCATTTTTTCAGTGCTCAAATCAGAAATGCAATATTGTTTGTCCTCTGAATATTTTAGATCAAATCAGCAAACATGCAAAAACCAGTGAGGTCATACCCTAGCATAAAATTCTATCACAGCAAATGCTTTTTCCTCTTTTCCAATTAGTTTTCATACATTTGCACATTTTGGAGCCAGAAAGGAGCTTTCTGATCAGGTATCTTAATTTTTCATTTAACCTACTGCAGGATAGGTTATGCCAAGAAACTCCACAATCATTTGTTTATTAATCCGTTGGGGATTTAAAGACAATACATTATGTTGCTAAGTAATCTATTTTGAAGCTGAATTATGCTCATTGTTAAAACATTCATTTGCTTTTTACTGTGAAATTATCATAGTCTTGATGGTGATTTCCACTTCCTGCCAGATGAAAGTGCCAGTTTTTCAAAGACTCCAGGACAGTTATACTCTTTTGTATCAGGTAAGGATCTCATATCCCAGGGTATGGTTCAGCATCATTACTGCTTAAGACATGATGAGATATAAAACTACAGGATTTTAAACAATTTATCAAATAAATTATTTCAAATTTCTAGTACACATATGGGCACTCGGAAAGTCAGTTCTTTAACAAGAAAAAATATGTTAGGCTGTTTTGGTCAAGTATGGGTATTCCTGTGTCCCTGGGTCACAAGGACAGACACAAGCTTATCTCCATAAATGATTCTAAAAAGCACGTTCTGTTCCTGACAGGGGCTCCTGCTGGCTAATGTAATATATTTACATAGTAAAGAGAAAAAAGATTACATTTTAGTGCTAAAAAAATCCTATGACACTAGAATAACTTACTTGCAGACTCAAACATCACTTTACAAACGTAATTACCAAATGAGCAAACTAATTCACTTATTATTTAGGCAAAATAGCAGTTACCCAGGTCTTATATACATGAAGCAGCTCTTTTATCTGCATTCTTCTTCATTGTTTCAGAAGGGAGCCTGTCGGGCTTATATGCCCATGCCAGTATTTTAAAGAACAAAGTGATCACAAGCTATTCCTCGGTATTCTACACAGAGGTAAATCCCTGCTGCAACCTCTTCCATGAAAGCAGCATCCCACACATCTTTTCAGAATACCCCAAAAACCTCAGCTGTACACCTGTTTCTCATGTGCAGTTCAGATATAGAGAGTAACCACAGTGAAATGGTTGCAGTCACTAAGACTGGAAAGAGTCCATGGCTCGCAGTTTCCCTTGAGAGGAATGGCTGCTGCCTTCCCTATGATCCCAGTCAGGCTGATGGTGAGATGCTGAATCCCAGCTACATCACTCCAGTGTCACAACTGTAAAAGCTATTTATATTGCAGTGAATCCATATTGTGAAAAATGAAGAAAACAGCTGAATCCAAAAAACTATGTATACTCGGAGTAATCTCAGGCTGGTAGGATAATGGCACATTTTAAAAGATCTTGTTTTTAATAAAATGTCAAATTCTGCCATCAAGCACATACAAATGAAGAATTTTAATAAGGAAAATGTAGGCTACATTTTACATCATAAACTTTCAATATTGAGAACAAGAACATTTCAAAAGTGAGCATTCCAACATCAAGAGAAATAATATATCTGATTTAGCTAACAGTAATTAATTACTAACCAATTATTAATATGCATATGAATCAAAAACATGCATATACAACAGCTGACTGTTGTGTTTACATGTTTTAGCTGTTTTCCATATCTGAAAATAACAGTGCTGAGGTTGCAAGCACAAATGGTTACAGACCCAGAAGGAGTACAGAAGGAACAAACATTGGGAATGAAAGAAAGGATAAAATTTAGAGAAAACGGGGAAATGGTCAGATTCAGCAACTCAGCAGTAGTTCTAGATTAGTAGGGGAATAAAAATAGAGTGAAAGACTGGGAAAGTGGGGGGAGGGGAACCCACAGGTTTGCTGAAAAATAGGCATTCCCAAATACATGTTAGCATGCTTACTCCCCGCCATTTCTTGTTGTTATGCGAAAAAAGATGTGGTGCTTGGCTACAAGACAGATGAGAAAAAGCCATAAGCTGTCTTTTTCCTGAGGTCTCACCAAAGGTGACAGCTTGACTGAACAGAAACAAAGTTTCCAACACGTCTGGAGAAGAGACAACTTAGGTTTTGATGACAGTTCTGAAACAACTCAAAAAGGAAGATTAAGAGTCACTGCCACAAAGATGGCAGTGAAATAGTGAAGAGAAAAAAGAATATCAATGACAGACATCTGAGGGATCCCACAGGATGACAGCAGTGACGACTGGCTTTAGAAAAAAAAATTGAATTAATAGCACTTCAAAACAAGCAAAAATGTCGTTTACATGTTGTGAGAAAAGCCTTTAAATAAGCACATTTAAAAGAGGAATAGGTACAGAGATCCCGCTCTTCTCATGCACCAACACTCTTTCCAGTCTCTTCAGCTAGATGGCCAGGTGTACAAGGATTCTCTTTAAATCCAGAGTTTTAAGTGAGAACTAGGCACTACTGTGAAGAGACCACACTGAGAAGCACTTACAGGCTAGAGAGAGAAATGTATAAACTTGAGCAGCCACTAGAACACCTAAACTAGATATTCATGGATTTAAACAAGAGTTAAGCTTTTTAGTAAGAGTTCAGCACACCTACAGCACAGGAGTCCAGGTTACTCTGGAGATTAAAAATACTTCTAATTGCAAAGAGAACGTGTATCAAATAGACCAGCATTACTTCTTATCATTGCAGTACCAGTATTCTACTAACAATAAAAATCAAGCTGTTTCCTTAAACAAAATTCTTATGAACCTCAATTATTACATACAACCAAATAATGGGAGCCACAGTGTGGCCAAGAGTGGTAAAGCTAGTAATAAGACAAAATAAATCTGTAATGTTCCTTAGTTACAAATTGAGTTTCATCATAAAGCCCCAACAGCACTTTCACCATTGTCCCAAGCTTTAAGTCATAAAATAAAAATCCACACTAAACCCTGGCTGAATGTAGCAAAATGGAGCTTTGATGAAACATAAAATAGGCTCAATTTCATAGACAATGAACTCCAACTTCTTTCTAACAGGCAGGAGAGAGACAGCTGCAGACAGATCCCATCTAATGCTGAAGGCACTGTACGTAATTGCAACCCCTAGACATATAGAGAGCAGCAAGAATTCTGTCTTAGCTTTAACACTTTGCTTCCAGTGGCTTTGGTATACTGGATGCCAAGGAATGTTTGATTCATGAAACTGAGATCTCAAAAATTCTGCTTAGCTGGAGGAATCCTTGTCCATCACAATATAAGAACCAACACTTTACACATAATCTGGTCAATAAAAGGAAGGAAACTAAGAGGTCCTCAGATACAGAGCCTCTGAAATGTATTGTCATTCCCCAGCAGACAAACATTTTATCAGGTGTACCAACCTACAGCAAAATGAAGAGTTGCATTTGACTGACTTTGTTACACCCTATATAGTCTGTTGAGCTGAATCAAGAGAAAAAACGAATAACCTAACAGTAGTTTTCAGTGATAAAAAAGTTGAGTATAAACACCTGTGTATAACTTTCATGCTTGCATTTCTTTATTGCATCGTTTCAACAAAGCACTAAAATAGCACATAACAGTAGCTTAAATAGTGTCTATAAACATTTTTGAAATGGGTCCTAAGGCAGATTCTATGTGTAGAGAAGGCCCATATCTCAAATTAAAAGACAATTACATAGTAGACTACTTCACAGACCAATATGACTCTAAGCTCATCTTGCAAATGGCAACAATGGCCTCAATTAAATCACACACCTGCCTGTAACACATTTACAAACTTTGCACTATTTAATATTCAGAGCTTCCTCATATTGTCATGGAGCTATTTCAAATGGAAAATTTTCATGCCCATCAGAAAGAAATTATCTGCAAGACTACTGATTTTTTTTAATGTGGCACAGAAAGTAATTTGCTGGTATTATTTATGCCTTTAAAAATTGCTAATTTCTGCAAGAACAAAACAGCCTTTGAGAGCTCTAGATACTAGAGAAGATACTGTTTGCAAACTCTATTCACTAGATAGGAGGAAAAAAGAAAATAAAACATCATAGTAACAAGGGATGTAGAAACAGCTCTGTTCTAGTGTCTGTAAGTATATGGTCACTTGATAAATCCTGCATGATTGTGTTTATCAGAGCTCCTGAAAGAATGTTTAACCTTAAAAAATACATCCCGAGTATGGAACAGTTCATGTTTGAAATACCCTTGATTAAGGTAGGGATCAGAGGCTCATGATCTTCAGATTTCAAAATATAGATTTTATTAAATCTACACTCAGTATCTGCTCTCCTTCTAGAAAGTTGAAGTCACTCTATTATTTTTAATATCTCTAGATTTACACCTCAGAGCAGAAAGTGTCCCTCAGTTCTTGGTTCATCTGGGTCAGGGAGGGGAAAAAAGAAAAAAAATCACATAAGGTCAGATTTTTTTGAAGTCCCAAAACAAGCAAAACACTTTTGAAGACACGCTATGGACATTTCAGTATTGCACAATACAGGGCTGTGCAGGCCTGAGGACCAGATTAGCCTTTCTAGGTGGTGTTGCACCAATGCTGTTACACCACATACAATGTAAAAAAAACCCCAAGTCTCAGGTGACGGCAACACTGGAGGAGAAAGTTCCCATCTTGTATGTGCCCTGCCACACAATTTTTTCCTGCTCTTTTTCTGCCCACCATCCAAGCTGCGCATGTACATACATGGTGAGATCCCTTCAAACAAGGACAGTTCTTTATATAGAACTTTACCTGAGCTGCTTTACAGCACACCAGAGGTAACCATAAATGCGAATAAGGAGCCATAAACAAGAGGTCAAAGATTAGGTCTTCTCAAGTCAGTTTTATCACTATAGCCAGCATCTCACAGGAGCTTTAAGATTTCACATACTTCAAGACAATTCCTACCCAGCTGCACTGCACCAGAAGTGGCAGCCTAGCACCATACTCTTGCCTAAGGTCAGGTTCTGACAGATTGCCTGTACTGGCATATGGGAAGTTGTATAAATCCCTTTTATTCACCCATACAGACACAAATACTATAAAAAACAAAAGCAGGGTCTGCTATAGATCTCTGTATCTTTTATGAGGTTAGATGCACTTTCTTCTCTCATTCAGTTGTGTCCTGTGTAATGACTGTGGGATATAACTGTGTAATGGATGTGTGACATCTGTGCATGTGTGTGCAATTAGTGCACATTGCAGCAATTGTGTGTACGAGAACCTTGCACTACATTTTCTTATGCTATCGGCATTTGTCCTGAATATATATGACCAGAAAGCACAGTATGAACAGAATCATAACACCACCTTTATAAGCTGAAAAATATTATGTTGAGAGCAATTTCAGCTAGATGCTTTACCACCCTAAGATAGCACATCTACTAATCTGTAGTAGTAACAAACAGCAGGCATTATCTTGCTTACCGTACAGGAGGTACACTGTTTCAAGAGACATTTGGAAAATGGTTCACAATTTACAGTGCTTTTTAGATCAAAATGTACTCCGCAATTTCTTCTCTTTTAGCATGTGTTCACAGATGACTCAATTTTCTGACAAATACTTATTTAATACTTTTGCTTAAATAGAAAAATGAGTGAGAGGTGCATACTCTTTCAACGTTTTTCTTTGCTTTCTGCAAGCTCCAAATGTCTGATTTATCATCTGCTGGCCAGTTCTGCAGATACTACATGACCTGTAGAGTGACTTGGCGAGGGCCTGAGGGAAATAGTTGGAATGAGATCAATAGTTCATGCAAGTAGAAACCTCCAGCTTTGGCTATGAACTCAGAAGAAATGAAGTGGTGACATGGGATTTACTCCTTAAGATTAAAAGCACTGCTCTATGCTAATCTTGAGCATAATCCTATGTATGCATGAAACACATAATTGTTATAAGATAGATTTTGTTTCTTCTTATACAAGCAGTCTGTCTTTTCATTGCTATTGTTTCATGGTTTAGGAACATGCATCCCTCTCCCACAATAAAATCAGTTTTAAGATAAGAAATTAAATTTTCTCCAAGCTCTCTGTTTAAGAACACTCAAATTTCCTACCTTTAGCAGAGCCTGTTAACAACATGCTTAAATGCTCTCCTCAACTAAGGCCATAAATTAATTATCTATTGCATGAGATCAAGCTGGCAGCTTATTTTAAGATATTTCCTTAAAACATCCACAGATGTAGATTTATATAATTAAGCTCTTTTAGATCATTTAATGAGATTGTAAAAATATACTAATAGTAATTCGTCACTTGGAAGCTTGTGCTATTGGTCTTATGGTTACTAAGGCTGCCTGCTTAGTAGAACAAGGGGACAGGAAAATATATATTTGTGGAAAAAAAAAAATCACCTTCTAAACATTTTACTTAAGAGCTAGTTTGCTTTAATAACTAGAGTAAACAAAATCACAGTAGGATTTTATCCGTATTCACTTGATGACCTCTATTACCCACTAGCAGAGAGAAACATTGGAAGCACTAACAAAATGTTCACACAAGTGGTATTCTGCTCCTGCTTAGGTCCCTCCCCACACATGGACACATCAGTGACAGCAGGTATGTGACATACACTGCAGGATCTCGCAGCTGGGCAAATTAGCCCTGGGGGATTTTAGATAAGCATGCTGCAGGAACACAGAATACCAGGTTGGAAGTAGACCTGAAGGATCATCTGGTCCAGCCTTTCTTCGCAAAAGCACAGTCTAGATATGTTCCAGTACCCTGTCCAGATGAATCTTAAAAGTGTTCAGTATCTGAGAATACATCACACAGTTTTCTTAGCCTTTCCTCATGACAGGCTTCCCAGTCATTGTATCATCTTTGTGGCCCTTCTCTGGACCCTCTCCAGCCTGCACACAGCTTTTTTGCATAGTGGGGACCAAAACTGAACAACTGTATTTCAGGTGTTACAAGTGCTGAGAAGGGTGGGATAATGACTTCTTTATCTCTGCTGGTGCTGGTGATGCCCTTGTTGATGAAAACCTGTAGGTTTTCCTTTTTTGCAGCAGTGCCCTGTTCACTCATACTGGGCTTGTCCAGGATCCCCAGGTCCCTTTCGACAGAGCTGCTCCCCAGCTGGGTAGATCTCAACCTGTGCTGCACTCCTGGAATATGTTTTCCCAGGTGCAAGACCTTATATTTGTCCTTGTAGAGCTTCCTGAGGTTCTTTTTAGCCTGCTTTTCCAGACTATCCAGATCATCCTGCAAGGTGGCGCTCACTTCTGAAATACCCACTTCCCTACTCAGTTTGGTGTCATCAGGGAATTTCACCAGGGTGAAATCATCCAATCCTCTAAATCACTTGTGAAAATATTAAAGTGTTGTGGCAAATATCAGTCACCAGTGGACCCCACTTGTGACAGGCTACTGGTTTGAAAAGGAGCTGCTTACCCCCCACTGTGAGTGCTGCCTCTCAGCCAGTTTCCCACCCACCGCACAGACCACTTCTGCAGATGCAAACACATCAGCTGCCCTAGGAGAAGGCTGGGGGAAACCATATGAAAAGCCTTGAAGAAATCCAGGTAGACAAAGCCCACCACTTGCCCCATATCAGCCAAGTGGGTTATTTTGTCATAGAAGGCAATTGAGTTTGTCGTGCACAATTTGCCCTTGGTGAATCCATCCTGTCTTTCCCAGTCACATGCTTTATCTGACCTGTGACAGCCTCCAAGAGGATTCATTCCATAATTTTCCCAGGGACTGAAGAAAGACAGATGTGTCTGATTTCCTGGATCCTCCTTTAAGACCTTCTTGTAGATGGGGGTGACATTAGCCTTCTCCCAGTTTTCTGGGATGTCCCCTGATCTCCACAGCTTCTCAAAGATTACGGAGAGTGGTCTCACAATGACATCAGCCTGCTCTGTTAACTACCTTGGACAGATATTGTCAAGGTTCATCAATCTGTATGGGTCAAGCAACACGGCTTGCTCTTGCAGTCTTCCCTCTCAGAGTTAAAAATTCAGAGTTCTTTCCCAAAGAAATCTATATTTAACAAGTACTTCAGGGCATACAATTTACATAAAAGTGTCCAGAATCATAAAATTAATGCTGACCACTGAATGCCTGAAAAGGACAGGCTTGGTTGCTGTTACAAAGGTAACAGGACATAATGGAAATGGTCTGCTATAGCAGAGAAATATGCTATAAGCACCATTCTTGAGTGTGTCTATTCAGATACTTCATATATCCATTTATTATTTTATTAGTTTGGCTGGTCAGACAAATTTCTACTTCCTGTGCCATAGTGCACCTATCTGACTGATGAGGTGGACTTGCTTTTCACAGAGGACAGAACATGGTAGGTCTACAAAGATTATAAAGAAAGAAAACAAGGTATTTCAGCTTTGATGTTCAACAAATACGCAAATCTCCTTACAGAAAAAACCCTCACATATAATATTTGTTTTCTAGTCAACTACACTCAATCAGAACATACATATTACTGAACAGACAGAGACATGTCAGTATGCATACAGGAGCCAGGTTGGTGATGGACACTCCCCAGAAAGGGATAAGATAAATAAGTGAACATGAGGGGAAACTGTAGGTGTAGAGGGAGAGAGGCACAAATGGCACCATATCATTTTCTTGTGATGGCCCAATTTCCTTAGATTTCCATTAAATATACTCTCCCAGTTCAAATCCTCTAGCTAAAAAAAGCATTTTACACTACAATAAGTGCTCAGAGTTTATTACAGTTGCTTCCATTCTTTGGATGGAAGAAGCATTGCTATGTGTGGCCAAAAATTCTGAGGTCTAATTACTACCTCAGCTACTCAGCTGTAAGACACTTGGCAAGGGAAACCAACAAGCAGTGAGACATGCAGAAAGCCTGCAGTCCATAACACATTAGTAACAATCCACACAGGAGCTCGTGATAATGTACCATGAGGATGCAATGACTGGCAACTGTTTAAATATATAATTTAAAAAATAGATAGTATGAAGATATACAATGCTGCTACTGACAGAACAAGTGTGCATGCTCAGAAGAAGAACAAGCAATCAATAAAAAAAGCACTCAAAGGGGTACTGTGGAAAGTAACAACGAGGAAGATGATGTATGATACAGTGTCTAAGGAACAGCCTTGGCTTCTGTACACTTGGACTTCTGAAGAACTGAATCCTTCAGTGCACGTTTCAGTCATGAGAGAAGAGCACTGAGCTGCTGCCTGGGGCAGTGAGGAACAGCAGCACTGGTGGCTGAGCTGCCTGACTAAAGGAACCTGCATGACAAATTTGGTGATGAACAGTATTTGAGGAATGAGTCAGCAATGCCTACTTGGTGAGAAAAGTAGATTTGAAGCAATCTATATTAACAATGCTTAGAAGATGAATTGCCATCCTGGAAGAGCAAGGAGAGAGTAAGAATACTAAAATATTTCTAAGGTCCAATATAAGAGCCAAACCCTGGCAGAAAGATCCAGCTGCCATTTTGAAATCTCAATCTCTGTATGCAAGTGGTGACAGTAAGCACAGTATCCTAGCTTTTATTTTCTAAACTTCTTTCCTTTACTACATGCAATCAATAAGAAATTAATAACAGAAATGTCCAGTTACGATATATCTCTTGTCATTTCTCTATGAAAGACTAGTGATGGCTGAAGCAACACAAATGAGACAACAAAACGTCATTCAAAGTCCTATGTACACAAGTTCTTCTAAAAACATTTTTGTCATAGAAGAGTCTGTTAGGAGCAAGCAATTCACAGAAGCCTAAGACAAATCAAAGCAAAATGAAAAGTCATGGGCAAAATGTAAAGAAATACCACACAATACCAAATTAAGAAAGAAGTTGGTCACATTTCTTTCTACTGTCTTAGCTGGACCTTTATCAAAATGTACTTAGAATTGTGTCTCTGCAGATTGAATTTCACTCACATAACACTGACTACGAAGGATGCTTGTTTTAGAACAGAAAAATAAGACACATCAAATTCATCTGACTATTAGTGTGCAAGGTATTTGGAATGCTTGCCTCCACTGAGGATAAACATGGTCTGCATGACTAATAGTCTCAATTTTAAATGGTTAATGTCACATGGAAGTTACTCTCATCATAAGCAACCAATATAACATGCATTGCAGGGAACCAACTTTTAAAGATAAGCACTCACTACTGTCTAAAGAGTCAAATATTCAACAGTTAAAAAAAAAACCAAAAAAAACAAAAAACACTGTCATCACTGTTTTTGAAGGGGTGAATATTATTTAAAATCTGCAGCTAAAATAGCTATAGCATAAGATGTGGTATGTCACTCGAAACATCTGTAATTTTGTCATTAAATATTTTCAAGAAGGAGTTATTTCAAGTGCAATGTTCAATTTGAGAAAAAATGTAAGTATCTTGGGTATAACATAACTGCCTAGTGTCAAGTATTCTGTGGTTATGACGGTCTTTCTGTTTGCAGTATTCTGGAGCATCCATTACTGTAGCAAAGCACCTCTGTCTAATACACAAAACTTCATTGTACTCATGAGACAAAAAGCATTTTTATCAAACTCCATAAATGAGGCCTGCAACATGGATGATTATATCAGAGCCACCAAATTAATACAGAATTTGAGTAAACAAATGACCCAGAAAGTTTGTATTAGCAGTCACCCATCCCCAGAAGAAGCAGGAATTCAGCACCTCCCTATTTATCTTGCAGGTTCCTGAGGCAATTTGCCCTGCACAGAGCTACCACCTTCATGTGGGGAAAGAGACAACTGGCTTTTACCTGAGCAACACTACTCTCAATAACAGGGCAAAACAGCACCAGAATCTGCCAAAGCCTCTAGAGAGACTAGACTGATTAGATGTACTCCAAGTACTCCATACACACCTCACTAAGACTGAATTCAGCACAAGCCACGGTTACTAGGGTCATTTTCACTAAAAAAGTTAAACCTAAATCCTTCCACTTCCAGAGCAGAGTTATCACATCTTACTAGTCAGTAATTCTTTCCTTAAAAACCAAACAGACAAAAGATAGAGATTGTAACTGTCTCAACTAGAGACCTAAAGTTGACTCATACAGCATAACAGTTTTTCATCTTTGCACATTGACTAGTAAGTCAGTCCAAATGCAGTGAGAAAGTGTTGCTAACAAGGTGAAACAGCTTCACAGTCCCCAACCTTCTCCACAAGAACTGCCACCTTTTGAACGTGAGTCTTCTCCTACAGTGAGAGACTTTTGGTCTCTGCTGCTTCACTGTCCCTCAGCAGTTGTGCTTACTGTGTAAGATTGTGTAGTGAGGGGAACTCATCCAGCCCTACCTGAGGCTATTGTCAGAAGCTCATTTTGTGCTCAGAAGTCCTTGCCGACCTGACTGGACAAGGTGCAGGTATGATTTGGGGTTAGAGACCTACATCCCTTCAGAGAGAATATACAGTTCTGCTAAAACACGGCAGAAAGTTTTATTTAACTTTTTCCCTACTGCTGAAGTGCCAAGATGTCCAGGTACCTAAGGATGTACTTACTGAGATTGTCAAAAGACATCCAACTTCAACTGAGATCCAGAGAATGGACAACATTTACTCCAAAGATGTCACAGAGAATTTGTCTATATCTAAGTATGGAGGCCTTTAAAATCCCACTCTACACCCCATTTCCTGCTCCTGTTCAAGGGAATTTTCCTTACTGACTTTTATGAGAATGTAATCAATTCATTTTCAGTAATATATCCAGTTATTTCAGTGTCGCAGAAACAATTTCTACGGACTGGGGTACAACTCACACTACAAGAACATTTTGCTTTATTACACTGCTAGTATCAATTCCATAGCTTTAGATGCACAGAAATAGGTAAATAAATTAATCTGTAAGGGGGACACAGTACTTTCAGACCATACAGAACACTTGCTAATGTCATCTGCACATCTCCTCCACAGGCCAAGGACAACAAACAGCCTCAAGCACAGAGATTTAC
Organism: Xenops minutus; assembly: GCA_035221455.1. Classification (NCBI taxonomy): domain Eukaryota; kingdom Metazoa; phylum Chordata; class Aves; order Passeriformes; family Furnariidae; genus Xenops; species Xenops minutus. The sequence goes on along the minus strand of JAWWEE010000158.1, from coordinate 47,490,978 downwards.
AGTTTCTGTTTTAGCACCCAAAGTCATCTACCAAGATTCAAGGTACTTCTGTGCACTAGATAGCACAGTGAGATTGCCTGGAAGTAGCTTTTATCACCCGAGAGGGAAACACTTCAGGCGATGGCTACTTTGCTTTCCACCAGATAAATTAGTTTCACTGTGATCTTTGTGAGATGTATAACCCATGAATTTTAAGTTGGTTGTAAAAGTCCACAGAAGTGCAGTTCAATATCTCCCATCTGTGTGAATTTAAACAGTCTTCTTGAACGGCAATTATAATAGTTTTGAAGTGTTCTTTTCCTTGGTTCTCTTCCTTCCTCCTATTTACCTATACACTCTCGAATAGTTCTGATGACACAGGGATATTTCAGTACCTTAACAATGAAATTAAAAATGTCAACTTTTTCACTATGTATTTAGTGGAGAAAATACAAACACCTGACAGCAAAACCGTGATTTTGTAATATGTAGAATCAGAAGAGTTTCTCTGTTTAAAATTATGAATAAGGCTCACAGACTTCTACTAGTCCAACAGTGAAAGAAAAATCGTTTCACAAAAAATTAAGACGAAACTTTAAATTTTTTCTCTTTTATAAAGGTGCATTAGTAACATGAATTAAGAGAAACAGCTGAGATGCCAAAATAAAGGATATGTCTCTCAGTGGAATTAAGATTTTAATACTTTGCCTTTGATCTGAATTACACAGTATTCTTTAAATCCAAGAGCACAAAATTCCAGACTTCCGTAAATAACCTGGAGCTTGCTAGCACAAATCTGTCAACTAACAAATCCCTCTTCATCTCTCCAAAGGCTGCATTTTCAAAGGTCATTAGATGGTCAGCTCACACACGAGATTTACAGACCATGTAACTATAATAGACAAAAGACATATAAAACCTCCACTCTCCGTTTCAAGTAGCAATGCTCCTTAAGAGTGTAAATCAGAGAACCTGCCTGCAGGTAATATTTGCAGATAACAGCAAGATCCTGGCTTCTCCTAGATGAAGCAGCCCACTGCTGCATTTGCTGTGTTTGGAGAAGTCCTACTGACGTGTTAAATCGGTAAGGGCCACTGGAGCCATAACACTAAAATACTCCATCGAAATGAAAAAAAAACCCCAAACTAATTCAAACGCATTGATTCCTGCATGAGTCGAAGTCCCTATTTTGTCTAAACACAGGATGAAACATGGTTGATCCTTCCTGATGGGTACTCAAGGCATTGGAAATGTCTCAGTTCAGAACAAGATCAGTAACTTCAGGTCAATTACATGTTCATTGTTAAAGTTCTGCACAAACGTTGTACTAAATCAGAGTATCTGCTCAAGTGAGCCAAGAGAAATTATGAATTAGATCCAACGTGAATTAAGAATCTGCCCTTCAAACTGAAACACAATGTAGCATAGAGTGTTGTAATAAACTTCCATTTCTAGACAGCTTTGTCCCGAGGCAGAAATATTCCCCTTCAGGTACTACCATTTGTGTGCTGGGACCTCAACTGCCAAATTTCATTCTGTAGTTTCTATTTCCAAAAAAGGGACCAAGAAAATGCCCATTAAATGAAAAATTAATCCAAACACCAAAAGTAAATAAATACAAAACCCTAATCTAGCCATACATTTATACTAATTTTGAGAGATTGGACTATTTCTGTAATACTGAAGTGCAACCATGTTTGTGTGGGCCATTTTACTTCAGCTGTCCTCAATACTAGGTGGCAGGTTTACACTAATCAGCTTTTTCTGAAGTTTAAAATCGTAGCATCACATCAATAACTGTTACACAACATCAGGAAATAGGAGCTGTGCTGATTTATGAAAGCCAACCTGGTCCTATTTTCAAGTATCTGAATCAGCAGGTATTTTTCCCATAAAATTATTTAACATCATAAAGTTAAATATTTTAGTTAAAAATAAATAGAGTGATGCATGATGTTCTAAAAAGTCAGGGCTATTTTACAGTTTGCATAAACTTACCAGCAATTAATATCTTACAACAGCATGATTTTTCTCACAACTTTATTTATGTGTTTCCAACTTCATATACTGCATAGTGAACATTTTCCCAGAAGCGAAAAAAACAAACTACTTTCCCAAGTTTGTTTCAAAGAAAATCAAATTATCTGAATTACTTTCTCTGAAACACAGACCATACAACTCAACAGCCAGTAAAGACAAACTTCTATTCTCAGTTTTTATTATTTTGTAGCAGTAAAGCTGCCTGGCACTCATAGCAGCATCTGAAGGAACACCCATGACATTTAAGCCTTTTACATTCTTTGAAAATCTTTCAGCTAACAGAATTTTTTTCTAAAGAAACAAGGGGGGGAAATCCCAAAAGAGATACAGAAAATAACGTCAAACACATATCCAGTCAAAGCACACATGTATACACATATCAAACTTCAGGAAGAATCCAAACATAGTGTAACTCTTGTTAATCTTATAATTGCAAGAGGCTTTTATCCATGGCTGTTAAATAATACGATCCAAATTGCCTCTCCAAGATTAAGTGTATAAAGTCACTGTGCACCTAAAATAGCAAGTCACAGAAGAGTATACTACACTATTGACATAGAGGAAAGAAAGATTACTATTGTTTTCCAAACACTCAAATGCATTTACTAGTAGAATATAAACACACTCATTGGGAACATAATGACTGCAGCACTTTGAGTTTTTACTACTCTAAATGCCTAATCTGATTACACTACTTTAAAACAAGCAATCCATTTCTTTTTCCCATAATAAGGATGAATTTTACAGGCAGAAAAAGGAGCAAATGTATTTTTGCAGAGGAGAAAAATAAATAATCAGAGCAATGAACTTGTGGGAGAACTGAATAACCCGAGAGTAAGAATCAGGTGCCTCACCGACAAGCTACACCATATTTACACTCACTCTAAATCAGAATTCATACTGAGGCATCTAAGTAGCTGCAAATCTACCCCTGGGAAAGCCCAGATCATCTTAATTCTCTACAAAGAACAAGGCTCGCTATTATAAAGATGCTTTTCACATTCAGAGCCCAATCTAACTTGGTAATATTTGTAAAAGGGATAAAGTGATCAAGGTTCCCCACTAGTGTTCAATCATATTTTTGCTCCCTGAGGTAAAAAAACCATTTTTTCTGGAGTGAAGGAATATAGGGTAGAATCTCACAAGGTAGTCACTGCTGCAGGCACAGCTAGAACAGAGGATTTCCTGGTTCCCATGCCATACAGAAACACTGGGTCTCAATCTGCTGCAGTGAAGATCAGTGCATGATGTTATTATGCAGCCCTGTACATTTCACATCAAGGCACAGAACCACTGAACATAAACTTCAGCTACCAGACTAAAACTGCCATTAAAACAACAGACAAACAACTCTGGAACTTACAAAAAGAGATGGAAGATTTTGTTGTAAAGAACTCCAAACAAGATGAACAGAAAACTCTCTCCACTTTGTACAGTGACTGAACTTAGTTTCCTATACAAAACTGATGATAAGCTGTCTCTTTATAATAATTTTCAAGATGTCAGTTTGGGGTCATGTCTGTAGGCACTCCAGAATCAGGAGATATCATCTTCTACTACAGCCTGATCAGAGTGAGACATCACAGGACTTAGCACAGACAGGCACGCAGACAGTGTTGTCCAACATAGCCATTTTCCACGCTACACTTCAGATACAGAAGGTTCTCATCTCTTCAACAAATTATCTGCTGTGCTGCTTCTCACAGCTGAAAACCCCTTGGAGGGCTGAACTGACTCACACACCAAGGCTGATCCCGTCAGAAAGTGTAATGTCTCTCCTCCAGAGCTGCACTGCAGTGCTTACTTCAGAGTCCTGTCTGGAGTCAGCAGTGGCGTAAGACCAAACTATTTGAAATTGGTCACTGGATGGAAGGAAAGAACTTTAGTTGTGAAGATTACAATTTTATTCATAAGAAGCATATAGTACATGCATTGCTATTCCCATCCCATTTTCAATCTCATCCCAGAATAGTAATGCTAGTGGCATTTGTGTGGCATTCAACTAGGCAGGGGCTGGAATAGGGGAGAAAACACCAAATTTTGAAAGTGTTCAACAAAACCAAAATACTCTGCAAATAATTTCATGCATTCCACCAAATCTAAACAGTTTCAAAATCCACGGAGTTTATAGAAACATAGTATTTTTTAAGACCCTGAAATGCTCATATGCTATGGGAACTGTCCTTTTTTCCATGTAACATCTCTTTTATATGTGCACATTGGTCTTGTACCTACATCTATAGGCATAAACTGGTGAAACACTGAGTAAAAAGAAGCTCACAAATAGTTATTTAGCAGAGATTTAATCATTCTTTAGCCAGTCTGCATTTTTTTCATTAAGAGTCTAGAGTGCAAAATAGGTATCTTGACTGTTTCAAAACGAGCTATAAATACTCCTTTCAACATAAGCAATTTGAACTAGTTTTGCTACCTCCAAGACTACATGAAAAGTAATGTTATTTTGACTTTCAAAACTCCATAAGACATTAGAAAAATAAAACTCTGAGTTGGGTGGACCAGATTCTGCTATACAGAAGATAACATTGAACCAAGTTGACTAATTGCCCACTACCAATCTGCTGTCTTGCAGAGAAAGCAACCCAGCTCCAACCTTTAATTACCTAAGTAGTACTTACTAAACTTAGTTCCCCTAAATATCCACAGATTAAAGCAGTTCTGGAGATGATCCCAGATAGCTTTTCCAAGTAAGAACCCTCTCATCACGTGCTATTACTAAACAATCCTGTACAACCAAATAACTATAGTAAACACACACGCTATTGAAAAACACAAATGATTAATTGATTAAACTCAAATGTGAAGTACTTGTTCAGCATTTGAAAGTCAGTTGGGCTATACAAAGCCTCTCCTCACACCCTCATGAAATAAAAAAAACCCAAATTTTCAAAGACCTTTGAGTCAGGCACAAGCACAGGTTTGCTCACACATGAGAAAATACTGAATTCTTTCTTTCTTTCCTTTTTCAGCCTGCAAGAAATGAGAGGCCTTCATTTTATCCCTGGCATGGCAGCGGAGTGTTGGTGTTTTACACAATCCCTCTCACACAGCACTCCCAAAAAGCATTCCCCAGGGTAGAACCATCACCATAGCTGAGACCTGCAACTTCCCTATCAAAAGTTTTCAATTCCATTCTCTGTGAATAGCAGTTGGCCCAAAGAAGCGTAAGCCAAGCATGTACTCACCCCCGGTAGGAGCAAATTAAATGATTTATACTTTCCAAGGTTTCTTCTCCCTCTAAGAAGACATGGAGAAATCATAAGTGCTCTGTAGTGCAGCATTAGGCTGTTATAACTAGCTGGGAAGTGGTAACCACTTTATTTATCTTGAAAAGCTACACTATTCATTTTAAAAAGTGCAATAAAGGAGTCAAGTCATGAGCTGATCAGGAGAACTGAAGGTGAGCTGAAAGGTGATGGCGGCAGCAGCAGCAGCTCCAGGCTCCATGAACTTAATATGGCTACAATTTACTACTATGGAGAGAAAACACCCACAGCTTAGCCCGACCTTCTCTGCAGGTTTTGGATAAGTCACTTTGCCTTTTTCAGTCTTCTTTTCCTTGTCCATTTCCATTAGGTGCTCTTCGGGACTGCCACTGCATCTCACAACAAGGGCAGACAACACTACAGCTCTATAGGGACCTTCTACCCTCAACTAGCAAAACAAGACTGAAGCAGTACTAATTAACATGCTGGCTTTGACTTCTTCCCTGTCTAGCCAGTCCTGGGTGGACAATCTCCTGAGAGCACCCATGGCTCATGAAGTGAGATTTGAGAAAGGAGAGAATGGTAATGTTCCAGGTAATTTCTTTCACATACTAATCTCGAAGGGTCCACACAAAAATAACAAGAAAAGGCAAATGGACATTGGAAACACCTCAAAGTTTCAGTGCAGGTAAAGGGAGCAGACAAAGGACAGCAGCAACAGGGCAGAGAAAAGCTTTAGAAAGTTAGAAAAGGCAACAGTAGTCAGAGATCCCATGGAGGGATTTAAAAATGTGTCACAATCAGACAAAGAATGCAATCTTTATGAAGGCATGAAAAGTAAAGGGAGAAAAATCTCACCAAAGAACTAAACCAGAAACAGCATCTCACCATCCAGCACTAAATCAATCTGTAGGGCAGAACCCCAGGTGTTGTCAAGTGTCGAGGTGTAATGACAGTGGAGTTAAGGCAGTGTACACCAGCACAGATATGCCCCAGAAGCTCTGAAGAACAATTGCCTCTCTCCAAGAGTCTGTTTGCGCTGGAAGCTCACAAAACTCAAAACACAAGTTGATTCACAGTAAACAGGGGGAGGGGGTAATAAATCTATTTTCCACATTTCAGTTGACTTAAGCTTCTAAACATAAATTTTATCCAGAAATTCCATTCCAGAAATTTAAATGTTTCCCACCATATGTGAACATTTTACATCTTGCTATTCAAAGGTTTAAATACCTCTGCAATAGATCCAGTCATATTACCCTCAATCCACTAAACAACTGAGTGCATCATATGCAGGGGAGAAATAATTCATCAGGTTTAGATGATCTCAGAGCATTGTCCAACAAGCAAGTACGTATGAAAACTGAACAGGCAGAGACTAAATTATCATATTCTTGCTTGCAGGAAGGCACATTTACTACCGTTCCTCACTATGGGTAGAGAATGTCGCTCTAAATATCATTATTGCAACACCTGTCCTTAAAATTAAACCGCTCATTTAATGTCACAAAAAGGAAAACAATTGAATGAGCGCATTCACACAGGTAACCTGCATTCTACCTGAAGTGTCTGCTCTGCTGTACTGCAACTTACCAGTGGAGTCCCAGCAGAAACGACTTTTGCTCAGTTTCTAAGGCTATTACAATTTCTGCTATAATGTCTTCAGTGTCTGTCAACTTCAAAGAATAGAGAAAACCACCACTCTTTATTGCCTGAAGGTCTCAGCTCCCTGCAGAACAGGAGTGATGACAATTTAATTGTCAGCAGGTTCATAGAGCATTTTCAGACTGACAGGTGGGTAACCACATCTGTTAAATGTCACTGGCACTAATGAATGCAGAACTAAACATGTATAATAAAATTTGGTAACTTCTGACCAAAAAAAAAAAAACAATTATGAGGGTTCTTATTAAAAATACTGGCAGAACAAAGTTTGAAATTAACTTATTGTAATGAAATTGCACACTCTGTCTAAGTGTATTTTTAAATCAGTAATTTTGACCCTCAAAAAAACCCACCGAGATCCAAAGCGACAGAGTTCAGGCTCAGTAGGGTCTGGTTTTGGTGAAGCTTTCCAAATTGCTGTGTGTCTACATCCAGTTTTACATGCCAAACAAAAGGCTAAACAGTAGCCCTTTGGTAACTCAAGCCCTTTTGACAGACCCCCCTTTGCTTTTCATTCTAGATTTCTTGCCCAACCAAAACCAAACCTCTCACTACATTTTGATTTTTCCGTTTCTTTTATCACTTTCTCTGCTTACTACTTCCAAGAGCCTGCCTCTTTGCCTTGCTACAACCAAGATTCTCCCACGGCTCACTGTTCAAAGTCAGTGTCCCTTTACTCATGTGTCCCTTTAATCTATGCTCCAACTCCAGGCTCCCCAACTGGATAATCTTAGTCTTTATACAACACAACTCCAATCCTCAAATTTCTTTATCGCTTTTGCAGCTTCCAGTGACAATTTTCTATCTCTGCACGCTTTTCACAATCTACTTCGCTGCAGCCCAGTTTTGTGCTCATCCAGTTTTGCCTGAATCCTCCACACTGGTGATCCAAGTTATGGACTGTTAACGTACTCAGAGTACAGAGATGAGGAAATGAATGCAGAGTTTTAATATCCACCAAACAATTCAGTGCCTCACAGACTCCCAGGTCAACCCCAAGAGTATGGATTAATGCTTACAGGCTGATTTACAATGCCTTTTCAACCCCCTTTCTACAACACCTGATTTTACATCAGGTGTGGTAAGGACCACACATGATACAAACCAAGACAGCAGCTCTTCCTGTCTCAGCAGCAATACATGGCAATAATGTAAAAAACAAGGACTGAAATCGAAATTGCCGTGGACAAGGATGGGTAAATTTAAACATGGCTTTTATAGCAACAACACCATTTTCTGAGTTGAAAATGGGGCAGACGTCCACACAAAAAGGTCTATCTGCGTGGTCACACCAATGAAAACCTCATCTTTATCCCACACTAAAGGTGAGTCAGTCAGCAATACCACAGAGATCTGCATGCCCAAGTCTCATTAACTTTGACTCTAAAATCCCCAGTTCAGGACTTCAAATACGTCATGAGTGAAACATAGTTCATTTGATTTCCATACCAAATCACAGGACAACTCAGGTTGGATGGAACCTCAGGATATTAGTCCAAACTTTTGTTCAAATATAATTTTTGCAGGAGCCTAGATCAAGACTGAGGTATCTGAATTTGCTTCTTTATTCTATCTTATATTTCCTCTTTGACCTCAGGCCAGTAATTTACACAACTGCTGTCTGCCTGAGTTGTCTGCATTTAGAGAAAGAGAGACGTTGCACTATTACTACCTTAACATTTGAGAAATGCTTAGGTAATGTGGTTTGAAATATAGGCAGTCAGACATCTAAATACTAGACCTGGGCTAATATTATTCTTAGCACTCCAGACCATTCAACTGGGATGTTTTGTTCCAGTCAAAGAAAGTAAGGGCCTCAGTTCAGAGATGTGAAATTTGATTCTCAAGTTGGCTATATTTTAGAAATTCTCGGGTTTGTTTCAGGCCTGGTGTTTTTTTTTTTTTCAGAGCAAAGACTTAGCTTGTAAAAGTCCTTTTCCACAGTGTGCTTTAACTAGATGCAAACCCACTGTAAATAAATCTGAGTCATATGAAATAAAGATTATATCAAGTCACATTTTTATTAGGTTTAAGAATATACAGCAATACAAAGAAATACTATTTAATATGTTTCATTTGCCTTTGTTTACTACATCTCTAAATGGCATTTTAGTCAGGCACTAATTTACTGTGTGTTAAACTATTTCCTGCAAATCTGACACCTAGACCTGGGGATATAGATAGATCATCCTGGAGTTTGTTTTCTGTTCTCAGCTCTCCAGGGGATGCTGCTGGCAGGCTGAGCCAAAGCACAGAGATGTTTGTCTCATTTCTTTCTACTATTTTGGATGCCAGTATTAGTACACTGGTAGAAAATGAACTGCTCAGAGAGAAGGATGATTATTTTTCAAATTCTAGCTTCAATCAAATCACATTTCCTACACTGCTTCACACAAAAAATAAACAAAACACTTTTCTTAACTAACTTCAACTACATCTCCCTGCATGTCCATTTAATACCTACATTCATAAGCCAAAGTGTGTCAGCAGTTCAACCTAAATCTAGGCGTGAGTTCTGATTAGGAGACTTCAGGACTCACATGAGAAAAACTTATCATTACATGTTTGTCGTTCACTCTCAGCTTGTCCACTAAAAGCAGTTTTAAATTGTCATATATCTGTCTTCCCCAGAAGCAGAAACCATTGAGATCACAATCAATAAAGTTTACCACTCCACAGGGACAAGAATGAGTCTGAAGACACTGGGTGAGGGGAACAACGCAAAGTGAACCCCAAACAAATAAAAACCCAGCAGCATATGACAAGTGGGTACAGAAATAAACTACCTGCTAGCTGGTTAGCAAGTCTATCAACTACATAAATATATACATCTAGGCATGCATGCATGCACATTCACAGGAAACTGCATCTGTATGTTATGTGAATACTATATGCATAAAACAACTAAGAAATTTTTTTTAAACCTTTCCTCATTTTCATTTTCTTTTAGATCAAGTTTAAAGCTGGTAACATCCCTGGTCTTTGAAGGCATAAGACATGGAGTAACAAAACATTTTAATTCTACACGTATGCACTGTCAGCAAATCTATCATACTACAACAGCTGCACATTTTCCATGCATGAAGGCAACGAGTAAGTCTAATAGGCAAGTGGGGAATATTTGCAAATAACATAACACAACACAGTAACTGCCTGTATTACCTCAGTGAGAAGAGTCTTTCTGTGCTAGGTATTGTATGAATGCATAATAGCAGAACCTGCAGGTCATGACGAGCTTACTAATTTAGGCTGTTCATGAATCAAAGGTTTACAGTGAAATTATTAATACCACCTCCTTAAAAGTGGAGGTCTAAGGCATTTATCCCTGCTACAAAATGGGAGCTTCATCTAGCGAAGATCATGAGTGCGTTGTTTAAAAGAAAAACATATTACCACATTGTTTAAAGAGAATTTCCATCAGCGCAAAACTACATATTCCACCAGCATTTATAATTTATTACACTAAGTTCATGATCTTATATATTACGGTGTCTATAAAAATTAAGAAAAAAGAAGGATACATCAATCCAGCATGCTGAGAATTATGCATTTAAATAAGCACTGCATTTGTTAAATAAAACTGATGGAAATCAATGGTTCCTATAGTGTCTTTACTACAAGTGTACAAGAAATAACTTTTTCTACCCCTTTGGAAAATTACTTTGAAGAGTCAGTCCTGCCTTTACTAGTCATCATCGATTTTTGTAGAAAAAAATAACAGGCTCTTGTCCTCTCTATGGTACATTAACAAAAGCATCTAAGACTTCTATAGTTTCTCCACAATGCATCACATCTTACGTGAGCCCCCAAAGTTATTACTAACAGTTTAAAATACACACAAACTTAATGATTTTTGATCCTGACTCAGAACTCTGTTATACACATTCTACTGAGAAACACACTTTATTTCACTGTAGAGGACTAATTTTTTTTCTCTCACTACATGAACAGAAAACACTGCTACAATGTGCCCTTTAATTCCACACTAAAGACAGCATGGCTCAGGAAGAAATGCTAACTCTGTCTTTCCCCAATCCATAATTCATCTTTACCCACTGATAACAATGGGAGGAACACACTTGAACAAAACTGCCAGCTATTTAAAATCAGCATTGCTGATGAACTGTCCATGGTCAACAAACTGCTGGTCAGAAAACACCACTGCCTCTTTCAGTTTCAAGGCCACTTACTGACTAGTGTCAGAAGATAATGGAAACATATTCCCAGATATTTCTAATTCACAGCAAGAAATTTAAGTATTTTCTGTACTGTAGACAGGGATTACTTGAAAACATTTGCAACAGTGAAGAGTCTAGATCAATTATTGAAGAGTCTAATATGACCCAGTGGAGTCACATGGTGAGAAACATCCTGTCACCCAGTCACCGCACCTTGTAAATGTTCTGAAAACGTTACCTGCAGTTCTGGAGGACAGGGAGTCATGGGAACATTCTGAAACAAGAGGCAAGCCATTGGAGCACAGAAGCTACAAATCAGACTTGCTGGGCAGATGGCACTGCAAGCGAGTGAGCTGATGGCAGATGGAAGTGAGAGCTTCCATAAGGCCAAAAACTTGGTTGCAAACTAACGAGATATGTTAAGATGCTCAAGACAACTACTCCTCCTTTCTGATTGCTCTGCTTTAAGTGAGGGTCAGATCAACTTCTCCTCCGACAGAAATCTACCCAGAGTCATAAAGAAAAGGTAGTTTGGTTTCCTTCAAAGAGGAATACCCACAGCAGCCATCCAGAGAGTAACTCAATACCAAGTAAGTGTAATATTTGTAATTCAGAAATTCCAGGCTCTCATGAAATTTCTAACATCGAAACCCTTCTACGTGTAATCTATAAATCCTCCAGTCTCCAGGACAATATAAAGACCTCTATCTTATCATAGAAGAGGAGCTTTCAACAAAGGGGAAGTTTAAAGCCAGGAAGGATCTCTAATGGAAAAATGCTACATAACACATTAACCATGGTGAGGATTTGGTCTCAGTCCAGACTAGAACCAAGGCTGGCTTGGTGCTCACAAATGATCCTACTCCTTCCTGAAGCTGACCTACAGTTCCCTTGCTGCTGTTATGGGATAGAGAATACCTATAACTCTTATGATTGCAGAATAGTTACTCTCAGAAAACGCATGCAGTACCTCTTAAGATATTCACAAATATCAGTCCTCTGATATTAAAAGCAATCCTTCTCCTCTAGTTACATATATACACATATACATATGTATTTTCTTTCCTTTGCAGAGCCTCAGGGTTCTTTTTTAAAGTGGCATTGCCAAGACTTCAGAGTTTTTTCTGTTCTGATACAGTGGTCCCCAAAACAATGTTTCCAGGAGAACACAATACAAAATTATCTACTTCAATGAGTAAATAAGACTATCTCAGACAGTGTAGGCTAAGTGAGCTTCTAGCAGATAGCAGCTTTTCCAAGCTTCTAACACTACTGCTAGAAGCTTATGGAGTTTTTATCCAAAGATATATTTCAAAGGGTGAGCCTTTTTTATGACTGTCATGAACTGCAGGGATCTCATGGTCCTATAAACTTCTGTAGCTGCAATTTCTAACATCTGGGGATTTTTATTTTTTTTTACTTACATGTAAGTAAGAAAATGGGGTGAAGTGGTAAATAAATAAACTTGGTTGAAAGCCTTTGAGAAAAAGGAAGTAAAACTGCAGGCTTGTGTGGGAAGCTAATAAAAAAGGGAGCACAGCAATAGCACTGCAATGACACAAAGGATTAACAGGCTCTCAGCAAGAATTCGCATTTTCCAGGGTACTATGAAGTTCTTATACCCTAAATACACATGGAAAAAACATCCACATAACATAAGAAAACTACTATATGCTATACACACCCCCATGCATTTGTAGGGCCCCTTGTGCTTAAAGCAGGTGCACAGATGGTATAGGTAAGGATAAGTACATCTTATAAAGGTGCCTACAGAGAACAGTGTATTCATATTCCAGATGAAAATCCACACACTCTCATCAATTTTCTATGCAATCTTCATCAAGTCTCTTGACCTTTTCTGGGACTTCTCTCTCTTTAGTCATGTGATTACAAGCTACATTCCCATAGAGATGAGCTATGCTACTTGCTCCTTTTTGATCGGTTTTACATCATTGTACCTTATTCTCATTACATGCCAGAACTCAATCCCCAGCTACCAGACAAGAATGAAAAAAATATAAGTAGATAAAAAGCAAACCAACACCCTACACACTAAAAACAAAACACCAAAAAACTAACCAACCACAAAAAAACCAACCAAACAAAAAAAATTGTCCAGATCTACAGCTGGTTACTGAGCAGTAACAATAATGCGTTCTTATAGACCCATTCCTGTCCCACAAACATCAATTTCAGCTATTTTCAGATGCTTCCTTTATTTGTATCTATCTTACATCTAGCCACTCTTGCAGCGTCTCAATTCCCCCTTCAGCTGCAGAAGATACACAGTGATAAGCTGTACATAACAGGAAGTTATTAAAAATGCTACAGTTGCAATTCTGTGACAGATTTGATCTGTAAATCTGTGTTCTAACAAAAGAAACACTTTAAAAAAGAAAGACTAATATCATCCCTGTGACTAGAAATTAGTCTAATGCAAGTCTTGTGATATTGTTCTTAAAACTTCAGCATCCTGAGGCAGATTTGGGCCTCCCTTGTGTCCAGCCCTTGTGGTCACAGAAAAAAGTGCATTTTAGTGACCTGAATTTCAGAAAACACATCAAAATGACCCAACTGTATTTAGCTATTCCAATTGTTCTTAAACTAATCTTACAATTTTAGAGGAATGAAAGGAGCTGAACTGTTTGTTCTAAACATGTGAAGAAGTTCATCACTGCTTCTGAAATTCCAATTTACATACAATCATACATTTTCTCTTGCCAGTTTTATCGTATCATTGTAAAAAATTCTCATTCATGCTAAATGGAAATTCCCATCAGAACTTTGATAGGCATCTTTCTAATCTAACTTCTTACAGTTTTGGGGCCTCCGTCATCTTGGCTTCCAAGTGTGCTGCCAAGTACATGCTCAGACATGATCACATTGATTTATCCACATAAATGGAGGAAAACAGAAGAGGAGTAGGAAAGAATACTAAGTGAGGGGCAGGATTACTGCTCTGAACTCTCCTAGTGCCTGAGGCTGACTTTATTCTAGAACTCATGCTGTTGCTGTCTGCAAGAAGGCACAGACTCAATTGCCATCAAAGAGTCATATTAAAAAAAAAATCTCAACTTCAAATTAACTTGGCTACTGCCATTGGCAAAATGTCTCATCTCCCACACACTGTAAACCACAGAGAGGCAAGGAGAAAGAGAAAGGAAATACACACAGAAAAGACAGATGGGAAGATGAAAGCATTGTGGACTAACACTGATACTAAAATGCGTCATCTATTTTTGCCCTCAATCAATTCTTATTGCCTGGCCAAGACAGATATCCTGAAGTAAAATGGATTCCAGGGTTTCCATATCACTTACCTCATCATCCCCCTTCACACAATATAAATTCCTACTCTGAATACATAGTTTATCATTAAACTAGCTAAGCACAGTTAACCGTATAATGGTAATGAACACAAATTAGTGTGCTCAGATGTCATCGCAAACACAGCACATTTAGCTACCCATAGTTTCAAGAAGAGCACACCTCTCATTACTTGCGCAATACATACATCATGAGCTAGACAGAAATTAATAAGCACCAAAAGAAACAAAATTAAATAAATCAAATTGCCAGCACTAGTCTCATAATGACCCCCAAAACATTCTTTTATCTGAACATTAACTTCTGCCTTTGATAAAGTCAAGGCACTACGTAGCACAATAAACCTTATTTCTTCACAGAATAGTCCTGGGGTTTTTTTAAGTTTAACACATTCATGCTTACATGCCACTGGAGCCTGGTCACAACAACACCACCCAACACATGTCAAGAGCTTTTAAGGTATCACAAAGTTTCCTCATCTTACCTGGCTCTGTACAGTTCTTCTCTTCATGTGTCCCATTAGGTGATGCCATCAACCTTCTGTTCCTCCATAGTTCTGATACAATGCCTCTGTCTGCAACACTTGATTCTCGTCCTGTATTAAACAGAAAGAGGTTATGCCCACTAATGCCGATTTTTACCTACATCATCCTAACTGGACTGTATGCACCCACTAGTGAGGAGCAAGGACAGACCATCAGAATGTAAGCACGGCACAAATCGAGGTGTGACTGGAGCACATGCCAACAGACGTATGCTGGGTGCTCCTACCTCCAAAGGGTCTAACTAGCTATGAAGGTGCAGTATCCGAGCTGTTATCATGCTCTGGCCATCAGAACACCTGGCTGTGACCCACAACAGAAAAATATTCTGCAGCAAGCAAATGCTGAAGCCTGTACCTGTGAAAGACAGCACTTAGTTCCTGTAGATGAAACCAGCCCAGCAATCTGGTACAAACAACAATCACGCTTCAATGTAGTCATCTGCACTTGAACATACCACATCACTCCTTGCGCAAAAAAATAAAAAACACATACGGACGTGGTCCAGTTACATTTCAGTTTATCCTGAGTCTAGAGGCTGAACTTTCCACTGCTGGGCATACTTGATTATGTTGAATCCTTCCTAACTCATCAAAGAAAATGGAAAATAACTGCACAGTGAATCCTTAGAAGTCTTAAGAAAAACAAACTTCTTTAGAAGTCAACAGAGATTTTGCCTCAAGTCATATTGCAGAAGAGTTCTCAATGAAACCTGCTAAATCGAGTACAGGAGCACTTGTGATAATGTGAGGCGTGCAATTATAATAATCAAACAAAGAATAGAACCTCTTAATTAAATCACTTCCACCTCAATCTTAACCATTTCAAATGAACATACTATAATAACAACAAAAATTCTTCCACAGCTGATCTTAAACTTTATATTCAGTCATGATGTAATGGTTGTGTTTTGCTACAGTGACTCTTGGGAAAAAAAACCTAGCTTGGAAGTTAGTTTTTTTAGAGCATTTGCTAAAATATTCTGAGGCACAATTATAAGAAACATAGAGAACAGATGGTCAATGTTTATGGATAATATGTACTGTAAATTAGCCAGCTGAAAAAAACCCTACCTGATGCAGCAAACCATCAAAAATTAGGTTATGAGGGATTTAGCTGATAACCCAGGAGATTATAAACTTTCATTAGTCATGGCATTTTTCATGTAAACCTAAAAAAGTTCTGGAAAAGCAGCTTCAACACAAAACACACACAAAGTATACAAACATATTCATACCTCCATTACTTGTTTTCACAAACCAGTAAGTTTATGAAAATAAATAGGTGGAGCATGAAAAAAAACCCATAGGCATGACAAAGAGTTCAAAATAAAGAAAGCAACAGTATACTCTAAATCTACAATTTGAAAAACAAGTTGAAAGTTTTAAGATGAACAATATGCTAATATGGTCTAAGAAGCTGAATTCTTATATGGATGGCTTGTTGCCATCCTAGATATAGCTCAAACAACCCAGGCAATGATTTAAGCACAAGAGCATTACCAAGTGTGACAAGTTCCAGCAGATTTTTCTTCCCTAAAGCATACACTTGAACTTCAGCTCTAATTTAAGCAGATGACCCATCCTAATTGTGCTGAAATCTGATTTTCTCATATTAAATGTAGACATAAGATCTGCACTTAGTTGACTTTGTTCTTAAATCCTCAAGGACTGCTGGCAGCCCTACCTAGAGACCCAAGTGCTGTCCCAGCGACCTTACAATTTGCATTCGAGGGATGCGAAGCATATTGCAGGAAGAGGGTCTGAAGCTGCACACTTACAGCCCAAACTGTGCCAGCCGGCAGGAAAAAAACCCCAGCCAACATAGGGGAATGATGGGGTTAATTATAAATGCATCAGTTTACCAACACAGCACTTGCACAAAGGATGTAAAAGACTCTATATAACACGCTCTCTACAAAACATGAGATTAGCACTGTTTCTTGCCGAAAAAGCAGAATTTTCTGTCAAATTCCTGCTGTAATGGGGCTGGGGGGAGATGTTGGATGTGTGTGTGAGCCTAAGAAGCAGTTGTAGCTGATGGAGGTTTGCAACCTAAGGACAAAATGAAAGGTGGCCCGAAGTTCCAGCGGGAACCGCAAGCGGCTGGAGAGAACTCAACTCGGATGCCGCGGCAGGGGGGAGCTCCTTCAGGGTCGTCCCCAGCCAGGCACGGAGCTGTGCCGTGGTGCCCCTCCGGCTCCGGACCCGAGCGGCACGGCGGGATGGGCAGCCTGCACCTCCTGCCGCTCTGCCCCTCCTGCTCCCTGCCTCTGCCACCGGGAGCCTCACAACGGGGACAGCCCCCGGCGGGTCCCGGGGCAGCGGCAGCAGCAATAGCAGCGGCAGCAGCAGCAATAGCAGCGGCAGCAATAGTCCCCCCGGGTGCCCCGGTCCCCCCGGCCGCCCGCCCGGCCCTGCGGGGTCCGCCGCAGCCGCGGCCACTCACCCGCTCTGGAGAGCAGGCTGGACATGCACCAGGCGAAGAAGAGGATGGCGCAGATGAAGCCCAGCTGCTGCAGCAGCATCTCCCGCCTCTTGCGAACTTTCCTCAGCAGGAGCAGCATGGTCTTCGGGGGGGCGAGCGGCGTCTCCTGCGGGTCCATGCGGGCGGGCGCGGGGCGTGCGGGGTGTGCGGGGTGTGCGGGGAGGCGGGATCAGCGCGGGCGGCTCCCCGCGCACGGCTCCATGCCGGGCGGGCTGGCGGCGCGGGGAGCGGCCGATGGCCGGGCCTGGGCAGGGCAGCGGCGCGGCGGAGAGGCAGGTGCTGGTGATGGTGATGGTGGTGATGGTGGCGGCGGGGGAGGCGCCGCTGCTCAGGGGCCGGGCCGAGCCCCGCGCCCCACACGCACCATGGCCGGCGGCGGGTGCGGGTCAGCGCCCAGCCACGGGCACATCACACAGCTCCCCGCCTGGCCGGCCCCGTCCCGAGTTTATCCCCCGCTCCCCCGCCGCCAGCGGTAGGCGGCAGTGGGCGGCACAGCCGCCCGCGGGCTCCCGGCGCGGCGGCCGCTCGGCCCCTCCGGCCCGCCCCTCGCCCGCAACTTTCTGGGCGCCGCTCCGGTACCCATGGCAACGCGCGAGGGCCGCCCGCCCCGCGCAGCGCTGCGGGACAGGACTGCGGGGCACGGCCGTGAGCGCGGAGCCCCTGCGGGGGGGAACCCGCTGGGACAGCGGAGTGCAGGGCACCGGGCTGGGACAGCGGGCTGGGGTGCAGGACACCGGGCAGGGACAGCTGGCAGGAACACCAGGCGGAGGTGGCCTGAGTATCCGTAGCGGGCCGCAGGGAGGCAGAGCCCCCGGGGCTCAGGGGAAGCGGCCCCGGTGCCGCGGTGAGGGGCGCGGCGGGCACGGACGGCTCGGGGTTCCTCCACCTGTCTCCAGGAGATGCGCTTCGAGACGGACTTCCATGGGGAGGACGGCGCTTCTGCGCTCAGTCTGCACTGCAACGAATGTGTGATGTCTAGGGCGACTAATTAAATGACCCATCTTGTGAAACACTGGTTAGTTCCAGACTGTCACAGCTGATTTTATTTCTTTATTTAACTAAAATTTGATGTTTACATTAATAAAGTGGTTGCTGTAAGCCAACGAAAGCAGTTCTGGGAACTTCCTCCTATAGCCCAGGCATCGGTTCTGTATCCCTCCCAGAAATGCTGTGCATGTGAGGAAGGGCATGTATACAAAATTGGATTAACTCATCTGATCTTCTTTTCAATACAGCATTTGGTTTACAACAGGAGGCCTTTCAGGATTCCCTCTGGATCTTTGTCCATGTGCTTTAGAACATACAACGCTTCATAGCTGGCATTGTTTCTAATGGTGTTCATAATTACAATGCAAACATCCTGCCTTCAAAAACAAATCATCAGAAATAAAGTATCACCAATCCTCTGCTTTCCCATCATTGTTCAAATGTGTTTTTTAATTTTGCTTGTGAACTCTGTCTGCTATAGTGAGATGCAGCAGCACAATGCTCAGGATGCTGTGGCACACACTGCATGTGAAATTGCTCCAGATTCATGCTGAAGACTGCCCGTTGTCTCAAGTGAGAAAGACATTACTTAAGCTGGGGAACCAAAGAGAACCAGTTGTGTTAACCTTGTTGCTTGCTTGCATGCATGTAGCTACAGAAACTTGTGTGTCTTAACTGTTCAGGCTCCAGGCCCACCTAGGCTCTGATGGGCCTTTTAACTTTCTGATCTACATTAAAGCAGGAAAACAACTGCATGTTGGAAGAATGACACTAAGACATGCTCCAGTCTCCTTTCTTTCATTCCCTTTATAGCTGCTGAGAAAGTAAAAGTAACACTGAAAGCTCTTGCTTACTACAAAAAAGGTAATAGAGAAGATTGCAAGTCAAATTATATCCCTTTATTTGTCTCCATGGCCACATAGGGAAACTCACAGCTGAAATGAGAATTCTCACCATTCTGAACCCAGAATGCTGAGAGCCACCCCTGACCAAAAGAACTTACAGGCCAGTTAGATGCAGAGACATTGGAATCTAGATAAAGGCAACTGAAGGTCTTCAGCACTGTTATTTAAAGTGGACTGGGTTTTATTCATTGAAGACTTTTAAGCTCCAGTGAAGGTGTTGGTTGACCATGTCAGTAGAGATGCCCCTTCATACCCTGCCAGTTGTCATAATACTTGAGAGTTAATTCTTCACATGGCTTTCCATCACCTGTTTTCTGAGACTAAAGCCTCTGCTTCCATCCAAAGCACTAATGTGAACACCAGTCTGCCATCTTCTTCTGTCTTTAATAAGAGTTCAGTGCTGACAAGACTGTAGTTTTCTGTATGAAGATTTTATCTAGCAATAGAAAGATGATGACACTGAAGGGTATTGCAGAGATTTGTTTTATCCACTATCCACTTCCTGTAAGTTTGTAATCTTCTTAGAATAATAGAATTAGTAAGGTTGGAAAAGACCTGTAAAATCATCAAGTCCAACCATTAGCCCAGCATTGACACGTTCACCACTAAACCATGTCCACAAATGCTACATCTACACATTTTTTGAACACTTCCATGGATGGTGATCCTACCACTTCTCAGGGCAGCTTATTCCAATGCCTGACCATTCTTTACTTGTAGGAACCATGGCTTCAGGGAGGCTATCCTGATGGTTGGGTCTCTTCCTGCAGCTGATGGAGATTGCTTCTT
This sequence comes from Xenops minutus, assembly GCA_035221455.1. NCBI lineage: Eukaryota > Metazoa > Chordata > Aves > Passeriformes > Furnariidae > Xenops > Xenops minutus. Next base: position 47,470,855 of record JAWWEE010000158.1, on the reverse strand, counting down.
ATTTATATATTTACCATTTATTCTCTTGCTGTTTACACTGAAGACATTTTCAAAGCCATGCACTCCTGATCTGAAAAGTTACTGCTATTATGCCATGCAAAGTTTGTTAGAACTGAGATAAATTTGGGTCTGCAAGTAACGCTGTGATTCACAGGTATGCCATATTTGTGTGTATGGGTTGTTTACACAAAGACCATGGAAGTGAACCATTGTTAGGGATCCTGAGTTTCACATGGGAGGGATTTTCATTAATTCTGTCGGGTCCTATGAACATCACATGAATCAAACCAAAGCACATGGTTAGTAACAGGAATGCAATTATAATATTGTCTTTTCTGACAGAGGTTTTTTTCCTTTTCCTCTCTGTTAAAAAGTTATCTGTATTAAAGGTTACAGAGGTAACAGTGACTATAGAAACCCTGAGGCCTTCCCTTTGAGAAACAGAAAGCAAGAAACAAAACCCAAAAAAGTGAAGAGATCTTTTGTGAATCCCTTACATAGAAAAAGTCTTCTACCCATGATAGTGTGTGTCTCTCCCTCTCCTGTGTACACAAATGAGGCAGATCAAAGTTCAGACAGTACTAATCTCCTAATCATACAAGCTTCTGATTAGCATTTTTAATCAGTCTGGTGATCACAGGGCAGCCTCAAAATCATTCTTGAATACTAAACTTTCAGAACATAATTCCAAATCACTTTTATTTTGGTGCAGGCTTTTGTGAAATGTGTCAGGGAACTCTTTGTGCAGGATGTCTCCAAAGGAAGTGGTGTGCTGCAGAACTTGGCTCCAGTTGCCTCTCCCCAACAGCAGTCAGGACCAGTGCCTGGAGGGTCTGAGTACATTCAAGCCATTCACACGGAGGTTCTTACTGCAACCATGTACCAACACTTTCATCTGATTTAAGACATCCATGCTGTGTATGAGGGTATTGTGATACAGTGTCAGGGGCAAAAGAGAGGCTTTCTGCCTAAGGTGGCATTACATAAATTTGCATTCATTTTTTAAATCTTAAATTATTGCTATCTCTTACTGCAACCAGAACAATTGTATATAAATTCAACAGAGTCTTCCATTAATAGTCTCATTAAAAAAAAAAAAAACAAAAAAACAAACCCAAAGTGTAGAAAAGAAAATATTAAATAGCACTTGTGTTTAAGCCAAATGCAAGAAACAATCCTTTTTATTACTGTGCTTATGATTGTGATCATTTAACTTGTGTGTGTCCTATGCCAAAATGTCTCACTAGAAGCACATACTAATGCTAGTTTCATCTAGTACTGCCAAATTTGCTTGTTTTTCATCTCAAGCACAATTAGTATCTTGAACTGAGTAACAGCCAAAGGCTTTGAATTAGGAAGCGTCTCACCAGAGATCCATGAAAGCAGCTCATCTGAGAAGAAAATATTGATGCTGCTGAGAGTTGAAGGAGAAGTATGTTTGGATTAATTCTCTATGGCACCCCCTAAAAGGAGCCGAAAAAGCAGCAGCACAGCAGGCCAACGGGAAACTCAGGCCCTATTAGTTGTCCATGAAGATTGTTCCAGCACAGAAGAGCTGTGAGTGCATCAGCTGAGAAGCCTGGATGATTAGGAGGTGACTGTGACAGGCACTCAGCCAGCCACAGGAGCCTTTTAAAGTCCAGCTTTTCCAACTGATATAAACAGTATCCCTGTATCAATCCCTCTGTCCTGTTGATGCCTTAGGACAAAAGGTAGTATCAAAGAAAAGCCAACAGCGTTCTCTTAAAAAAAAGACAAGAAAATATCCCAAAAGCCATAAAACTTCATCTGAGAGGAAGAGCCTAGGATCCTGCCTTTGCTATTTGGTCCAGATGGTTCTTATGAGGAGCCATGGAGAGAACCTTAGCTGGGTGCTGCCCATAATCACCTGACTGTCAAGGAGGAAGTAATCCTGTGCTTATTTATGACCCAGTCCCTGGAAAAGGAGGACACACAAATGTGACTTGGCAATACAAGCTTGCAGAAAGCAAATAGTAGCACATCAATATTTAAATGTTGAACTGTAATTCAGGCCACAATATCTCCTTCGGTGTGTATGTATATATATATATATATATATATATGGTTGTTTAAGCACTGGTGAAAGGTGCTTTGCTGAACTATACTCGGAATTTAGAAAGCAGATCCATTGTTGTCAGCAACACTGAGGGTTTGACCAGAGTGTCTGTGATGGGTAAATCCTAAACTGAGACCACTGTATTTACAGAGAAGCTCCAACTGTAGTATGCAGGACTCATCCTTGTGTTAAGATCCTCAATGTCTTTCCACGTATTCTCAGATTTTTATGCCCCATCCTTTTTCCAGTTCTCGTAGACAGTTGTCAGTTGTATTACATATTACACTTTTGCATGCTTCAAAGGCAAAAGTTTTCTTTAATGGAGAGTTATTTCTGTATTTTAATTCAGACCTTTGTTTTGCTTCCAAGGCTGCAACCAACTCAACCAAATTTTAAATGAACCAAAATTTAAACACTGTGAAGAAGTCAGTCTGACATTGTGATATGGAACCACATTTTCCTTTAACTTACCCAACTCCTTCCTTGTGTTTTGTATGTTGCAGTCTGCCTTCTGATGATTTTTCTTTAATAATCTTGACTAATGCTACTTGGATTTCTGATGAACATCTGTAATTACACCCTAGTTTCAATGCTTAGCTAGGAGCCACACACTCACCAAGACCCTATTGGGAGCTTAACAGTAGTCAATCAAAAATACTGTGATTCTCCCACAGTATGCAGAGATGTTACAAACAAAAATTCCTCATATTTTACATGCCATAAACAATGACATATAAGCCCAGGAAGGAGGTCAAATTGATATATATAATCTTCCTGCCATACAGTAAGAATAAAGATACCAACCAGACATAAGCACTTGATGTGATCTCCTTTAAGCTACAAGAAAATAGGATCAGTTGACTCCTGATGTCCCACATGTGCTGCTAACACATTTCAGTTTAGGTACATTGACTCTGTTTATTTCTCTAAGTCTGCCAAAATGTCTTCTTGCAGGACAGAATGAGAGACATTATGCATATCAGTAGTATTCAATGTGTTCTTCTGCCTATAAGGTTTCAATTAATATCTAGCTAAAAAGGGAGTTTGTTAGAAAAACCTCAATATTTTCCACCTTAAATCAGTATTGTCTAAGCCTCCAAATTCATCACAGAACTATGTTTAATGCCCACTAGGTTTCTCAGGGATATAGGTAGTTGTTTCAATGTTTGCCAGATTTGAAGAACTCATGCACATACATAAAGACATACGGAAATGGGGGTTAAATTGCAGGGGCTGTTACACAGTATATCCTCCCCTACACACACAGCATTCTGACTTTTCCAGCTTCTCAAGTTTGCTGTCTCCACTGAATCCTACTGTCAGTTGATTGCACTGTGTTTTCATTTTGCCAGTGATTTTCTAGTCCTCTCTGCTCTCACAGTCACTTTCTCTGCTACCTACTTCTCTGCTTCCCTTGTGCTTTTCCTCTGTTTTCTACACAACTTTGTTCCTCACCTCTTGATCTTCTAGGCCCAGTGCAAATTTTTCATTTGTTCCTCTCTCTGTAAAGAGAATTCCTTCCTCCTCTTCAAATCTACACATAGGTTTGAGCTTACTATTGATTCTAAGTCCCATTCCCAGAGCATTTGGCAAATTTCATTGTGCTTACCTGAAATTGTAAGGAATGAGTTTGGCTGACATCATGCTAAACACAAGGGATTGGGGCTGGTCAAAGCTCTGCAGGCTAATCACAACACTTTTTTCCATCACTATACAACACATTTGTTTGCTTTCCATAATCTCATTCCTCTCTCAGATAAAGAAACTAAATTCAGTTCCATAAAATGCTCTCCATTTGTTTTCTTTCAGGTAGTTCTTGTATGTCTGTGAAATAAGTGAAATTCAAAACAGCTTTTGAGGAGACATCTTCACACACCTCAATCAACCACACTTTTGTTCAGCTTTCATACCTACTAGGATCTGTTTCCAAAACCCTTTGCTAGTCCCTCAGAATGAGAAGGATCATTAACTAAGCAAAAATTGATTCATTACGGTGAGAAAAATTTTCAACAGCTACGTGTTGTTAGCCCAAACCACAGGCTGCTGTGATCTTATGAATACACAGGAGGAAGCTGTGGAGAATTCTCACACAAAAAAAGCCTCAGATGATGTCAGTGCTTGAAAGTATGAAGGCTGAAGAGGTTCAGTGAAAGCCCTGTTGGGGTAGCTGGGAGAGATTCAATAGGGCATCTCCTTTCCCTCATTAGATTAGGAAGAGGAGAAGATCAAGTATTCATCCTTAGTGACAGTGGAAAAAAAACAACTGCAGACTTCAAATGCTATATAAGCAAGGGCAGAAATATATGCCCTGGCAACTGATGTCCTTGAAACAACAATATTGAAAAGGTGAGAACTGTCTGTATTCAGAGACTTGTAGAACGTACGCATGAAGGAAGCTGGAAAGGCCATCCTGTTCATTCCCTTTTCCTAAGGCAACATCAATTCTTCCTAATGTTGAGTGGGCTTGCTCAGAAACTTAATATCCATTTTTATACTGAAATTGCTGTTTGACTGCCTATCAAAGCTTTTAAAATAAAATGATGATGAATAACGTTAAGAAAATTTACACCTCCTACTTTGGCTGGCATCTTTTTTTAACACTGTTAGTGAGCAGAGCTTGAGGAGTTCTGGGAATTTTCCCCCTCATCTGACCACAGACTTTCAAAACAAAAGTTTATTCTATTGAAAACCTATAGTATTAAAGCTAAGAGGAATCATAACTGTTAGTAAGAGATGGGGAAGACTATTCTTACCATTTATTTCTGTAAAGTTAGTAGAAATCAGGTTATTTCATAGACAGTAAGAAGAAAACAACCTTGCCCTGGGAAGATAAATTCAGTGTAGAAAATAATGTAAAATGATAGTCTAGAGGGAATGGCAATCAGAGAAATCAAGTGAGTGCGAACAGTGCTCAATGGAGTGTTTTGTATGAGGAATTCAGGGCTTTTATTTCATTGTCTTATGTGAAAAAGATAAGAAAGGATAGTTAATTTGCTCCCCAGCATGTTCATACTAGAGGGGGAGAACAGAGAGAGCTGGTTCAGAGTCCAGGTTCAGAAGAGTGAGGGGAAAGGTATTTGTCTAAGGAGGCGTTTCAGGGAAGGATGGGAGAGCTTTGGTACACAAGAACCAAAGATGGTTCTAAGCAAGTAGGCTAGGCACAGTGGTCTGTGGGAGCACACAAAGGGAACCTTAATCAAAGTGGATCAGGAGGGTGAGTGAAACAAAGTAGACGGGGGAAAGAATCACCACTACATCCACTTTGAAGATCAAGCCTTGTACTGTGAATTTGAAAAGGGTTGGTGTAGCAGGAGAGAAACACTGCCAAGCTGCAGGACTTTAAGAAGATTGTCCTTCATAAAAGCTCCCTTCAAGTCTACAAAAATGGCCATGTCTGCAGTGTGGCTCCTCCAACCCACATAACTCGTGTCCATTACCAATAATGAAAAGACATCATTAAATCAAGTGTTGGTGTCTTTTCAAGCATTAGCAGGACCACTTTTTACAGTATTTCCATGTTAACTTCTTAACAGACTTCACAGTAAAATACCAATAAAATTTGTAGGTACCGCCAATTTTAACAAGAAATGTTTTTCACTGGCAAATAATGAATACAGCACTCCTGCAAATGAACTTCTTTGCTATAACTACCTTCTTGCAGGGGTTAGCAGCTAGCCTTGGTCATAAGTGTGCTCAGCTGCCTCTCAGCACCAGGACAGCCCGGGTTCAGCACAGCTCCTCTCAGCTGGCTGCTCTTTGCAGTTTGCAGTAGGAGAACAGCAAAGGTAGCACTACCCCATGGTCCAATTTAATAGCAGCTGTTGTGGGTGTCACCTACCTGTCATGTCTGACTCACTCCACCGTTTTTCTGTTGTTTTCATTTAAATATTTAAACACTCAAATATTCCAGCCACTTTACATTTCATCTCCTCAGAAAGAAGCAATGTTTCAGAGGCGTTGCCATGGAAACAATGGAGTGAGGAGGCAGCTAAACATAAAAGTAAGTCATCTATCAGTAAATCCAGAGACATGCTTTGGGGTAACTTGAAATTAAAAAATGGATAATTAATTGGGCTGTCGCTGAGCATCTGCTTGTACTTATTACTTATAAGTGACAAGAGGACACCTTTGTGACAAGAAAATAAAACTTCTCTGTGCAAACTTCTCAGTAGCTAAAGTCCTTTCTGACACAAAAGATAACACCACTTTGGAGACGACCACCAGAGTTACTTACCAGGAAGGTTGGGCAACTGAAATGGTATTGTTAAGGGTCAGAAACACCAGGTTCCCATTGATAGCAGTGAGCTGTGAATGTTGGAGAGTTGTGACCCAAGATACTTGCAAAGCTTAATCAGACTATGGGAAAAAGATTAGCATTACTGGAAGTAAAAATGCAGCTAGATATGGCAAGCCTCTTCCAATTATGCAAATGAATACACAGAGCCATTGTGCTCAGAAGTGGGTATTAAATTATACTTGTGGATAAATATAAAAGCATACCTTAGTCAATCTGTCACTATATATCCTGAAATACCATAATTACCTCTCTCAAGCATGGGAAGGAGCAACTCATGACTTTTGCCTGTGCTCACAACATAAAACATTTTCCTGTGACTTTTTCAGCCTTAGCTTTGCTGAACTCTCTGTTGTCTGTAGTGAAGATAACAAGGGAAAATCCAATGTTTTAGCTATGTTCTGGCCAACAAAACTTCAAATAAACCTCGTAATGAATATCATGTTCACTTCAGGCATCAGCAAATTGACCACAGAAACACTTAAAACATTTAAATATGCCACACAAAATGTTCTGCTCAAACAGATCCAGAAACAGACCATTAGAGATTTGGGCCTTATTTGCTCTTCATAACTCTTCAGATCTTGTTTAAAACCATCATACTTTTGCTTGTGGGCAAAGGAAGTGTCCTGGGAGATGTCTAAAACCTCTTCCTGATGCTGAAAATTATCTTGATGATTAAAAAAAGAGACATTCCTACTATCAGTGGCCACTAGAAAAAAAATCATAATTGTAGACTGCAGGGTGGAATACACCTCTAGTAAACCAACAGCTCTAGTTTGACTTCTATGCTGAGCTCCTGTCCACTGGTGCCCAGGGTGGCCTGCAGGATCCACTCCACAGCTGCCCTCCTTTGGAAGGGTGCCCAGAACCTGCTCAAAAAGTCACTCTTGGGACCAACTGAGCTTTTACTGACCTTAAGTTCCTCCCAAGTCTTTCTCCTTGAAACAATGGGGTTTTTTTTTCACAGGGATCCACAAGGAGATGGAGGCATCACTGGTGGAGCTCCTTGCTCAGAGTCTTGGAAGTCCACTCTGTGTGGGTAAACAGCTGCCACTGCACATTAGGAACACCTTGAGGTGAAGAAGGGCAGGCCAGATCCTATGAGTCTGAAACACTGATTTAACCATGCACTGTTGAGAGCGCCTTCCTCCCGAAGAGTTGCACAAAGGGTCAGATGGCAAATGAGATATCCACATAAACCCACAGCCTAAGTCGACTGTGAGGGGAGCATGAGGGAACTGGTCTACTGAGGCTTGGAACACTGGCAAGACCTTGCTACCAGCAAATCTCAAGGAACAGATCCTCCCCATACCCAGCTGGCTTGGGAGCACATGGAAACAAGGCAAATTCACAACTGGCTGGCAGAGCATCAGGGCATCAGATGGGCTGCAGAGGTCATCATAACATATATTCACAGTTTTGAGAAAAGAGAATTTATGCAATTCTTTCTATGCACACACACACAAAAGAATAGCATAACAGTACTGCTAAATAAATGTCTGTGTGGAGAAAACAGATCTGCTGTCTGTTTCACAATCATTTTAAAAAGTTGCATTTAGCCTTGTGACTGATGGAGTCTCACAGAATTGGTTATGCTGTTGGCATTAACTGTGCAAAGGAAAAGAAGAGAGGTGGGCTGTGTTTTATGCAATTTGTTTTTCTCCCTGTTGGAAATCTATTGTAATTTTCCTGCCCAAACTATCAAGATGGTTGATAGGCTGGAAATAAATCAGATCACTGAAGTGAGTGTTTCATAGCAAGCTATTGTGTAACTGAATTGTATTTCCTACCTTAGCCTTCCAAACCCTAACAAATTAATTGAAAAGAAATAAAAGAAAAAAAAAAAAGTAAGAATTCTGGAAGATTTAACTAGCCTTAAAATTTGTTTTCAGTTTTTAAATTAACCCTAATTAATGAATTTTTTATTGTATGCAAAGTAAACCCACTAAATCTCCAGAGACTTAGCTGTGACTTTGCCAAGAAAACCAAGTGAAAGGGCACAGCTTTGTTTTAGTCCTTTTTGTCCCCCCAGAGCAGATCAGAAGCTTCAGAGTGAGGCTGCCTCCTGCTTTCCTTTTGCTCCGTGCCTGGCACAGCCTACTCTGCCATGTGCCGTGGCTGTGTTGGCTGCCATGGCAGGCATCCTGTAATGCCACTTGTTCGAGGTGGGAATGCGGCAATCCCCAGCCTTCAGGATTTGCACTGCTGCATGGTTTGTGGTGATTAGAAAGCCTGTAAGCACTACTCCTTCCTTAATGTTTATATCAAGTACCCTCTCTGCATGAAGACCCATTTAAACTCATTTTTTTAAAAAATATCTTTACCTTTCTGCTTTTCTTAGTGTTTCTGAGTTGTTGCTCACTGACTCTGATGGTCCCTGGACAAAGTGCTAAGAAAAGAAAAATATTTCAGCTCATCATCAAGTCTCTGAGCAAGCCAGTCGTCCAGAAAAAAACCCCACTTAAAAGTCACACATAAAATAATAATCATGTCCAAGGTGTGGTACTTTTTCCCACATTTGAACAGGCAGATGAGCCAATTAATGTGAGTAGAGTTACATGAAATCCAGACTATGTTTTGCTGTCCCTGGGACAGTGTCTCTGGCTCAGAGCTTTGTGGAGAGGATTACAGCGAGTTATTTGTGACCAAAAGACACTGAGCATTGGCATGCTCACCAGTGATTTTCAAATGCTAACTTGACAACAGGTAAATATCCTAACTGGTACTTTTCTTACTTTTAGGCTGTTAAAAAAGCCACAACCAAAAATCATTTCAACAGAATCCAAAATGCTGAGAATCTTTTCTTTGCCTTGATAAAATATCTGGCAGGTATGAATGCTCATGATTTTTCTGTTAAACTCAAAAGTACTAAGTCCTCATCACAGTTTCAAAAATATAATGCTGTTTAGCAAGTCAAGACTAAGGCTTTGCTGAGAAGCAGATTTTGAGGGAGGGAGAGAAAATGTTTTAGCTCTAGCTCAACTGTACGTTTAAACTTCTCAATCACATCTCTTTTGCTACCTGAGGAATTTTAAGGAAGCAAATCAAGTGTCTATCTGATATCGGGTGATGTGCAATATTTATTCTGAAGGCTCATGCAGCTTCTTTCACTCTTGAATTATTTACAACATGCACACACTCTCATGTCTCAGTAGATCACTCTATAACTTCATCAAGTAAAATGAAAGTAATTGCACATTGTAAATATATATCTCTCTGTATGTGTATGCAGAGGCTTAGTAAGAATCAGTATTAATGATCATCCATCCATACAAAGGACTAAATAATTTACTGAAGATAGGGAAAGGCTTTGCTGGTGGAAACAAATATAAAATTAAATTAGTCCAGCATGTAGATTGAGCACCAGTTAGTACTGCAGGTTGAAAAAGAAGGTTGAAAAAATTGAGTCTCAACAAGAAGGCTTGGTTTTAGTGTCAGATAGCTGGCAACTAGTTTAAATGCTGATACTTGGAGGATTTTAATCTTTCAGTACTTTTTTTGTTTGTTTATGAAAACAAAAGTATGAAGAAACCATGTACCTTCTCTAACATCCTATTCCCTTTTGCTGGGCCAGGCCGGCTGTGCTACAGAAAAAGAAAAACAAAGAATAGCCTCAAGGCAGATGCATTAGTCTCTGCATCAGTATCAGTTTTTTTGCTTCTCCAAAAGTGATTTCACAGTAGGAATTCCAGTAGGAATTAAAACATTTTCCTACAAAAGACAAATAGAGAATGAGAGCTGTGTGCTGCAGAATACAGATGGGACTCAGAGGCACTAACAAGGCTGATAATTTTCTTTGGTCCATACCATCACATACACACAACCATATAACCATAAAAAGCTCTCATTAGCCAGCAAAACACTGAAACTTTGAATGGCTCCCAACACTATAGTACAAAATTTTTGAAGAACATAAAAACTAAGGATTCATTTGTCAGTTAATCAATTGTTACAGCTCTCAGCATTCAAACTTTTTTGTATTGCTCAATGAAGTTATTGTTGTGATCAGGAACCTGACAAGGTTATGGCTAAAATGGGGCACAGAACCTGCATCAGCACCTAGAGAAATCAGTGTGATTTTTTTTTCTTTTTTAAACAGGAATCAAATCTTTTCCTTACACCATAGAGAGTCATAGAAAAGAGATGACCATGCAGAAAACAATAAGAATAATAAATTAGTTCTGCCCAATCATCATTATTCCTTTTAGTCATTCCAGGAATAGCTGCTTCGGATCAATTTGGAAACTGCTGTCTCAGGACAAGCTGAGAGAGATGAAAGGAAAGACTCTCCAAACCTTAGTTAATGTTAACAACTATGATGGATCCAGGCTTCTGAAATCACCATCTGATTAGATAAACTTGTACATGGGGTATCATAAAAAATCAAAGATAATACACCTCACCAAGTCTCTCCAGTGCTCTGTTTGAGCATTTTTGAGGCTTGTATAACAAGACTGTTTCAGAGAAGTGGGACTTAAGAAAACCTTTATGTAAAGCCCTGGGAACATATTTCTGGGTAATAACCCAACATTAAAATTCATTTTTTTATTTGGAGAAACTCCAACAAAACCAATAGAGTGAGTGTGGACAGAAACTGCAGAGTTGTTTTCTTTGTATATCTGAGGAATTCCCAGACAAAGAGTTTCTTTATATCTGCATAAGAAGATACTACTTTTTTTTATACAATGCATTTCCCTATGCACCTCTACAATGCTTTTTTCATGTTTTGTCTAAGAAAGCAAGAGTTTAATAAAGGTAATATTTCAGAAACAGAGAAATAGAAATCAAATGGAGATAAGCTTAGCTACAAATGGACCGAAACAACTGCCACAGAGCTTACACATTTGGGATAGAAATCCTGGCAAAGTTAAGTGGAAAAAGGTGCTTAAACCAAACAGTGATATCACTGCAGCCACTATTGAGAATTACTTACAAAATGAATTGAATTTTTTAACGCGAAAAAAAAAATAATGAAGATCAAACTAGGACACTTAAACCACGAGCCTGTGTTAGAAGGAGCCTCAAAGGAAATGTAGCAATTCTCCTGAAAACTGGGCGTCTTTTATAGGATATGCCACTAATTAAGTCAACAACTACAACACACGAGGGGAGTATGACTTTCCAAGTCGTGTATATATAAACAGGAAGAGAGAAGGAAGTCTCTTTGGTATGCACATCAGTTTTGTTACACCTCTCCATTCCAGTAAGTTATTAAAAGAGTAAGAGAAAGATATATTTTAAAACCCAGGAAAATAATCACCATGCACCAATGTGCTCAGCAGTGCAGAAAACACTTGACAATTCTCCAATTACCAGGGCACGCCTAACAAGTTAACCTTTTGTATTCACATGCTGACTACCAGGCAGTAGGTGATCCGTGTTTGTCTACGTATGTCTATGGAAATATGGGTTGTATGGTTACAAAGTGAGAACAGTGTACCATCTGTCTATCTAATACTATCCATGCAGCAAGCACATCACTATTTTGAGCCTCAAACTCCTCAGTAGCAAGAAGGCAGAAAACAAGTGTTGCCATTACACTGTAGTTATATTTATGATGTGTGTACATTTTGCCTGGGAGTGAATATCTGAGATTAGCAACCAAAAATATTTGGAGACTTATCACAGTACTGGTGCATTAGACTTTCCACTACACTAGATGATACTTATTTATCCCAGAAATAGGTAAATTGTTACCTAAAGCTGGCATATTTGCAAAATGCAATATGCAGAAGAATTCTTGTCTGTCTGTGAAGACTGAGTTAAAGAAGGGGCATCAGTAAGAAAAACTCAGTGGCTAAATGTCACCTGCTTAAGAATCAAAAAAAATAATCCAGACCATATGCTGGGCTGCTAAGACCCAGGCTTTGCCCAAAGGTAGAGAAGGAACGTCTCCCCACACTAATCAAGAATTGTAGTTACTAGAACCTAAATAGCAAAACTAAATATGAAGATCATATCTATGAAAGGAGTTAATCAATTCATATAGCAACCATTCTATGAATGTGCATCATGAGGCATATTCTGTATTCATACGTATGTGTATCCACTTCAAAAAAAGTGATGAGTTAACCAAGCCCTGACTTCCCTTAGCAACGGAGAATATTTTCCTCTCAATTTAGAACTGTAGCTCTTTCACGCTTTATTACCATATAGTTCTCTAAACAACTTACTTGTGGCAAGAGTGCGTGTCTCCAGGAACTGCAGGAAATCCCTGGCAGCTGGTCCACTGCAGTTCTGGATGGAGTGCTCTCTCCAATAGCTGTTGTTTGGTCTATATCTCTTCCAAGAGCTGGTGCTTAAATCTCAAGACAGTGAATATTTCACCATCTTTCATAGTCGTGATTTTGCCCCATTTTTGTGCCGACTATATCTATAGTCATCTCTTGATGGAATGTAAGCCTGTCCTTTTCCCCCAAAACAGTCAGATCGTTACAGGACCCCACAGTTCTCAGAGTGCTTTAGTCTGCATATTGGCAAGTTTTCCTCTTCCATCTTTGTGAGCTGGAGTAGTGCTGTTACTGCAATCCCAGCTACAGTATCAGATCCTGGAACAGGTTACTTCTACCGAGAACTATGCACAATGTTCTATCTGGGAACAACTTATTGCCCATTTTATTTGCTTTTTGCAGCCCTCTTTAAAAATCTTAGTAGTTTTATCTGTCTGTTCAGCTTTGCCCATTCTTAAGTCAACATCATTGCTTAGGAAGTACAGGGTATTTTTGCTGCTTAATCTTTTTAAATTAAAAATGCCTCAATATTGTACCAGATATCCATAAGTAGTTTGTTAGATCTGTGCTATCTTTGATTATCTTGCTTCAGAAAAGAAGTGTCCTCTTTTTTCTTGATATCATTGTACCAATGTACCTGTGTCCTGGTTATAGTGGCCGGGACCAGTTTGTCACTGTGTGGGTGTGGCCAGGGCTTTGTATTCTGCACCCTCAGAATTTCTCAGGGACTGCTAACAATGGATCATTTGCAGTAGCTGCCCAGGGCACATCTGGCCCCTCAAGCTACAAGCTGGGTGTTCAGGAACTCTGTGAGATGAGGAAGTTTTCCTGTCTTCACACCAATAACTCAGGTGTGGTAACTTCCCTCTGGGCAGGGGCAGTCATTAGCACCTTCACACCCAGCCTGAGGGGTCATGTCTGCTAATGGGCCATTAAGGAGGATCCTGTGACTGGTAGAGTAAATCACACATTGTGAAACTCCTCGCCCTGGGGGAGGTATTGGACATTCCCATCTGAGCCTAAGCATATTTAAGCTTGGGAGTTTGGGACTTCTGGGACCACCTGTGGGATCCAGAGGAGGACAAGGACCTCAACAGGATTGTGACTGCTGCTCTTAACCGGTCTGTGGCCATCATCCTCATCAACAGGTTTTCTCTTTCCTTTCACTTTGTACTAAGGGGGACTGCGTGGTGCTCAGCACAGGGGCTGGTAAGCTCCATTCTGTTTGTGCCCCACGGTGCTGGGTTGTACATCTGTTCTTTGTGGGTCAAATGGATTTTTCCTCTGCACTGTTGTGTTTGTAATTCTAACTTGCAATCTCCTTTAAAGTTGGTTTCATTTCTCCTGCTGGTTTACCTTTAAACCAATACAACCTGGAAAGTTGATAGCTCCTTTTCCAAGTATCAACTGGAAAGTGACTTGATGTGAGTGATTTGGAGGTATATTTGAAAGAATGACTGGGTATGAAGAGTCAGTTTGATTTGTACAGATACTGTGTTTATCTCACTGGCTCATTGATGTTTCATGAGAAAGTGGTGTCTGTATTGTTTGCATAGATTATTTTTGGTTGTTGTCTTTTTATGCTAGAAGACTGCTCTAGATACGACAACAGTTTTCTGTCTGTCCCCTGTCATTCTCTTTCTTGTAATGTAGAGCAGAGTTGCAGCTTAAAAAAATACTTTGGGTTCCCTGTGGCAACACTGAAGGGCTTTGAATTGCCCCCTTAGATTTATAAGTTGAAGTCCTGACATGGAAATACATTATTGCAGGATACCCTCCATTGTGTCAAGGGTAATTTTATTCTGTTGGCAATACAAAACCTATTGTCTACATCTCAGCTGAGCTCACATGATTCTGAGCATTCTGACTTTGATGAGAAAGCTGCCCCTCTTAACTGTGGTCCAAAATCTCTCTTACTCTATTCTCTCCATTACATGACTCATTTTTGAGTCATTTACTCATGGGTAACAGTTCAGTTTCTCCTCTTGATAGTAAAGGAACTGTTTACTCTCTCTTGGTGTTGTACTACTTTTACTTGTGTGTCACTGTCTGACCTCTGTAGTTAAGGCCAGGCAGATGTTTGAAAGCTTTTTACCTTCTATCATGTCATATACACATCAAATCTCATGTTTGAAGTTGCTGCTTTTTGGTTTTGTATGGTGCTTTTTTATGTTTCATTTTATTTATTTGTGAACTCTGCAACAATTATTGCACATTACCCAATATACAGAGCATTTTCCACTCTTCATCATATCTTCATGGGGTTTTTTTATATGCAGTTTGTTACCTTTGCCATTTGCATGAGTATTAGTGTATTTTCTTTATTTTTCATGACCTCACTAATTACCTGAGTCTCTTCACCACTTATGCTCTTCATTTGCAGACGAATGTGTTCACGTGCACATGTCTATGGTTGTTAGTAAAGTTAATGTGAGTTCCCTAAACTGTCTTAGTCAAGCACATTTGTCTTGTCCCAATCATTTCTGACACATTCACCTTTATAGAAATAACAGTGCAGGAGCTGAAGGTTTTGTGATATGCTGGTTTATCGTTTTTCCAGATCTTTTCTCACAAAGAAGCCTTTTATTTATGTCACCTTTTGCAAGATTAAATGGTTTTTAAAACACCGCTAGGATTTTACATTTTTCCTTGTTTCGATACTCCTGCTAATACTGGTAGCAGTTTTTATCAGTTGTGGCTGATGGTGTGGCTGTGTTTATTCTGATTTCCTATATGTCTACATAAAAGTGCTACTAAACAGACCTGCTCTTCAGTATAGCCCTGCAAGGGTAGACAATGAATGGTGTTGCTATAAACATGTTTATTTTATTTTTTACTTTCTTTTCCTTTGTTATTTAGTATTAACAACGACAGCTATCCCAGGCCATGCAACAGGTTAGTCCTTTCTCCAGTTACTGTCCACTCATCTAACACTTTCAAAAAGTAGAGTTCCTAGAGCTTTGAGGCACCTATATGGAACATTGTCTATTGAAAACCACTTCTTGTATGACCTTTCGTGGGTCACTCATCTTGTCTGTACCAAGATGACTGAATATTTAATTGTGGTATTTATATCAAAAAACTGTTCCATAGTGATGCAAATGCACAGGGACCATTGTAAGGTAAAGAAAGTTTGCTGCAGAGGAGTCACCAGTACCTTTCCTCTCAAGTTGAATCAGATCCATTACAGAACAGCAAAAAAAAAAAAATCTCTTTTTTTGTCTTCTTCTTCTTCAAGGCTACTCAGAGATCAAGCCAGTTTTACTTGCTATTATGTTAAAGGTATCTTCAAAATAATCATTTAATAAAACTCCAACTATGCTTGGATGTAGTCCCTGTGTGGATATGTATAAGAATGCTCTATACATATGGGATTGTGTTAGCACACTGTATGCCCTTACCTGGCTGAATATGCTGGCAGAAGCATTGCAGCTCCTCCTTCCTCTTCAGTAAACATACTTCTTCCTTGAACTGCAACCACCATCAAGTAATGACATGAAAATAACCCCTGGGCAAACAAGATATGGACTCCTGTCTTAGCAAGATCAATGGAAAATGACCAAAAGAAGTGACAGTGTAAAGGTTTGGTCCAGAATGCAGATCTATACATGAATGAGGAGGATACTCATAGGATCACCTATAGCTTCAAGTATCAGACCAATTTTTGTGGGATGAGCCATTCCTCTCTATTGTATGCTTAGTTATAAATGAGCTTGACTGACCACATTCAAGGCATTTTTCCTAGCCCATATGCACAGATAGCTTGAGCAAAGCCATGCACCAATTTGTCCTTGCAAGTCTTTTCAAGTACCAACAGGGATAAACAATGTACAAGAATTCTCCAAGCAATCAAATGACCAAGGAACTCTCTTCCCCTGGGAACTCTTCCCCTGGCAGCTTTTTACATAACTAAGCTAACTTAAATGTAATGATAAAACTGAGAGTTTAGGTACTTTCATGGGGTTTGTAGCAATCTCAGAAGAACCACAGCCTGATGGAATGAGGATCAACTCACACTCAGCCAGCCAGATAATCATGAACCATATGGAAAGTCATTTTATCAGCCAGCCAAGTAGAACTTAGCAGAAATTATTACTTCTTTTCTCTAAAGGAGAAGCAATTCTGTTTTATATATCATTTTCTTAAGTATGCAAGAGATGATGAAAGGCACTTGGTTTTGATGACATCTAGCTTGAATGTCACATTTCATTCTAAACTGAGTAGCAAACACAATCCCATCTGAAGATGATGTTAACAGTGTTAGCCAGACCTACATTTCTCTATCCTGTTACTCTTAGATTGCCTGAATTCAAGCAGGATTTGTGCTGATGAACACTCTCATCCAGTTTGATTTACTAGACAGGAGTTAGATTACCTCCAAGCCTATATCCAAAGATTTGCTGGCCCTTAGCCATCAGAGGGATAAAGCTACCACCCAAACGAAAGCTCAAGTTAGCAGCACTGTACAGAAGCACGTTGCACAGGTGAAGGGTACATGACATTTGTTTGCTCAGTGACACCCAACCACATCAATATTGCTTAAAATGCTGGTGTTAAAGCTGGATATTTGGCTCAGGGATCATATGATATGGTTAAATTGGACTGACAAAAGACAAGAAGTTTTTAGACAGAAGAATAAGTCTCAGGTGGCAGGTAAATGGGACTCTGTCAGAACTGTGTAATGATGAGACATTGAACTGTACAGATGCCCACCAAGAAGCCAAATGGGTGCATCAGAGAGGTACTGCACATGGACTGTAGGGTCACTATTAGACAAAATAAAGAGCATGTCACCTTTTCTGAAAGATTTATATTCATGCGGTTCTCTGTAAAGGTAATTTGTTGCTCACAGTAGCTTTTTCGTATGTTCCAGACAGTTGTTTCATTGAGGCCATCAGCAGTTAAAAAAAATCTTTGTCCTTCATTAACTTCTCATGCAAGCATTAATTATCCCACAGATTCTGGTAATAATAGGCTTATGAAACTGACGTTTGAATGCGCCCATAACCTCTGCAGTGAGCTGTCCCATCCATCAGCAAATGCAGGAAAGGAACTGGGGAAGGAATATACTTTTAGAGAATTTCTACCAAGATCTCTTTTCCTCCTTCCAGGACAGTGAGAAAATTGGTTGAGGAAGCCTGTTTTCATTTTCCAGACTCATAATTTCCTTCAGTAGCTTTCAATCAACATGAAGCTTAGTTATTAATGTCTCTGAAGTCAGACTTGGGCTATTTGGTGTATATTGCTATGCAGTTCTTTTGAAGCAGGACAAAGCACAAAAGGTACACTGTTCTCTCCAGCCTGTTTCTGTTGCTCCTGTTAATCAGTGGTAATACTGTGCTGGAGCCTGTGGTGTTGGGCACTATTAAACATGACAAAGCTGCATGCCTCTAGGAGCTAGAACATGCAGCTGGTGAGACACCCAGGGAGCAGAGTACAGAGTACAGGCACCACGGAAGCAACATGAATTAGTCTGACAAGCACTGATTCTCACAGATGAGCAGTCCCGGCTCCTAGACTGGTTACTGATGGTCCTGGTCCTTGGAAGATGCTCTGTATCTGCATCTAGAAGGTGATCACTGGGGCTGCTGGAGTCCCACACAGATGCTGTGGTTTTCCCATAGGGAGTAAGTGGCAGCAAGCATGGGTAGAGCCCTTCCCAAATCTTCATTTGGAAAGCCTAGCCATGATGATGATCATGTAGCTAAAGGAGATATTTCCTTAGACTAGGATAGGGAGAGTGCTAAGAGTGCTTATTTTCCATGACTGTACACTTGGATGGGGGCCTTAGCCCACAGTGCCAGTTTTCCAGCAGTCCCTCAGGCCTCAAGCCATCCCTCTGTAGTTGGAAAACCTGTTAACATACATGTTGTAGAAAGAGAAGTCCAGCAGAGTGTTCAGCAAATCAACCCTCCTCCCCACCTGTGGGTGTTTATTACAGTGGCTGTGAGATGCCATAAGCTAGAGGAAGCACCACTTTATGCTGTGAACTGTGGATTTATGTGCAGTCCTTTATGCTGCCTCTCCTATTTGTAAAATTCTCATTAGATCACAAGTTAAAACTACTTGAAGTACCATGACCTGTCTAATTTTCTGTACAAGAACCGAGTTCTCTGTCAGCACCATGCAATGAAACCTGCAGTGTCCTTACTTTAGTGTGCTTCCCGGTCCTCTGTGTTACAGACACTAATGAACTGTAACCTGGGAAACCACTGAAAGTCTGTTGGCTTAATGTGTGTGAGATGTTTCGTTAGATTAAGGTGTCTTTCAGAATGGAAACTGAGGAGATCTTCAGCCCCCACAGCCTCATGATCTTCAGGCTGTTTCTTTAGAGCATCAAAGTTTCTTGAAACTCATGGAGCTAGTTTTGTGGGGCTTTTTTCTACTTGCATTGAAGCAATAGCAGGTGTCTGGAAGTGGAAGAATCTCCAGCTACCAAAGTAACTTCAGACAGAAAGAATGTATTTGCAAGATTAGTATAGATAATAGAATCATGCAGTTCTAAGCCCTGTACATAGAATCATAGAATGTTAAGGGGGTTGAAATGGACTTTAAAGATCCTCCAGCCTCAACCCCCACTGCCACATGCAGGAACACCTACCACTAGATCAGGCTACTCAAGGTCTTATCCAGCCTGGCTTTGAACATGGCCAGGTTTGGAGCATCCACTGTTCCAGTGCCTACCCACTAAACCCCATGCCATCCCATTAACACTACCCTTACTTTCTACAGGTAGCTGAATGACAGGGTGTGTAGGGGAGGGTAAGACATTCACTCAAATTCACACCATGAACTGGACTTGGACTAAAACCGAGAGTCCCCAATCTCTCCTTCAGGCCTTCCCTCCATAAAAACGCTGC
Source organism: Xenops minutus (assembly GCA_035221455.1). Classification (NCBI taxonomy): domain Eukaryota; kingdom Metazoa; phylum Chordata; class Aves; order Passeriformes; family Furnariidae; genus Xenops; species Xenops minutus. Next base: position 47,451,391 of record JAWWEE010000158.1, on the reverse strand, counting down.
CCTCCCTCATCTGGGCCTGCCTTACACTTGCATGCAAATTTGTCTGTCTATCTGATAACACCTAATACACATGTGACCTCTAACATAGAGTCAACAGGGCTACAGTCTGTCCCATCATGTCCTTTCTTTTCTCTAGCTTGCTTGGGAAACATTGCCATCCTCTCATCCCTGCCATTCTGTGTCTCATCTTCTGTCTCCCAGTACAGGTGGCATCTCTGCCTGACAGGTTGTTTTTAGCAGTATCCCTGCTATCTGTCTCATTCAAAATCCTTCTAGAAAATAAGTTTCCCATGCTGCTATCTGGATCCTTCACTTTCTCCTCCTCTTGCATTGCATTAATATCTTTTTTTTCCTCATCTTTTCACTTCCAGCTCTTCCACTCTCTACCCCATCCTAGCTCTTGTCTTCTAGTCATTCCCAGAGAGAATAAAACATGTTTCTAATCATACTGTGTCAGGATCCACTTATCTGGAGCCCTAACATGCATCCTCTCTCCTTATTTTGCCCTCACACAAAAGAAGCATTCTGTCAAGTTTCATAGACATACTTATGTGCACCCTCAAATATTTCTTAAATTCTCTTTGGCTGTGATGTCACCAAAATGTGACCAGCTACCTAGGCTGCTGGTAGCTGAGGCAGCCTGCCTCTGATATGAAGCATAAGGTCTCCACTGGATCCCATGTATTTTGATTTAGCTGTCTGCATCCTGCTGGGTTCATCTTATTCTTAGATGGCAAGCTTGGGTTTAGAGGCAGAAATTGCCTTTCTGTTCTGTGTTTGTGGAGTACCTACCACACTGTGAACTGAGTCCATCATTCCTGCAACTTTGATGTTAAAGTGATAAATAAAAGTGGAAATTACAGTCGCAGAATTGTCACAGGGAGAGCAAGTGGCAGCGCTGACGACAGAGCAGCAGCATCCTGTCTTCCCTCCTTACTGTTCATCCCTCACTATTCATTTCAGTACCTCTGTGATTCTGCACCTGCACACGTGCAGCCAGTGGAGCAGTAGGATTTGTCACCATCTAGATGTCTCCTGAGAATTAGATGAGTAAGATCACATGGCTTTCTGCCAGCCAAATAGTTGTAAGCTCTTCATTTACAAGAAGCTTTCACTTGAACTTAGCCGCCACAATCCAATTTGCTCAATTTCAGTAAGGTTTAAATTGTTCTTCCTGCTCTTTCTACACTAACAGCCTCAGAACAGTATGTTAAGAAGATGTAAGTAACATGTCTGAGAGAGATTTTCAATTGGATGTGTTAAACTCTTCTTTTTTGCCCCTAAAAATGTCTTGGCGAGAGAAAATTACTAGTTGCAGACACGTGTTTGTCATATCTATCAGCAAGCAAGCTAAGCTGATTTGCAGCCTTGGACACTAACCATCACTCTACTCTCAGGTTGCTGAGGACTTGATTTATAAACATGACAAAAACTAGGATGCTCCCAAAATAGAACATGCTTTAGGATTCAGCATACTTAAAGCAGAACATTAAGGTGAAAAAGCAAAGTGTTGATCATGTTTAGAATGGAGTGTAACTGCCCACTCCAAAGAAACTAAGTCACCTAAATGTTGTATAAGAGAAGATCACTTGGATTTAGTGAAGATGAGGGGGCAGAGGGAGAGGAAGAACTGGGAGTAACTGATTGTGTACAGAACAGGAAAAAGTGCATTTTCCCCAGCTTGAAAGCAGTGCCATAGGTGTTAAGTGGCCTCCCGAGCATAAGCAGACTGTCCTTATAATGAATATTTTCTTTTGTCCTTATAATGAATATTTTCTTTTGATGTTTCTTCATCTAGGCCACTGACCATCATAAACCTCTTAAATTTCAAGTGCTATTTTTATGGCCCCTTTATGATTGGAGTAACCTCACTTAAAGGATTACAGGGGTTACTTCATGTCTTTCTAGCCAAATGCATTCTGGTAAAGATCAGTTTGATCTGAAGTCAGCTGTTATCTTTAGCTTTGATTGTTAATCATTACCAAGGCCTTTGTTCTTTGATTGTCACTAGGGAATCCTAGGTGCAGGGTATGTTAATTAGTGCCTGGCTTATCGAGAAGATGTGCATCATGAAATACAAGAAATAGATCCCTGATATTGTTAGGAAAAGTACCTGAACGTAAATTTAAACCAATATTATTCACCTGATGATTCCCACAATGTTTTACTGATTTGACTTTAGTGTTTGCAACTGTTTTATAGTAGAGGTATTTAAAAGGGAAGGCAAGAAGGGTGGTCTATTTTAAAAGGGATGCTCTCTAAGTAAAAGAATACACAGCCTAGATTGAAGCATTTAGACAAACTAGTCAAATTAACAGTTTAATATATTTGTGAGGTTAGTCAGAGCCAATCTGTAGTATAAAAGATGCAGACACTGCTTTCATATTAAATAGCATGTCCCAGCTGATCATCGGCAAACATCAGAAAACACAGTGGTGATTGATTACACTCATGTACTAAAGCTCTATAGAGCTTCTCAATGAAAAATAGAACTATGTAGAGTGTAATTTGTAAAGCACAGCCTAAGCACTGTGTCATGAGACCTTTCCTAGTGTAAAGAACTCCTTAGTGTCTGTGTACAGCTCTGCTCTCTGTACAGCTGCCTCGCAGTACCCTGCTGTACCTGGGTGTGCCCGAGCATCAGCTGCCTGAGAGTCTCACCTTTTGCACAATTGCTTCACAGCTGTTAATTCTGAAGAAAGCTACAAGATGCCCAGTGCTGTTTTAATGTTGCCCAAGCCAAAGACTGTGTCCAGAGGAAGTTGTGGGTGGCAAAGGAGGAACATGAATATATGGTGTGTAATCTGGCACCCAGAAATGCTCGAGTTCATCTCCCACATTTATTTTTAGAAATTCTTTCTGTGGGTGCTTCCTTTAATCCCAAAGGTCTCAGATAAAGGATTCCTTTAATACACTCCACTCTGAGCTATTTGATCTGGGAAAAGAAGTACATCAAGAAATTGTTCTCATATATTAAGTTAGCTAGAGCAAAGAAGTCAAATATTAAATTTGAATGATAAGGTCATCCTCTGCCTTCACATAACCAGGAAATTCACAGAATTACAGAATGATTGAGGTTAGAAGGGACCTCTGGTTAACCCTCTGCTCAAGCTGAGGTTGCTCAGGACCATGTCCAGACAACTCGTGAATATGTCCAAAGATGGTAAGTCCACAATTTTTCTGGGCAACCCATGCCAGTGCTCAGTCAACTGCATAGAAAAAAATGTTTTCTGATATTCTGAGGAAACCTTCAGTGTTTCAGTTTGTGCCTACTGTCTCTGGTGGACTGGATGCAGTGCTCCAGGTATGGCCTCACCAGTGCTGAGTAGAGGAGCAGGATCACCTCCCTCAACCTGCTAGCCATGCTTTGCCTGATGTAGTCCAGGATATTATTAGACTTTCTTTTCAGCAAGGGCATATTGCCAGCTCCTGCTCAACTTAGTGTCTCCCAGGACCCCCAGGTCCTTTCCTTCCAAGTTTCTTTCCAGCTGAAGGGTCCACAACATATATTGGTGCCTGGGGTTGCTCCTACCCAGGTGCAGGACTTTGCTCTTCTCCTTGTCGAACTTGATGTTCCTCTCAGTCTTTTTCTCCAGCCTCTCTGGATTACAGCATGACCCTCCATTATATCAATCACTCCTGAGTATACTCTGCCCTATCATCTACTAATGAAGGTGTCAAATGGGATGAGACCCAATACTGACCCCTCTGGTAAGCCACTAATTAGTGGTCTCCAACTTTTTTCCATTGATCACCATACTCTGGGTTTGGCAGTTCAGCTTTTCTACATGGATCTCCTAGAAGACAGTGTCAATAGCTGAAGTTGAAACAGACAGTATCCATTGCTCTTGACAGTCATCTATCAACACAGTCGTGGAAGGCTATCAGGTTGTTCAAGGAACTTCCCCTTGCTGAAGCCATACTGAGTGCTCCCACCATCTTCTTGTCTGACTATGGGATTAAACTAACAGCAGTATGAAAATCCATCAGCAGCTTCTCAAATCTTATCCAAACTCAATTCCATTTTCATTGAAAAGCATTGGTAAAACACCTTTCTTCATTAAGTATAGTTGGAGCGTAACAATATATAGGCCCTTTATTAAAGACATTTCTTTTTCTTGAATTCAATTCTGTGGTCAAATCTTTCATGCCACTGTATCTTGGGTGAGTGTGTATTTTAGGCTAGTTTATCACCCAAGAGATAGAAGCATTTCAGCCTCACAGTTAGACAGATAATTAGGCAACTCTTAAAGCACAGTTACTCCCAATTCATGGTGTGGGTAAGGGGTAGTTCTTAAACAAGAAGTGTTTTGAACTCTGTAGCATTCAGATCAGGAGACAGGAACAGGATCTTTAAAACCTGTGTCTTCAATGGGATTAATTCTGTGGTTTATTTATATTTTTTTTTGAAAGGTGATCCCTATGTAATGAACAAAATTCTCATTTTAAAAGGCACTTGCTTTTTGTGGGGGTCCTAGATCTGTCTAGTGCAATGGAAACACATAGAATCACCAAGGTTGGAAGAGACCTTTAGGATCAAGTCCAACCATCAGCTCAGCGCTACCACTGTAACCCCTAAGCCACTAAACCTATCACTCAGTGCCAGATCCAGATACCTCTTAAACACCTCCAGGGATGGTGACTCCACCTCCTCCCTGGGCAACCTGTTCCAATGTCTGACCGCCCTAACAGTGAAAATCTTTTTCTAATATCTAATCTGAATCTCTCCTCTCGCTGCTTTAGGCCATTTCCTCTTGTTCTCTCACTACAAGCACAGTAGAAGTGACCAACCCCCACCTCACTACAACCTCCTTTCAGGTCCCCTCTGAACCTCTCCTCTTCTCAAGACTAAACAAACTCATCTCCCTGAGTTTAAGTTTGTACTCCCTTTAAGTTTGAGTACAAGCTCCTTAGATCATTAGTCATTTTCAAGCATCCTCCCAGGGTCATGTAAGAATACATAATAAGCCCATCTTTTACCATGTTTTTGTCAGAGTTGATATTTTAAAAACTATTAAAATAGTACTTTTGTACCAAGGATATCTGATACCTGATAATACTGTTCCAATTTAAAAGAGTACAAATTAAAAGTTTTCTTCTTTTCACTGACTGCTGCAGTCAGTAATTAGACTGCAGGAGTTTTGAGGGTGCTTTTCTGTAGGGGATTCTGAGGCCATGCAGTAACAATCCTTGTTGTCATGTTAATTTAAATTTCTATCTGCGTAGGCAGGAGAAACACATTGGTGCAATATTTGCATTGTCTACAGCAAGGAGCGCATCTCTGAAGCACTGCCGGTCTCCTGCCTGCCTGGCTAATCTGAATTGTGGTTATAGCAGATGATGATGTTCTGATGCTTCGGCCTTTGTCTTCTGGTTTTATTTTGCTCTTTCCTCTTTTTCTACCCTGTTCCTCTTTACAGGCTTGTACATATCAGAAATACCCTTTGGGAGAGAACAGGCAGAACTAGTCAGCAAAGGCTGCTTCCCATCTTGAGGGTAATGCTGATGCCAGTGCCAGTCATTGCCTCTTTCCACATCAGCAGCACAATTTGAAAAGTAGATTAAGTTGAACTGTTGATCTACCTGCTCCCAGCAGCCTCCTCTGGAGAAGCAATATCTTGTCCTTAATGGTCAGGAAAAGGTAAAGTTTGGTGCCTGGAAAATAGTTAACACCAGAGGCTTGACGATAACTGGAGCTTTATGTTTTAAAGAATAGGAGGAATTTGAGAAATGTGGCCCTGGTATGTGAAAGCCCCTGGAAGTAAATGGTCTGAGCACATGCACCAACTTACTGCTTCATTTTGAACAGGGCAGTGTTAAGTGAAAAAATTAATAAACTGGAATGTTCCACACGGATACCAAGAGCTGGATAAGTTTTGCTTAGATTAGAAGCGAATAAAATTCCACTTCCCTGCTGTTTATCCTCAGCTCCAAGAAAGTCTCCAAGGTGTAATTATTCAGGCCTTTCTCATGTGAGCTGAACAGACTAGAGCTGCTCACGCTCCCAGAGTGGGGAAAGCAGGCAGATACCTGCAGCATGATGAGGCAGGACCTGCACTGCCCAGGGACCGAATGGGGCAGGGACCAAGAGAGGCAGAGACACAAAGCACAGAGCAGTGCCAGCAGGCACAGGCTCATAGCCACAGAGATCTGGCTACAGACTCTTTATTTAGTCAAAACAATTCATTTGCTGCTTATTAAACTGATTAGAATTGATTACTTTGTTAACAAAGTTATTGCTTCAAACTCAGGCTCAATACAAGGGAAATAATAGAGGGAAACTTATTATGAGAGAAAATGAAAGATTGGAGCTCAGTGAAAACATAAAGGCTTCTTTCTCCTGGTGTTTGATTAGGGATAGTGTTTCAAATGGAGGTTTGCAGATAAACAGTTCATTGAGCATCAATAAGATAGTCACTGTATCTATTTAAATAATGAATTGAAATCATCCTAACTCTGCACTAGTCAGGTCCTCAAACTGTGTTTACAAGGTGGCACTGAAGAGAGAGCACAGAGTGAGAGCTCCTGGCTTCCTGTTTTAAGCAGAATGAGAACCAACAATCCCCAACCTCAATTCAAAACCGATTAGCTCTGCTTGGGTAGGCTGGACTTCAGCACAGATGTGCACCCATGTGGCCTCTCTCTGCCTCTTACCATGTCCTCTCTATGGCAGCCACCCAGGAGTTCTCAGCTGCAGGTTTCCCATTGGTTCTTTTGGGTAAAAGCATTTCCTTGTTTGGTGAGAACTAAATCTGACATCCAAAAATAGCATTTAAGAACCAATGCTTAAATCAGAAAAAGATTAAATACAATCTTTTTAATATATAAATAATTATAATTATTATATATAATAATATATAAATAAAATTAGAAAGAAGTTTATGTACTCATAGGTAAGGAGTGCTTAGAAGGTAGACAGCATTGTCACAGACTTTGTTTTAGAGGAAATTCCGGTCTCAAGAGGCTTCACTCTGCCTTTTGATGTATAATTACTGTTACAGCCTAAGGAACAGTAGACACCATCCACAAGCTTCATGTGGATGTGCCAGAGAAATTTTCAGTCTACGGGCACTTGCAGACCAACAACAGAAGTTTTCAACCAAGCCAGATATGGAGAAGATGAAAGAGAAATATTACTAGCATATGAATCAAGTCTGTGTTTCCACAAGATAGCTATAACTCTAACTCTCAGAACCATCTAAAGGTGCAGTGGGTCTAAGTTACCTGAGCAAAGTACAGCCCGACAAAGTAGATATAATCAATGTATTTTGACCATGAAGTTTCAGTTCCAGCCTATTTCTGCCTTTCAAGATAATTCAACTTAAAGGATTCACCAAGTTCATGTCACAGAGATTTTGTTTTCTCTAAAATTGGAAGAGAACAGAACTTTGAGCTAACAGTCCAGAAGGGGTATGTTTGCTGATCCTATGCAGCAGCACATGCACCAGATCACAGTCAAGCAAAAGGTCATGACGACCTCAGAACAGGTATGTAGGCCATCATGACAATTTAGGATGTAGGAAATATGACTAGATTCATTGGAAAAAATTAGCTGCATTGCTCAACACTGCACATTCCCAGCAAGAGGGACACAAGCCATACTCAAAACGTGAAAACAAAGTTTTTAGTAAGATGTAGTACTGCTGAGAAAGAATGCCAGCAGAAATGGAACAACTGCTTGGGCTCATCTGATCAGTCAGCAGTGACTGAAAAGTAGTGCTGTTTGCACTGGTTTTCACCCAGTCTCTCTGAGTTTATAGGTACAAAGAACCATTGCTGCTGGAAGAACAGAAAACTCAAAACTTTAAAATAAATTTTATGACATTTGTTAGTATCTGAATATTTGATAATTTCTAAAAAGATGAATTGAAAAATTGATCTGAAGAGGCTGTAAGTAGAACGTGGGACTCTGATTATTCCTTCCAGTGATAGCTGCTTTCCTGTCTTGGCTCTTAATGACTCAGAGGAAACTCACAGAAAACACACTTACTATTTCAACTAATGGTCTACAGTTAACAACTAAACTAGACTTTGAAACTTGGAACTGAGCCATGAAGAAGTTAAAAAATCACCCCAAAAAAACCAAACAAGGCTTCAGGCAGCACATGCCCACATCCTGGCCAGACTTGGCTTCACACAGGTTAAAGAAAGATGTAAAAGTGGGATCATATCAGCCCACACTGTTGAGCTCCACAGAAAGTCATGATTTAAATCCTCATAGGGCTACTGCTGGACTTGTCTGTCTGGAGAGGAAAACAACATCTGGCTACTCTGCAGGAAGAACTGATCCAGTTTAGCCCTTCTACATACCATATAGCCTTTTCCAAAACCCAAATGCTTCTCTATATGTGATTGTGAGTAAATGTTATAATCCACTGAGTTAATTAAGTAGAGGTATTTCCCAATATTGCCACGGAAAAAGTAGTTTATTTCCATACTTTGTTTCCAGAGAAGGTTTAGTCTGGACATTCAGAAGTATTTCTTTACTAAGAGGATGATCAAACACTGAAAAAAACTTCCTAGAGAGGTGGTTGATGCCTCCAGTCTGTCAGTGTTTAAGAAGTGTTTGGACAGTGCCCTTATTAACATGCCATGTAGTGGTCACACAGTTGGACTAATTGTTGTAGTTCCTTTCCACCTGAAATTATTCTACTCTATGCTTTAATTTCCAAGAATGACGGTAATTTAAGAAAAATCTGCCAGAGAAAACAATTGATCAGATAGTGTCCAGAGTATCGAAATGCCATATGGTTAGCAGAGTCCTGCTGGGATTGAGAACACAAGCCTCCTGACTTTTTAAACGACTGTATTTGGATTAGCACAGGAAGAGAGGACTCCAGAGGGAACTCCAAGAATGCTGTTAGATCTCTGAAAAAGTTTGTCTCAGATTTCTTTAGCTCAGAGGTGCAACCTCCAACCTGCCCCTGTGCAATGTGCAAAGTTAGAAGATACAACACACTAATGTTTCACCTTTCTAGAGTGGTGTTTTTAAAACAAGGATCAATCACAAGGAAGACAAATTCATTATTTTGTCCTGAGGGCTAAATCCAAAGGAGACCTGAACTTGTCAGAACCTGAGAGACCTCACAGATCTGGGTGGGGTGTTTGGGGATCCCTAGGTAATGTCCCAGGGCAGTAAAAGGGGAGCTGCCTTCACTGGAAATAGGCACACCAAGCAAAGGGTTGTCTGAGCCCAGCCAACAGGGGTTCTTGCAGGTGAAGCTCAGAAATGGTGGCACAACTTCCTGGGGAAGAGCAGGTGAGTTTTGCTTGGTCTCAGGTGGAGCATGCTGCTACTGGTGGAAGGGAACTCAGCTAAACCCACGGGTCCTCCCCAGGGTCTCTGCACCGACAGGCTGCACTGCTGGAGCAGGAGGCTTTGGTACAATGTTTGAGCTATAGAAAGACCATGTCTGAGTTCCACGCATAACCCTAATGTCCTATGGAAATGTTTGCATATTACAGTCCTTTCTGGCTTCTTTCTGAGAGCTTAGAAAGCTTTGTTGCTATTAGTAAAACAAGTTCCCTGGAGAGGAAGGTTGTGAATGTGCAAAGGTCTAAGTAAAAATGAACTTTAATACTTCTTTGTGGGTGAAATGGAAAGCTTTATTGTAGCACTGAGGTTCAGTAGGAAGCTGCTAAAACATTTGAGCAATGCTGATTAAACCTAGTGAGTGAACCTAGTCAGATTCCGATTCTAAATGGAATTCATGTAAACATTACTCTTACTCAGCTTCACTAAACAAGCAAAAGAAGGGTATTGGCTTCTGCTTGGCAATTATGGACCACATTCAACAGGAATGAACTGCTGCTGTATCTGGACAATGAAGCAAGCAAGGTACATGACAAAGTTCTCTGTTGAGCCTGTCACTAGACTGGCTGGAAACCCTTCCCAAGTCAGCTAAGAGGACACTCAGCACAGGAATGCAGGTATGACTGAGGCTGTCTCCTGCAGCCCTGCCCCTTGATTCCCTTTAGAGGAATGCCACGCTCAGCTGAAGGGAAAGGCAGGCAGCTCACTGCAAAACAAGAACAAAGAAAAGGCTTGCTCAGCATGTGAACAAACAACCATACCCCCAAGTCATAACCTGGTTCTTCTCATGAGTGGATCTCTTCTGCAAATATGATCACCAGCTGTCCTATTTTGGAGACAAGGAAATGGAGCTACAAAAGTTAAATTAGTTAGAAAGACTTTCATCACTGCCCAGCATTGCAAGGGCAAATCATGAGTAAAGTATTAGTATTCAGTGAGTTGCTGACAGGGCCTAACTCTGCATTTATTAGTTGATAACAGTCTCCATAATTCCCAGATGTTGAAGTCTAAGGCCAGTGGTTTACTACTGAAAATGTCAGCTTTGCCTCCTAGTGAGCCTTATGAAATCCAACCCCTGGGTTTTGGTACAGGTTGTGATCCACCAATGTCATGTCTGGCTTCTTTTCAAAACCTGTCACCTGAGATTTGCTGCTAACTCCCCACGCTGCAGACACACAAACCCAATTCTTCTCAGGATTGCCAGGTACACCACAGCTTAGTTCATGAGCCTGACTTCAGCAGCTGTTTTGAAAGCATTGCAAGTGTGAAGCACTACGCTGTTTTTCCAGGTTCTAAAAATAACAACAGAAAACAGTAACCCCTTGCTGCTACTATAGTTATAAGAAGCACAAACCACAGAATTTAGGGGACATGTCTGACCAAAAAGTACTTCTCATTTTCTATTTCTGAGGGGGAAAAGCCTTGCAGATTTACATGAGAGGAAATTACCAGAAATAACTGCCTTTTTTGTTGTTATTGTTATTCTGCTAGATTCTGATATCACATAAATTCACATCTATTATCAAGTTCACTCACCCTAGTTTTGTTCTAGTTGTCAGTGCCAAAGCTCAGAGAAGTGTCAAATGTGCAGATGTCCCCACTGGGCACAACTTCAGCTGCATTTAACTCTGGTACCAAATAGCATCGGGGAAAAAAGGAGCGGGGGGGGGGGGGGGGGACCCC